>LR999967.1:57634223-58129426 GCA_905220375.1 Tachina fera
ATTTCGATACTATGATTATCATACATGTCTGATAGATCTTTTTCTAATTGTACTATTACCATTTTCGTTTGAAAAGATTTCACACTAATTAGTGCGCTATCATCATCTTCAATTTCATTAGTTTTTGAGAATTTTATATATTCTGCAAAAACTTCTATTTAAATTTTATATTTTGATGTTCTAATAACATATTTTTTAAAATATTTATAATACTTTCTTTTGCATTCGAAAATAAAATGTTTATTGAAAGCTCATCTACCTTTTTATTTTCGTATACAAAAGTTTGAATACGCTTAGTAAATAAATTTTTACTTATATATAAACAAACGATTATTTTTATGTTGATTAGTTCTCAAATGATGAGACCAAGAACCTTTTCTTATATTTAATTTACAAGTTTCACATCGTATATAGCTACACGATGGAGTTTCTTCAATATTTTCAACTTTAACAATTTTTTCATTTTTTAAATTTAGTTTTGTTTTGCTTGATTTTGGGTTAATACGTTTATTATTAAAATGTCTCTTAAAATTAAATTTGGATACGAAAGACGTTCACAGATGTACATGATATAACACCAGAAATGGAAGTAATGTACTGAAAGTATTTGAAATTAAAATAAACACAAATTATAGATTTGCTCTTAATATTTACAACATACCTGGACTTAGTGAAGATGTTTATATAAATATTTAAATATTTCACAATTTCGGTTTAAGGATTACTTTTTAGTAGTTTTTAATTTTTTTACGTAGTTTTTAATAAAATCAAATACCGTTTCAACTTTTTATATAAATATAATTTTAAACAGTTTTTAAATTATATATAAATTATAATTTTCTGTTTTAAGAATACTTGTTTAATAGTTTTCAATCACTGATATCGGTTTTTGAATATGTTTTTTTTTATTTTTTTTTTTGCGTGTAACACGTTTTCTCAGAATTATGAAAATCAATTGTTTCATTAAAACTCATTAACAAATGTTCTTATATACTTTATATTCTTACTAAAATACAAGTTTGATAAAAAGTTGCGGTCAAGTGTATAAATAATAATAAAATTAAAAAAAATGAACAAACAAATGCTTAAATTAAAATTGTAACCACATTTATTATTAACATAATAACAGCTTTATCATTCAGAGCAAATAATTTCGGCTTCTGTTTGTCGTTGGCTTCAATGACATTCAATATTCAATTTACTTCTTCGGTGTATCTTGAACTAAAACGATAATAATTAATTATTAGATTTAATATTAAATAAATAAATAAAAACTTGTTTACCAAAAATTACCTATTGTTTCCGCATTTATAGTTAATTCGTAATTTAACTCACTGCTTCCTTTCCTATCTTTGAAAAGGTAGTAGGTATTACGGTCAAATTCCGCAATAGTATCATCATCTAGGGTATCATTAAATATACTGGGTAGGTATATATATAGTGATTTCCTTCCACCAAACAACGAATTTTCGTCCCAAAGCGTGTCTGTACACGCTCCATCTTCGTAATTTGGTAATTGTGATTAAAAACCATCTCATTTATAGGGAGAATGGTTTTATTTTGGCATTTTTTAAATATTGTTTTTAAATGCGTTTCCATCTTTAGTGATTTACTTAATTTGAATAACACTTAAAGTAAAACTAGAGGGGGTTTTTATACAAAATTCAGAAATGTAATTTTGTTTCTAAACATGAAAAATGTGGTAAAAATTTTAATGTTGTGGGTTTTAATTTTAAAAAGCTTCCGTTGTGGTTTTTCATTTTTATAAAGGTCCTAATTTATCAAATACGTGAGAAATTTTAATGTTGTGGGTTTTAATTTTAAATAGCTTCCGTTGTGGTTTTTCATTTTTATAAAGTTCCTAATTTATCAAATACGTGAGAAATTTTAGATTTTGTGGGTTTTTATTGATACATATGTTTTTATAATTTTAAAAAAGTTTCTGTTTCGAGGTTTATTTAAAATGTGTTTTCTATTTCATCATCATGATCATCATCATCTTCTTCTTCAGTACTGTCATACAAGTTGTTGTAGAATACATATTGCTTCTTCTTTTTAACAATTAGAGTATATAATCCCTTCACTTCTTTAATTTTCTTTAAAATGTGTGGAGTTGTGCTTAGATAATCCATCTGATTTTTAGTAATAGTCAGAAATCGTTTAGGTAAATAAATGTAATATTCTTTATTTAGAAGACATCTTATACTTTCACCATATTTTGTATCTACTCGATCTATCTCGTTGATTTCATATATAGTATTTTCTTCCAGATCCTTTAAAGGTAAGTATGTAATATTAGGATTTTGAAACAATTTTCTTAAGCTTGCTCTCATTTTTTTTTGCTTTCGACTTTTCACCGTAAAACGAACTTTCAAACTGATTCTTTATATTCAATAATTGATAGTATAAGACGTTTTTAGATATTCCTGTCTGTATGTATATATATATATATATATATATATATATATATATATAAAGATATTCAGTTAAATTAAAAACTTTGATGAATATGTATTGGGGTCAATTTTTAAAAATTGGTGATAAATATTGTACTTGTCATGTACAGTGGAAAACTTTTCAAATAATAAATGCAATAGTTTTGGATATTATGATGCAGGTGTTTCTAACCGCAGAAGGAGGGACTAGAACGCAAATATTTTCTCTTAATAGAGGACAAAAAATGCCAACAAATATTCCAATATTTCAATTTAGTCACAATCAACATATATAAATTGAGGTTATTGGTGGTATGATATCACTAGTTGGAACAGTCTATGAGGGTGGTTTTAAAGATATAAATGTATACTCATGTTTTTAGTGATCCAGCTAAATCTTATAATGCTAAGACTGGTATCCGCTCATTGAATAAAAATCAGCAAACACCTCCCCTCCCTCAAAAAATGGTTAATAATAGTAAAGTTAAGAAAACAGTGGTGCTAGCGATTGTGATGACTCATTTCAATATGAAGATTATTAAATTAGTATATAAATATGAGAAACAATTCTTATCATCTCATTCAAAAATATATCGCTAACTTAAGAACATATCTATTAAAAAGAAAAACTAAAATGAAAAATATTTTTATCACATTGTTTTCATATATCTATATCATACAAGTTTTTTCAGCTTCATTACCTATTGATTTGAGTGAAAATGAACTTAAAAATACAGAATTTGCAATAAAATTACCAAATAATGATACTGTGAGCATACAACTAAATTTCAAACTTTTAGGGCGACTTTTTGGGTTCTCACATAATTGAGTTTTATGTTTTTGAGTGGTAGTTTAAACTTCTTGTTATGTGCAGTATTACCATACTGAGAAACAAAATAGTGGCAACAATTTCTATGCAAAAGTCATACATGTTATCAACACACTTTGATTTTTTTGTTGGAAGAAGAAGAAACTGTCATATTTTATTATTTACAAGTAAATATTTCGCGTGTTAAAGGAAATATATAAATAATACAAAATACATATGTATATTTATGTGTTTTAAATTATTTTATCATATAATTTTTACAAAAATTTATATGTTTCACAAGTGTTTGTTGTCAATACTAAAGTAAGATTAAACCACCACGATTGGCCGCTTAAACTTGCAGGTAAAACCATATAATCGACTACCCAAAAATCACAAATGAAGATTAAAGTTAATTTAATCTCTAATCTTGAACTCAAAAAGTCGCCCTTAAAGTTTAATAATGATTTAAATAAAAACAACGAGTCAACAGCAAAAACAGAATATAAATCAAACGAAGAACAAGAAGACTCTCCACCACCTATAAATCAATATTTTACTGTTGAACAAGCTATTGAAACATTTAGGCGAGATTTAGTAAAAAAAGAAAAAAATATTGCGGGAATAATTGAAAGTTCGGCTCCATTTTATAGGCATTTTCAACTTCAATACAAAGATAATATAAAATTGAGAATCCGTTGTACATATGACAGCAATTACTTGAAACGTAGATTAAATATTTCATGTTTCGAATACCGTCAAGTTGAATACGAGAGAATTTTAAGTAATGGTTAAATTGAGGCGGTTTCTGAGGATGATACTACATACCGATCCGATATTACATTAATCAACATTCAAGATTATAGACATGATTTGGATATGGAAATATTATAAGTTAACTAATATGATGAAATACATTTACTACTACTTAATATAAACTTTGTTGTTGATGTGTTAAGAAGTTTTATTTAACATAAATAAAAAAATTAAAATAAGAAAAATAATGAATAATCAGTTTTATTCGAAAATTTTACATGACTTCTTGAATGAAGAAAGGTTTTTGTGGTATGAACATAAGATTATTTTGAAGAAATTAAAAACTCAATTCGATGAATATGCATTTTATAAGAAAAGTAAATCAAAATTTGGATATCATTACACCAATTGTGTGTGGTTCAACAATGAAACAACTTGTGGACCAGTAAATGTTCCTTATCGATAAAAGTTGGGAAGAAGCATTATGTATAATGAATTTTTATAATAATTTAAAAACATACCCCCTTATGCAAAAACGATTAGTAAATTTAAAGTTGGTTTAACAAAAGAATTTTGTATGGCAAAACCGGTTTTAATGCATGCTTTAACTTTAACAATCGTTTTTGCATAAGAGCAATAGACTTTATAAACAGTTCTACAGTCGTCGTTGTGACTTGATTATTATTACACAATGTCTGAGGAGAGAATATTAGTTGTAGATGTACAAGGTTTTTATCTCAACAATAAATTCATTGAAAAAGAACTGAGTATTTCAATTAATGATATACAAGTACAAACATTTATTATTAAACCACCTTTTCCATATTCATTGTTGACAACAAAAGAAAAAGATTCAATTAATTGGCTTTATAATCATCATCATGGATTAAAATGAAAAGATGGCGATTCAACCTTAACAAATATTATGGAATATTAAAATAAAAATTTTATTTATTATGTTAAAGGATTAGAAAAAATTAAGTGGATTCAAAATATTTTTAAGGATAAAATTAATTTTTATAACCTAGATGATCTAAATTGTCCAAATTTAAAAACATTATATCAAAATGATAAATCTGTAAATGTTTGTTGTTATCATAGAAAATATTGTATATGTGCTCAAAAACATGTAATACTCTTAAGAAACTTTATTAAATCAAATATTAATAAAGAAAACATAAAATTATAAAAGACATTTTTTTTTATTTATTATTTAACACTTAAATCAGATAAAATAATCATTAAACATCAGTTCATTCTGAATACTTAAAATGTCAATAACAATATCTTTAATCGGAAGCACTTCAACTCTGGTTGAAGAATATTTTCCTCCAATTGAACTCCCTACAAAATATGTTTGTGGACTTATTGATTTTGTAACATTCAATTCCATACCCAATGTAGATGTTCACAACAATTTCTTTCATATAGGAAATCATATTTTTACTACTCCGGTTGTTTCATATGAACTTGATTTTTTCTTAAACTTAAGCTTAAAAGATATTGATGAATCAATTTATCTAATAATTGAAGCTAACAATAACACACTTAAAACTGAAATCACCTCATCAATGGATATAGATTTTTCACAACCAAACAGTATAAGAAAGTTGCTCGGATTTATCAAAAGAAAATTAGAAGTAAATTCAACTGAATATTATAACACTGATCAAAATCTTCAAAATGATAAATCTTTGGAAGTGATGATTGTAGATATTAATCAATTGAATACTACAAGGTTATTTGAATCTGACTTACCTGCACATATTACGGATGTTAATACAATACGCATTGAAAGCAACTTAACAACCGGATCATTTATTAATAATACATCGAATCATGTTATTCATGAATTTCCTCTTGATGTTCCTCCAGGATATGAAATAAGCGAAAAACCTCGAAATGTTATTTATTTACCCGTCAACTGTCAGCAAATAAACCACATAACGATTAGAATCTTAAATCAAGACGGTGAACTTATAAATTTTAGAATAGAAAAAATCACTCTTAGACTCCACTTCAAACCAGAATAATGATCATTTGCAATATATGTTCATAGTGGTACCTTCATAGCGAACAGTCGATTAGCGGAGTTTTTTCTTACATACAAACAAACAAAAAATTATACAAGAAATTATTCGTAGTACATATTATTCGTAATAGGTACATACTGACTTTAAGAAATAAGCTTTATTGCTTTGATAATATTTTTTACATAGTAGAAATAACAAATACAAAAAAAAACGCAAAAAAATGTAAACAGTGACATTGAGGAATACTCTATACGAGTACCTCAAAAACAGACAAACAATCATAAATTACAAAAACAAAAAAACCGTAAGCAAAAAAACACAAAAAGTGCCCTTGAGGAATACTCTATATGAGTGCCTCAAATACAAAAAATTATGAAGTGAGTTCTAACGGCAGAAACGCCTATTTTACTGTGAGTTCTGAAGCTCTTAAGGAAAAAAATAAAAATAATAATTCTAATGAAAGTGTTTTTTTAACGGCAAAACCAATTTTTCGTCAGCGATCAACTTCGCTTTGTCCAATGCTAAATAGTAGTGATTCATTAACATTACAATTGCCTAGTACTTCTTCATATAAGTCAGTAATATCATCCCCTTCAGGCTCGTATTCGTCACTTAACAAAGTTATCACTACAGATAACAGCATTTCAAAACCCAAGGTGCAAGTCGCTATGGACAGATATATAACCGTGGTAAAGCGTGGGCGAAGCCCGAATTCTTCAAAAATTTCATCCGCTCCAAAGATGTCTAGAGATAACAGCGCATCCTCAACTAATCGCCAAAACCGTTTTAAAATTTTGCAAGATGAGAACGACAAACCCGATGTATCCTCGAATAAAACATCCAAGCCGCCACCAATCTACTTGAGAGAGAAAAATTCAAATGCCCTTATTAAAAAATTAATTTCGGTCATTGGTGAAAATAAATTCCACATTGTCCCAATAAAACGTGGCAACATCGATGAAACGAAAATTCAAATTTATGATGAAAAGGATTTTCGCAAAATGGTTTCTGAATTTGAAACAAATAAAACCAGCTTCTACACTACCAGCTTAAGAGCGCTAAAGGCCTGCAAATCGTATTGAAGGGCATAGATTCTTATGTTGTCCCTGAAGAAATAAAAGATGCACTTGTCCTCCAGGGATTTAAGGTAAAGAATGTATCAAACATATTTAACAAAGAAAAAGTACCCCAACCCCTATTTCGTGTTGAACTGGAGCCAAATGATATACAGTTGAAAAAAAACGAGACTCATCCTATTTATAGCCTTAAATACCTTTTATACAGAAAAATCACAGTTGAAGAGCCACATAAGCGTGCAGGTCCCGTGCAGTGTCATAATTGCCTAGAATATGGCCATACAAAAGCTTACTGCAATTTACCTACAGTGTGTTATCTGCGGTGAATTGCACGGTACTGCTAGTTGTACCAAACCAAAAGATCAAGCGGAAAAAATGCAGTAATTGTGGAGGTAATCACACCGCTAACTACAGAGGATGTCCTGTGTACTCTTTCGTCAAGCAGGCTATGGTGCAAAAACCTAAATTAGCTCCAGCTCAACCATTAAACGCGTACTCCGCCTCTTTTGCTCCAGTGAGCCAACCAGTTACTTCACGTGTATCGTATGCCGATGCTGCTAAGGCTAGTTCTATTCCCACACCAAATGTTTCACCGCCAAATAATTCAACGAATGCAAATTCAAGCTTTAACTTTAGTCGCCTTGAAGCTACTATTGAGAATCTGGTGCTAACTATAAACAACTTTACAACAAATATGACTACCATGATGCAAGAAATGCTGAGAATGCAGAATACTCTGCTTCAAGCATTAATTAACAAGCCATGAACACGTTAAAAATATGTTTCTGGAACGCAAACGGCATTCGCCAACATAAAAATGAACTTGAGCACTTCCTTACGGAAAAAAATATTGATATAATGTTGGTCTCTGAGACTCATTTGACATCTAGAAGCCTCTTTAAAATGAATGGCTACACTTTATATGACACAAAGGACCCTAGAGGGAGAGCATGCGGTGGATCAGCAATTCTAATAAAGTCAAGACTCAAGCACTATATTCTTGACAACATTTGTGAAGAACATCTACAAGCAACAAATATCTGCATTGAAAATTTGTGTACAAATTTCGTGATATCTTCAATTTACTCTCCTCCCAGATTTTCAATCACTGAGGACCAATACGAGAAGTTCTACAAATCTCTTGGACCTTGTTTCGTTGCAGCTGGCGACTACAATGCTAAGCATACGTTCTGGGGTTCGCGTCTTATTACGCCTAGAGGTAGGGCGTTGCTCAACACAATTTCAAAAATGGGTTTGGATGTTATTTCAAGTGGGGAGCCTACTTACTGGCCTACTGACGTACGAAAAATTCCGGATGTTATAGATTTCGGCGTCATAAAAAGTATTTCTAGGGAATTAATTCACGTTGAAGCTTCCCTAGATCTGTCGTCTGATCACTATCCCACGATCGTTACAATCTGTAGTCCACTGAGAAGCGCTTTACCTCACCCATATGTCAAGATGATAAATCGTGTTAATTGGCTGGGATTCAAAAAATATCGTAGTAGTCATTGCACGGAAAATATTACGCTAAGAACACCCAATGATATTGAATCGAACATTGCAAATCTTAACGAGAATATTAAACAAGCTTCTGAACACGCCACAATGGCAACAGCACAGATCACCTCAACACAAAATCAGATTTAAAGAGTGCACTAAACGACTCCAAGAGTTGCTTGCATCTGAAAAAACTTCATCTTTCAAAAATTATCTGGAAGGCCTTGATGTTACACCAGCATCTAATTAGTCTTTGTGGCGCGCTGCTAAAAAGCTTAAAACACCCGTTGAGTTTAAGCCACCTCTGCGCACATCTACCGGAGGTTGGGCAAGATGCGATACTAAAAAAGAACATATTTGCTGAGCATTTAAAATCCGTATTTACACCAAATACATGTACCGGTGTTGCTGATTTGCCGAGTGTAGTTGCTCTACCCCCTCGACCCTTAAAATTTACGATGTGTGATGCACAAAAACTAATTGCCGAACTCAACCCGAAAAAAGCTCCCGGTATGGATGGAATTAGTAACCAGATGCTGATTAAGTTACCTCGTACTACAATTAGAATCCTGTTATTCATTTTTAATGCCATTTTACGACTGGAGTATTATCCAGACTGCTGGAAGCTTGCCAAGGTTAAAATGATTCCAAAACCAGGTAAAGATCTTACCAAGGCTGAGTCATATAGGCCAATAAGTTTACTGTCAACAATGTCAAAGCTTTTTGAAAAGCTACTCATGACAAAATTGTCTTCAATTTTAACTGATAATGGGTGCATCCCGGACCATCAATTTGGTTTTAGAAGCCAGCATAGCACCATTGAGCAAACGCATAGATTGGTTCAATTTATCGGAAAAACATTTGAGGAAAAGAAGTATTGTTCTGCACTGTAAATTGATGTTTCTCAGGCATTTGATAAAGTGTGGCATGAAGGCCTGATTTTGAAATTGAAGACATATTTACCAATAAACATTCTAGAACTTTTGGAAAGTTACATTGTTGCACGAAAATTTACAGTTGTGGAAGGACACTTTATGAGTATGCCTGAAACTATCTCATCCGGTGTGTCACAGGGGAGTATACTGGGGCCATTTTTATATTTGATTTATACTTGTGATATGCCTGTGAGCAGTAGTATCCACACTTCTACATTTGCCGACGATACCGCCTGCCTTAGTATGCACGAAAACCCTGATGAGGCATCCCGAAAACTCCAGTAACACATTAGCCAGATGGAACTATGGTTAAACTTATGGAGAATTAAGGTAAATGAACAAAAGTGTGTCCATATAACATTTACCTTACGAAGAGATACTTGTTCCCCCATTCGGATTAATGATCAAGTTGTTCCTCAACATTCACATGTGAAATACCTTGGTATACACCTCGATCGACGGCTTACATGGAAACATCACATTGACTATAAGTTAACACAAATGAAACTAAAATTAACTCAGGTACATTGGCTGATTGGCAGAAATTCAACACTCAGCCTAGACTGCAAACTTTTAATATACAAGTCGATTTTAAAGCCAATATAATGTTACGGTATCCAGTTATGGGGCACTGCTTCTGCTTCCAATGTAGAGAGAATTCAACGAAGACAAAACAAAATTTTAAGGTTAATAACATCTGCTCCATGGTACATTAAGAATTCAAATATACATCGTGATTTAAATATGCCACTAGTGACTGAAGAAATTGCAAAATACGCAGGCAAATATCTAACTAAACTCGTGTCACATCCTAATCCGCTTGCTCGTAATATTTTGAACTTTACTGGACACATCCGCTTAAAAAAGAGAGACACAAGGGCTCTAATACTAAACACTCCGAATGAAGTTGCTTGAAAAAAAATTTTTTTTGCTTATCACCACTTATGTATTATTTACAACTATCACTTAATTATGTCTGGCATTGGTCGGGCCTATTAATTATATGTTAGATTTAAGATTTGAACACTTGTTGTTAGTTCATATATGAATTTACAATAAATAAAAAAAAAACATGCATTAAAAAAAAAATTTACAATAAAAACGTAATGCAAAGAGGATTTCCATTCAATCCCTCATCAACTCACATTCGAGAAAGTATAAAAAATAATAAACCGTTAACATCATATAATACAGAATACTTAAAATCATTAGGATTTAATCTTCAACTATGAATGAAATACTAAATGTCCTTCAAAAACCTATATATGATGAGAGTATTGTAAAAAGAGAATATCATAGTTACTCTCCATATCTAAAATCATTCAACAACAATGATGAAATTCGTATACCAATTCAAAATCAGGATCTCTTTGTCTTACCAAGTGAGAATATGATTTACATTCATGGTTTTATAGTAAAGACGGAAGCAAACAAAGAGGTTCCAGCTATAGATGTGAAATTTAAAAACAACTTCGCTTCATATTTATGTGATGAAATTCGTTATGAAATTAATGGTCAGCAAATAAACAACATAACGATTAGAATCTTAAATCAAGACGGTGAACTTATAAATTTTAGAATAGAAAAAATCACTCTTAGACTCCACTTCAAACCAGAATAATGATCATTTGCAATATATGTTCATAGTTCTCGTGGTACCTTCATAGCGAACAGTCGATTAGCGGAGTTTTTTCTTACATACAAACAAACAAAAAATTATACAAGAAATTATTCGTAGTACATATTATTCGTAATAGGTACATACTGACTTTAATAAATAAGCTTTATTGCTTTGATAATATTTTTTACATAGTAGAAATAACAAATACAAAAAAAACGCAAAAAAAATGTAAACAGTGACATTGAGGAATACTCTATACGAGTACCTCAAAAACAGACAAACAATCATAAATTACAAAAACAAAAAAAACCGTAAGCAAAAAAACACAAAAAGTGCCCTTGAGGAATACTCTATATGAGTGCCTCAAATACAAAAAATTATGAAGTGAGTTCTAACGGCAGAAACGCCTATTTTACTGTGAGTTCTGAAGCTCTTAATGAAAAAAATTAAAATAATAATTCTAATGAAAGTGTTTTTTTAACGGCAAAACCAATTTTTCGTCAGCGATCAACTTCGCTTTGTCCAATGCTAAATAGTAGTGATTCATTAACATTACAATTGCCTAGTACTTCTTCATATAAGTCAGTAATATCATCCCCTTCAGGCTCGTATTCGTCACTTAACAAAGTTATCACTACAGATAACAGCATTTCAAAACCCAAGGTGCAAGTCGCTATGGACAGATATATAACCGTGGTAAAGCGTGGGCGAAGCCCGAATTCTTCAAAAATTTCATCCGCTCCAAAGATGTCTAGAGATAACAGCGCATCCTCAACTAATCGCCAAAACCGTTTTAAAATTTTGCAAGATGAGAACGACAAACCCGATGTATCCTCGAATAAAACATCCAAGCCGCCACCAATCTACTTGAGAGAGAAAAATTCAAATGCCCTTATTAAAAAATTAATTTCGGTCATTGGTGAAAATAAATTCCACATTGTCCCAATAAAACGTGGCAACATCGATGAAACGAAAATTCAAATTTATGATGAAAAGGATTTCCGCAAAATGGTTTCTGAATTTGAAACAAATAAAACCAGCTTCTACACATACCAGCTTAAGAGCGCTAAAGGCCTGCAAATCGTATTGAAGGGCATAGATTCTTATGTTGTCCCTGAAGAAATAAAAGATGCACTTGTCCTCCAGGGATTTAAGGTAAAGAATGTATCAAACATATTTAACAAAGAAAAAGTACCCCAACCCCTATTTCGTGTTGAACTGGAGCCAAATGATATACAGTTGAAAAAAAACGAGACTCATCCTATTTATAGCCTTAAATACCTTTTATACAGAAAAATCACAGTTGAAGAGCCACATAAGCGTGCAGGTCCCGTGCAGTGTCATAATTGCCTAGAATATGGCCATACAAAAGCTTACTGCAATTTACCTACAGTGTGTTATCTGCGGTGAATTGCACGGTACTGCTAGTTGTACCAAACCAAAAGATCAAGCGGAAAAAAATGCAGTAATTGTGGAGGTAATCACACCGCTAACTACAGAGGATGTCCTGTGTACTCTTTCGTCAAGCAGGCTATGGTGCAAAAACCTAAATTAGCTCCAGCTCAACCATTAAACGCGTACTCCGCCTCTTTTGCTCCAGTGAGCCAACCAGTTACTTCACGTGTATCGTATGCCGATGCTGCTAAGGCTAGTTCTATTCCCACACCAAATGTTTCACCGCCAAATAATTCAACGAATGCAAATTCAAGCTTTAACTTTAGTCGCCTTGAAGCTACTATTGAGAATCTGGTGCTAACTATAAACAACTTTACAACAAATATGACTACCATGATGCAAGAAATGCTGAGAATGCAGAATACTCTGCTTCAAGCATTAATTAACAAGCCATGAACACGTTAAAAATATGTTTCTGGAACGCAAACGGCATTCGCCAACATAAAAATGAACTTGAGCACTTCCTTACGGAAAAAAATATTGATATAATGTTGGTCTCTGAGACTCATTTGACATCTAGAAGCCTCTTTAAAATGAATGGCTACACTTTATATGACACAAAGGACCCTAGAGGGAGAGCATGCGGTGGATCAGCAATTCTAATAAAGTCAAGACTCAAGCACTATATTCTTGACAACATTTGTGAAGAACATCTACAAGCAACAAATATCTGCATTGAAAATTTGTGTACAAATTTCGTGATATCTTCAATTTACTCTCCTCCCAGATTTTCAATCACTGAGGACCAATACGAGAAGTTCTACAAATCTCTTGGACCTTGTTTCGTTGCAGCTGGCGACTACAATGCTAAGCATACGTTCTGGGGTTCGCGTCTTATTACGTCTAGAGGTAGGGCGTTGCTCAACACAATTTCAAAAATGGGTTTGGATGTTATTTCAAGTGGGGAGCCTACTTACTGGCCTACTGACGTACGAAAAATTCCGGATGTTATAGATTTCGGCGTCATAAAAAGTATTTCTAGGGAATTAATTCACGTTGAAGCTTCCCTAGATCTGTCGTCTGATCACTCTCCCACGATCGTTACAATCTGTAGTCCACTGAGAAGCGCTTTACCTCACCCATATGTCAAGATGATAAATCGTGTTAATTGGCTGGGATTCAAAAAATATCGTAGTAGTCATTGCACGGAAAATATTACGCTAAGAACACCCAATGATATTGAATCGAACATTGCAAATCTTAACGAGAATATTAAACAAGCTTCTGAACACGCCACTACCTCCCATCCGTATACTGGGTTCAATAAAATTTATTCTACAGACGTTGAACACCTCGTACGTGAAAAAAGAAGAGCTAGAAGGGAATGGCAACAGCACAGATCACCTCAACACAAAATCAGATTTAAAGAGTGCACTAAACGACTCCAAGAGTTGCTTGCATCTGAAAAAACTGCATCTTTCAGAAATTATCTGGAAGGCCTTGATGTTACACCAGCATCTAATTACTCTTTGTGGCGCGCTGCTAAAAAGCTTAAAACACCCGTTGAGTTTAAGCCACCTCTGCGCACATCTACCGGAGGTTGGGCAAGATGCGATACTAAAAAAGAACATATTTGCTGAGCATTTAAAATCCGTATTTACACCAAATACATGTACCGGTGTTGCTGATTTGCCGAGTGTAGTTGCTCTACCCCCTCGACCCTTAAAATTTACGATGTGTGATGTACAAAAACTAATTGCCGAACTCAACCCGAAAAAAGCTCCCGGTATGGATGGAATTAGTAACCAGATGCTGATTAAGTTACCTCGTACTACAATTAGAATCCTGTTATTCATTTTTAATGCCATTTTACGACTGGAGTATTATCCAGACTGCTGGAAGCTTGCCAAGGTTAAAATGATTCCAAAACCAGGTAAAGATCTTACCAAGGCTGAGTCATATAGGCCAATAAGTTTACTGTCAACAATGTCAAAGCTTTTTGAAAAGCTACTCATGACAAAATTGTCTTCAATTTGAACTGATAATGGGTGCATCCCGGACCATCAATTTGGTTTTAGAAGCCAGCATAGCACCATTGAGCAAACGCATAGATTGGTTCAATTTATCAGAAAAACATTTGAGGAAAAGAAGTATTGTTCTGCACTGTTTATTGATGTTTCTCAGGCATTTGATAAAGTGTGGCATGAAGGCCTGATTTTGAAATTGAAGACATATTTACCAATAAACATTCTAAAACTTTTGGAAAGTTACATTGTTGCACGAAAATTTACAGTTGTGGAAGGACACTTTATGAGTATGCCTGAAACTATCTCATCCGGTGTGTCACAGGGAAGTATACTGGGGCCATTTTTATATTTGATTTATACTTGTGATATGCCTGTGAGCAGTAGTATCCACACTTCTACATTTGCCGACGATACCGCCTGCCTTAGTATGCACGAAAACCCTGATGAGGCATCCCGAAAACTCCAGTAACAGATTAGCCAGATGGAACTATGGTTAAACTTATGGAGAATTAAGGTAAATGAACAAAAGTGTGTCCATATAACATTTACCTTACGAAGAGATACTTGTTCCCCCATTCGGATTAATAATCAAGTTGTTCCTCAACATTCACATGTGAAATACCTTGGTATACACCTCGATCGACGGCTTACATGGAAACATCACATTGACTATAAGTTAACACAAATGAAACTAAAATTAACTCAGGTACATTGGCTGATTGGCAGAAATTCAACACTCAGCCTAGACTGCAAACTTTTAATATACAAGTCGATTTTAAAGCCAATATAATGTTACGGTATCCAGTTATGGGGCACTGCTTCTGCTTCCAATGTAGAGAGAATTCAACGAAGACAAAACAAAATTTTAAGGTTAATAACATCTGCTCCATGGTACATTAAGAATTCAAATATACATCGTGATTTAAATATGCCACTAGTGACTGAAGAAATTGCAAAATACGCAGGCAAATATCTAACTAAACTCGTGTCACATCCTAATCCGCTTGCTCGTAATATTTTGAACTTTACTGGACACATCCGCTTAAAAAAGAGAGACACAAGGGCTCTAATACTAAACACTCCGAATGAAGTTGCTTGAAAAAAATTTTTTTTTTGCTTATCACCACTTATGTATTATTTACAACTATCACTTAATTATGTCTGGCATTGGTCGGGCCTATTAATTATATGTTAGATTTAAGATTTGAACACTTATTGTTAGTTCATATATGAATTTACAATAAATAAAAAAAACATGCATTAAAAAAAAAATTTACAATAAAAACGTAATGCAAAGAGGATTTCCATTCAATCCCTCATCAACTCACATTCGAGAAAGTATAAAAAATAATAAACCGTTAACATCATATAATACAGAATACTTAAAATCATTAGGATTTAATCTTCAACTATGAATGAAATACTAAATGTCCTTCAAAAACCTATATATGATGAGAGTATTGTAAAAAGAGAATATCATAGTTACTCTCCATATCTAAAATCATTCAACAACAATGATGAAATTCGTATACCAATTCAAAATCAGGATCTCTTTGTCTTACCAAGTGAGAATATGATTTACATTCATGGTTTTATAGTAAAGACGGAAGCAAACAAAGAGGTTCCAGCTATAGATGTGAAATTTAAAAACAACTTCGCTTCATATTTATGTGATGAAATTCGTTATGAAATTAATGGTTTTGAAGTTGATCGTACACGCAAACTTGGAATTTCATCCACTAGAAAAGATTTTGTATCATTGAATAAGGCTGAAAGTGCTACACTAAAAAACGCTGGTTGGTGTCTTAACGAAACTTTCGTTTTAGAAAAAAGTCATTTTAGCTGTTGTATACCTCTGAAAATGTTGATGGGGTTTGCTGAAGATTATAACAAAATACTATTAAATTCGAAACATGAGCTCATTCTTCAACGTTATACATCCGATGAGAGATAATATTATCCTACAAATACAACTGATTATTTGAAATTAACAATTCTGAATATAACATGGAAAATGCGGCATATTCAACTATCGGACTTTGCAAAATTGGAAATGTTTAAGATAATCAACAGCAAAAATTCTATACCAATTGCATTTCGTAGTTGGGATTCTCATGTAAATCCTGCACTACCAACGAATACAAAGGTTTTATGGAATGTGAAGCTTTCTCTACAAAACGAAAGACCACGATTTCTTATAATTGGTTTACAAAAAGAGAAAAGTAAAGACCAAGGAAATATATTTGACCATTGTAATATCTCTAATTTAAAAGTATATCTAAACTCAGAGTCATATCCATATGACGATTTAAATAATCGTTTTGAAAATGGTCAGTATTCTGTGTTATATAATATGTATGCAAAATTTCAACAAAACTTTTACATGCGAGAACCTGAACCATTGCTGGATGTTAATGATTACAAGTCTTACGCACCGCTTATTGTTGTAGATGTTTCACATCAAAATGAGACTGTTAAAATTGGACCTATTGATGTACGAATTGAATTTGATACTGAAGCAAACAAACCAATTCCAGAAAAAACATCAGCATACTGTTTAGTTATTCATGATCGATTAATCGAATACTCACCTCTAACAAGCGAAATTAGAAAAATTATTTAATTATAATATTTCTTTCAAAATTTTGAATATATGAAAAAAAAAATTTTTATATATATATATAAATAAAACAAGATCTTTTTAATTCTTAATCGATGTATTTTATTAAAACATTTATAGTTTCTTTTTAGTTTAGCTTCGAAAACAAAAATTTTAAACATAAATGACCACAATTTATTGTATTCAAATTTTTCTTTTCCTAAATATTTTATTAATTGTTTTGGTGGCTGCAAATTGCCAAAGCTTTCAAAATATTCGATTTGATTGTTGTTTTTCCAGTATGCTACCCAATGTGTGCCAGGTCCCTTTGAAGTATCCAGATTGATTATTCCACATTCTTTTTTAAATGGTTTGCTTGGAAGAGTGTTACACATAAACACACCTCTAAAATTTGGAATATGTTTTACATATTTTCTCAAGACTACATCAGAAAGAGCTCTTTTAGGTAGCTTCATTAAAAATTTTGTTGATAAGGTTTTAAATATAATCCAAATCCTTTTTTATATGGTTTTAAGAACATGCCTTTTCCCATCGCAATGGCTTCCATTGTACTATTATGTCGTTTTGCTTCAGCCAATTGTTCCTTTCCATTTTTGACTGCATTGATTGCTTTTGTAATGCCAGATACACCACCAGCTAAACCACCAAGTGCGCCCAGTGCAGCGAATATAGGTAAAAGTGGAAGAAAACCTCCAGATTTTGGTAGCGGTATTATTCGAGGTGTTTTTATTAACGATTTTTTCTTCCCCTTGAAAATATTGTTTACAACTTTTCGTGAAATCTTTATAGCATCTTTCAAGTTTTCACTTTTTTTTATATTCTTTCTTGCACTTTTCAATGCATGTGTAAATAGTTTGTGGGTATTTACTGGAGACGACTTTTTAGTTTTACTAATAACGTTACTCATACCGAATTTTGTTTTTGCTTTCATTGCAGTAGCAACAAACCAAGCGTTTGATTTTTCACCCAAAACTACTATCGCTTGCTTTGACCCTTTGCCAAGCCTTTTCAGTTAAAATTCTATCAGCAATATGTCTTTTCTCTAAATCTTTATTGTTTGAGTATGCTATATCGTGCTCTCTGCAAGCAGTATCCAATGGATTGATTCCTTGATCACCTCTAGCTAAACGTTTCCTTAATTTTGTACCAGGTCCGCAAAATTGATAACCGGGTAGATGAAGTTCAATGGGAAGTTTATTAATTATTTTATTTAGAAAACCTTTACCAATGAAGGATGGATGGCGACTGAATAACTTTTTATAATTGATAGTCATATCTATTGATACTTTATCGATTAAAGATTGAAATTAAATTGATTGAAAACAAATAAAAGAGACTGGTTTATATATTATGTTATCATTAGATTTCAGAATGCGATTGATGTAAAGAACATCGAATCAAAGTTCGATTCATCAAATAAAATTCGTCATAGTTCATTACTACCGAATTCTATTCGAGCTCTTATTGTGGGTCCATCAAATTGCGGAAAAACAAATGTTATGATCAGTCTTATTGAAAGTCCTCATGGATTGAAATTTAAAAATATTTACTTATATTCAAAGTCAACACAACAACCGAAATATAAGTACTTAGAAAGTCTAATTAAACCCATTAAGGAGATAAATTTTTCATCATTTTCTAATAATGATGATGTTCTATCCCCAGACGAAGTTAAACCGAATTCAATATTTATATTCGATGATATAGCTTGTGAGAAACAAAATCATGTACGTTCTTACTTCTGTATGGGTCGCCATAAAGACATTGATAGTTTTTATTTATGTCAAACTTATACACGTATACCAAAACACTTGATTCGCGATAATGCAAATATGATTATAATTTTTAAACAGGATGTAATGAATATTAAGCATATTTACAATGATCATGTTGGTTCTGATATGAGTGTTGGAAAGAAAAATATGGTTTTCTAGTTATTAACAAAGATGATCCTATGAATAATGGTCGATATAGAAAAGGTTTCGATATATTTATAAATCTATAAAAGAAATATTACAGATATTTTAAAATCAGTACAAGATTAATTATTAAACTAATAGCTTCTCAACTATTAAACCGCTAACTGCTAAACTGATCTGTTTTGAATCTACCGCCAACTGCTAAACTGATCTGTTTTGAATCTGTTTCTAATTCAATCTATAAATATGAACACAAATCTAGTTAATAATCTTATTAAAACTCGAAATATTTTAAAAAAGAAATATAAGAATATTTTGCTTGGAGAAATTGCAAATGATGAATTGTTGGAAAAGACATTTAAACCAATATCAAAACCATTAAAAGAATTAGTCCAATCAACTAATAGTAACATTATAAAACATGAAAAATATCCGGATAACTCTTTTAAACATGATCTTGAGAATAATAAAGTTGCCTTCAGTACACCATATAAAAAGAGTAAGCTTGATTATAACACGTTTTCTCCAAACTTTAATAACAAGAAAATCGAGAAAAGTTCAAACACGTTTCAATCATTTGATGATGAAAATGATCATGATGACCATGATGATGATGATGATGATGATGATAATAATGATAATGTTGATAATGAGGATGATAACAATGACGATGATAACACCATTGCAAACATCCCAATCAAAGTATTCAATATAATTTATCAAAGGTTAACTTAAATATATATGATAAAACATATGGTCCTCATAAGGATAAAAATCAAATATGGAGACTGGGTAATGAACCCATCGCTTTCAATTCAACCAATATTACTGTAGGTAATTTAAAATGGCCCTTCACATCAGGCTTATATGAATTGTTAGTTTATAAGAAACCAATCAGTTATAATAAAACAGATTTAAATAATTATAAACAAATATTGGAGATGACTAATGTCCACAAACGAAATAACAGTATTAATGGACAAATTAAAGGAAATCGTTCAATAAAATATACAACGATTATTAAAAACCTATTTAAACAACAGAAAATTCATAAGGGAAAAGGTTTAATGAAATTGAATAGAAAAAAGTCTAATTATGTTTATTGGGATGATCCTAATGAATTGGTTGATAGATTGCGTCTTTTGATTTCATCAACAACAGCTGGTCACTCAAATCATAATAATGAAATTGTATCAATTATTGAGGAATTGAGAGAAGCACAAATTATTATATAAATAGTCTTATAAATGTTTAACAATTCATATTCATAAAATGCCTATCGATAAGTTTGGACATTATATTGAAAAATCTGCAAGATACCAAAATCAACATTTCAAGATTCATTTGGATAGTGATCGTAATTTCAACTTTAACTTGCGGAGAATAAAAAATATTGCTAGTCCTGTATTGGAAAACGATGCTGTAAACAAAATTTACATGAAAAGTTATTTAAGTGAAATAAAGAAACAACTGGATACAATGTACATGGAGACAATTAAGGGAATGGAGGATCGTTTTAACGAAATAATACAACAACAAAACGTGTTGATTACAGAAAAATTTGATAATGTAGAAACACGTTTAAGTAAATTAATACATGATCAAAGTATAATACAAAATAATCTCAATCAATCACTAAAAGAAATGAGATCATTATTTAATTACAAAATTGATTCAGTTGAAGAACGTCTAAATGAAAAAACGAAGCTCATTACAAACCATTAAAACATAGATATGTAAATCGTTTTTTATTTAAATTCAATATCAGCAGCATTTAAATTGATGTAATCTAAGATAGACGTTAGAAATGGAGCGACAAGAAGTGGTTCAGGAGCTTCATAAGCAAGCACGTAGAAATTTCATTCGACGTCGACGACGGTGTTTACTCAAAATATAACAAAGGCTATAGATTTATTTTAACAGTTATAGATACATTTTCAAAGTTTGCTTGGGCTGTACACGTAAAATCTAAAAGTAGTGAAGATATAACCAATGCTATGCAATCTATTTTTTCGCTAAAGAGAATTCCAAAAAACTTGCAAACAGATAATGGTAAAGAGTTCTATAATAAAATATTTCAAAACTTGATTTTTTTTTTAATACATTTATTTATTTATTGTATCTTCAATTATGAACTAACAGCTTCCAGCTGTGGGGATAATACTCCAGTCGTAAAATGGCATTAAAAATGAATAACATGATTCTAATTACAATACGAGGCAATTTTATTAGCATTTGGTTACTAATTCCATCATTACCCGGTGCTTTCTTCGGGTTGAGTTCAGCAATTAGATTTTGTACATCACACATTTTAAATTTTATGGGTCGAGGGGGTAGCGCAACTACACTCGGGAAATCAACAACACCAGTACATGTGTTTGGGGTAAATACGGATTTTAAATGCTTTGCAAACAAGTTACCTTTTTCAATATCACTCCTGGCCCAAACTCCGGTAGAAGTGCGCAGAGGTGGTTTAAACTCAACGGGTGTTTTAATTATTTTCACAGCGCGCCACAAAGAATAATTAGATGCTGGTGTGACATCGAGATTTTCCAGATAGTTTTTAAGAGAAGCAGTTTTTTCATATGCAAGCAGTTCTTGGAGTCTTTTAGTGCAATCTTTTAATCTAATTTTATTTTGGGGTGATCTGTGCTGTTGCCATTCTCTTCTAGCTCTTCTTTTTGCACATACGAGAAGTTCAATATCTGTAGAATATATTCTGTTAAACCCAGTCTGCGGATGGGAGGAAGTGGCATGTTCAGCTGCCTGCTTAATATTTTCGTTAAGATTAGCAATATTAGATTCAATATCGTCATGAGTTCTTAGCTTAATGTTTTCAGTGCAATGACTACTAAGATATTTTTTGAATCGCAGCCAATTAACACGACTGACCATTTTCACATATGGGTGAGGTAGAGCACTTCTCAGTGGGCTACAGATTGTAACGATCGTGGGAGAGTGATCGGACGATAGATCTAGGGAAGCTTCGACGTGAATTAATTCCCTAGAAATATTTTTCATGACGCCAAAATCTATAATATCCGGAATTTTATGTATGTCAGTAGGCCAGTAAGTGGGCTCTCCACTCGAAATGACGTCCAAGCCCATTTTTGAAATTGTGTTGAACAACGCTCGTCCTCTAGGTGTGATAAGACGCGAACCCCAGAAAGTATGTTTTGCATTATAGTCTCCAGCTGCTACGAAACAAGGGCCAAGAGATTTGTAGAAAACCTCGTATTGATCCTCAGTAATTGCGAATCTAGGAGGGGAGTAAATTGATGATATGACAAAATTTGTGCAAAAATTTTCGATACAAATATTCGTTGCTTGTAGATTTTCTTCACAAATGTTGTCAAGAATATAATGCTTGAGTCTTGACTTAATTAAAATTGCTGATCCCCCGCAAGCTCTTCCTCTTGGGTCCTTTGAATCATATAAAATATAGCCATTAATTTTGAATAGGCTTCTTGAAGTCAAATGAGTCTCAGAAACCAACATTATATCAATATTTTTTTCCGTAAGGAAGTGCTCAAGTTCATTTTTATGTTGGCGAATGCCGTTTGCGTTCCAGAAACTTATCTTTAAAGTGTTCATGGCTTGTTAACTAATGCTTGAAGCAGTGTAGACTGCATTCGTAGCATTTCTTGCATCATGCTAGTCATATTTGTTGTAAAATTATTTATAGTCAGCACTAGATTCTCAATAGTAGCTTCAAGGCGACTAAAATTAAAGCTTGAGTTTGCATTCGTTGAATTATTTTGAGGCGGAATATTTTGTGTGGGAATATAACTAGTCTTAGCTGCATCGGCATACGATACACGTGAAGTGACAGGTTGGCTCATTTGAGCAAAAGTGGCGGAGTAAGCGTTTGCTGTTTGTGCTGGAGCTAATTTAGGTTTTTGCGCCATAGTCTGTTTAACGAAAGAATAGACAGGACATCCTCTGTAGTTAGCGGTGTGATTACCTCCACAATTATTACATTTTTTTCCTGCTAGATCTTTAGGCTTAGTACAACCAGCAGTACCGTGCAATTCACCGCAGATAACACAAACTGAAGGTAACTTGCAGTAAGTTTTTGTGTGACCATATTCTTGACAATTATGGCACTGTACGGGTCCAGAACGCTTGTGTGGTTCTTCAACTGTTATTTTTCGATATAAGAGATATTTCAAATTATAAATTGGATGAGTCTCGCTTTTTTTCAATTTTATATCGTTTGGCTCAAGTTCGACGCGAAATAGAGGTTGAGGAATCTTCTCCCTATTTATTATGTTAGATACATTTTTTACCTTAAATCCCTGGAGGACGAGTGCATCTTTTATTTCTTCGGGAGCAACATAGGAATCGATGCCCTTCAATACGATCTGCAGGCCTTTAGCACTTTTAAGCTGATATGTGTAGAAACTTTTCTTACTTTTTCCAAATTCAGTAATCAGTTTGCGAAAATCTTTTTCTTCATAAATTTGAATTTTGGTTTCATCAATGTTACCACGTTTTATTGGAACGATGTGAAATTTATTCTCACCAATGTCTGAAATTAAATTTTTTATAAGGGCGTTTGAATTTTTTTCTCTCAAATAGATTGGAGGCGGCTTGGATGTTTTGTTCGTAGATACATCGGGTTCGTTGTTGTCAACTTGTAATATTTGAAAACGATTTTGGCGGTTAATAGAGGATGCGCTGTTATCCCTAGACATTTTTGGAGCAGATGAAATTTTCGAAAACTTTGGGCTTCGTCCGCGCTTTACCACTGTAATATATCTGTCCATTCCCACTTGGACCTTGGGTTTTGGGCTGCTCTTAACTTCAGTAAAAACTTGGTTAAGTGATGACCACGAGCCCGAGGCGGATGATATCGCTGAGTTAAATGTAGAAGTACTAGGCAACGGTAATGTTAACGAATCACTAGTTGGCATTGGACAAAGCGAAGTTGATCGCTGACGAAAAAGTGGCCTCGCCGTTAAAAAAAAGTCTACTATCGGATTTCTTATTTAATTTCTTATCATTAAGAGCTTCAGAGCTCTCAGTAAGTCTATCATTAGATTTTTTATTTTTATTATTTTCATTAAGAGCTTCAGAACTCACAGTAAAATAGGCATTTCTGCCATTAGAACTCACTTCACAGTTATTTGTTTTTGAGGTACTCATATAGAGTATTCCTCAAGGGCACTTTTGTTTGTTTGTTTGTTTTTTTTATTACGGTTTTTTTGTTTTTGTTAATTATGACTATGTAAAAAATATTAGCAATGCAAATAAAGCTAACAATAACAATATGTATTCCGAATATTTTTTCGTACAATTTTTTTTTGTTTAGTATGAAATAAAAACTCCGCTAAATGGACTGTTCACTATGAATGTACAACGAGAACTGAAAAAAACTTGATGATAAAACATAATATCAACCACTATTCTACATATAGTATCATGAAAGCGTCTATTGTAGAACGATTTAATAGAACACTAAAAGGAATGATGTGGAAAAATTTTAGTCTACAAGGAAATTATCAATAGATACATATATGCAAGGATTTAATTAATCAATATAATAATAAAAAGCATAAAACAATTGGAATGACGCCAAAGTCTGTTAACAAAGAAAATGAAAGTTCTATACTAAAACAAGTCTATAATCATCCCAAAATATATAAATTTGGTAAACTAAAAGTTGGAGATCACGTTCGAATTAGCAAATATAAACATATTTTTTCAAAAGGATATACTCCAAACTGGACAACTGAAATTTTTAAAATTCGTACCTTACAGAACACAAACCCCATTACTTATTTATTGGAAGACTATCAAATGAATCCGATTGTTGGTGGATTCTATGCACATGAACTATTAAAGACACATTTTCCAAATACATACTTGATTGAAAATGTTATTAAAACTAAGGGACACCAGGCATACGTA
The DNA here is from genome assembly GCA_905220375.1 of Tachina fera. Taxonomy (NCBI): domain Eukaryota; kingdom Metazoa; phylum Arthropoda; class Insecta; order Diptera; family Tachinidae; genus Tachina; species Tachina fera. The sequence goes on from LR999967.1 coordinate 57,659,262, forward strand.
AAATGGTTGGGATTTTCCAATCAACATAATTCTTGGATCAATAAAGATGAACTTCAATAATATTATACATATATATATATATATATATATATATATATATATATATATATGTAGATATATATATATATATATATATATATATATATACTTCAATATGAGATTTATTTTTTTTTACTATTTTTTATTATATTATAAAATTTTCAAACAAATTAATAAATAAAATATACATATATACATAAATAGTATTGGTTTGATTTTTATTTCTAATCAACTTTGTTGTGTATGGTTAGGGTCAAGCTTTTGTATTCAAACAACTAATTTAAATCAACTGTTTCAAACACATTCATACATATCAATGAAAAAAACCACAACAGAAACCGAATATGATTACACACAATTTTAAAAACTTGTAGGTACATACCAAACACATTCATACATATCAACGAAAAAAAACCACAACAGAACTTTTAACAACAGAACAACAATACAATAGGGTGGCACTTATATCATCGTTGTTACTTTTCTCATACAAAATTAGTATACAAATCCTAACCAACCCCAGCCAAACCCCCGCCCAAACCCCGGCCAAACCCAGGCAAGCCAAGTCAAGCCAAGTCGTGCCAGCCCAGTTGCCGAATCTCATTACTCACACACAATTTCAAAAACTTCCAGGTATATAAGTGCCACCCTATTTTAACCACACATTCAACTGACCAGTGTTGCCAAATGTGCATTACACAGTTTTTCATCGTTCATGCCATACAAAATTAGTACAAATTTTTTGCTCCCTGCTCTTGTTTCCAGAACTCTCATCAACACCCTACTAATGTTGTATTTATTCATCAATTTTCCAAAGTGTTTATTGAAAAGCTCTTTACCGTCGTCTGTTTGCAAGTTTTTTGATATTAGTCCCAGTTGAAAAATATTCTGCATAGCCTGGCTTTTTTCCAATGCAAGTTTCTGTTCAAGGGTACTGCCCAAGCAAATTTAGAAAATGTATCAATTACAGCGAAAATCGATAATCTCTATTGTCTGTAGAATAGTTCCCCATTTCAACTAAATCAGCTTGCCAAAGATCGTCTATTCCTTTCATAACAACTCTTCGACGTGGAAAATGTTTTCGTGCTTGCTTATGTAGTTCATTTGTTAAATTTCTTTTTAAGTCATTATTTAACGTATTTAGAATTTTAGGGGATAAGTTGAGTTCAGTGAGAGTTCATTTAAGTACTGTCGACCATCATATTTCTTACATACCCATAAATTAACTCATTTATCTTTCTAATTTCTTTATCAAAGAATAATTTCATACTTGGAATTGTTTCCTTAATTTCATTGACTTTCTGACTTAAACTTATGTTGATTTCATCTGGTAGCTCTTCAATTTGACTTTTCAGAAACAATTTATTAACAACGTCGTTTTCCTCCAAAGCTTTTGCCACATTTTAGATTCTTTTGTCTTGAACGTCAATGTTATTAGTTGTATCCATAACGAAGCCCAGCAGCTCAGGAACATTTTTCACAAAAAGTGTGCCACCTGTATCATTAAGATAGTGTCCAAACTTATCGATGGACATGATTTATGTAGATAATTATTATTCTATAATTTGTGCTTCATATAATTCTTCGATAATAGAGACAATTTCGATCTACTAACTCATTAGGATCATCCCAGTATATATAGTTAGGTTTGTATGTGTTTAGTTTCATCAAACCCTCACCCTTGTAAGGACTTTTTATTGCATGTAGTGATGATGAAGTTGATGAGTTCTTTTCACTTTCTTTCATAAACAATTTACTGATAATATGCTTATATTTATAAGCTCTCGTTCCTTTGATTTGTCCATCAGGATTATATTCTCTTTTGTATGCATTTGTGCTTACTAAAATTTTCTTATAGATATATTATTCATGTTTATCATAATATTTTGGTGTTTTGTGAAACAGTAAAGAAAATAAACCTATTTTATCTTCAGTAAGTTTAATACTACTATTGCCAAGCTTCGCTTCATTATTAAAATCTTTATGTGGGCCATATAGAGTTTCTAGTTCGTTTCTGCTTTCCAAGAGTGCTAGGTCAGTATAACTCTTATTATTATCTGAATTGTCTAAAGTTTCCGATTGAGAGTAAAAATCATCATTGTCATCTCATCATTGTCTCGTCAGATCACTCTCCCACGATCGTTACAATCTGTAGCCCACTGAGAAGCGCTTTACCTCACCCATATGTCAAGATGATAAATCGTGTTAATTGGCTGGGATTCAAAAAAATATCTTAGTAGTCATTGCACGGAAAATATTAAGCTAAGAACACCCAATGATATTGAATCGAACATTGCAAATCTTAACGAGAATATTAAACAAGCTTCTGAACATGCCACTACCTCCCATCCGCATACTGGGTTCAATAAAATTTATTCTGCAGACGTTGAACATCTTGTACGTGAAAAAAGAAGAGGTAGATGGGAATGGCAACAGCACAGATCACATCAACACAAAATCAGATTTAAAGAGTGCACTAAACGACTCCAAGAGTTGCTTGCATCTGAAAAAACTGCATCTTTTAAAAATTATCGGGAAGGCCTTAATGTCACACCAGCATCTAATTACTCTTTGTGGCGCGCTGCTAAAAAGCTTAAAACACCCGTTGAGTTTAAGCCACCTCTGCGCACATCTACCGGAGGTTGGGCAACAAGCGATACTGAAAAAGGTAACATATTTGCTGAGCATTTAAAGTCCGTATTTACAACAAGTACCGGTGTTGCTGATTTGCCGAGTGTAGTTACTCTACCACCTCGACCTTTAAAATTTACGATGTGTGATGTACAAAAACTAATTGCCGAACTCAACCCGAAAAAAGCTCCCGGTATGGATGGAATTAGTAACCAGATGCTGATTAAGTTACCTCGTACTGCAATTAGAATCCTGTTATTCATTTTTAATGCCATTTTACGACTGGAGTATTATCCAGACTGCTGGAAGCTTGCCAAGGTTAAAATGATTCCAAAGCCAGGTAAAGATCTTTCCAAGGCTGAGTCATATAGGCCAATAAGTTTACTGTCAACAATGTCAAAGCTTTTTGAAAAGCTACTCATGACAAAATTGTCTTTAATTTTAACTGATAATGGGTGCATCCCGGACCATCAATTTGGTTTTAGAAGTTATCGTAGCACCATTGAGAAAACGCATAGATTGGTCCAATTCATAAGAAAAACATTTGAGAAAAAGAAGTATTGTTCTGCACTGTTTATTGATGTTTCTCAGGCATTTGATTTAGTTTGGCTGATGGCCTGATTTTGAAATTGAAGACATACTTACCAAAAAACATTCTAAATCTTTTGAAAAGTTAAATTTTTGCCCGAAAATTTACAGTTGTGGAAGGACACTTTGTGACTATGCCTGAAACTATCTCATCCAGTGTGCCACAGGGGAGCCATTTTTGTATTTGATTTATACTTGTGATATGCCTGTGAGCAGTAGTATCCACACTTCTACATTTGGCGACGATACCGTCTGTCTTAGTATGCACGAAAACCCTGAAGAGGCATCCCGAAAACTCCAGGAACACATTAGCCAGATGGAACTATGGTTAAACTTATGGAGAATTAAGGTAAATGAACAAAAGTGTGTCCATATAACATTTACTTTACGAAGAGATACTTGTTCCCCCATTCGGATTAATAATCAAGTTGTTCCTCAACATTCACATGTGAAATACCTTGGTATACACCTCGATCGACGGCTTACATGGAAACATCACATTGACTATAAGTTAACACAAATGAAACTAAAATTAACTCAGGTACATTGGCTGATTGGCAGAAATTCAACACTCAGCCTAGACTGCAAACTTTTAATATACAAGTCGATTTTAAAGCCAATATAATGTTACGGTATCCAGTTATGGGGCACTGCTTCTGCTTCCAATGTAGAGAGAATTCAACGAAGACAAAACAAAATTTTAAGGTTAATAACATCTAATCCATGGTACATTAAGAATTCAAATATACATCGTGATTTAAATATGCCACTAGTGACTGAAGAAATTGCAAAATACGCAGGCAAATATCTAACAAAACTCGTGTCACATCCTAATCCGCTTGCTCGTAATATTTTGAACTTTACTGGACACATCCGCTTAAAAAAGAGAGACACAAGGGCTCTAATACTAAACACTCCGAATGAAGTTGCTTGAAAATTTTTTTTGCTTATCACTACTTATGTTTTATTTACAACTATCACTTAGTTATGTCTGGCTTTGGTCGGGCCTATTAATTATATGTTAGATTTAAATTTTGAATACTTATTGTTAGTTCATATATGAAGATACAATAAATAAAGAAACATGCAAAAAAAACATGCGTAAAAAGCATGCGTGCCAACGAAAATAAACTACGAATATGTACATCAACCGACCGAAATCTAAAAACCATCGAGTACCCTCGTCACTTCACACCTTTGGTTAAAACAAAAATCTAAAACATACATACAAAGCATGCGTGCCAACGAAAATAAACTATGAATATGTACATCAACCGACCGACATCTACAAACCATCAAATACCCTGGTCACTTCACACCTTTGACATTATTTTAAAATTTTCCCATAAATTACAAAAATTTTGACGTTAACTTCCCAAATTTGATCATTTTTATTGCCATAGAACCGCCAGTAACTAACTACTACTTTGAATAATTAAAAGTTACTACTTACCGAATAGTTCATTGATATGTATATAATTTTTTATAAGAAAAAAACTGCACGCAGAAAAAACAAAACATAAAAACAAGGAAAAAACCTCAACAACAAAATGTTTACAATATCACAATGCTAGCTGTTCCTTTAATGGAGGCGAACAAAGATATAGTACTATTGATAGAGCTTCTCGCCATTGTATGGGCGATGAAACAATTTCGTCCATATCTGTACGGTCACAAATTTACAGTAAAAACTGTAAGAACTAACTAATATTAAGGCACCGAACTATAAGCTGCAGCGCTGCAAGATAAAATTAAATGAGTTTGACTTTCAAGTCGAATACATAAAGGGAAAACAAAATGTAGTTGCAGATGGCTTGAGTAGAATAGTGTACGACAGTGGAGAGAATGACAGACCAGATGAGACAACCACGGAATCAACTATCTGTATTAATTTGAATGAGTTGTTTAAACCATTGGAGCACAATGCTGAGAATGACATTGAAACGATTCACAGTGCAGAGACCGATTACACTAATTTTATATCTGTTACGGAAAAACATTTGAATTTGTTTACGAATCAGATTATTATCGACTATGGAACCAGAGAATCATCGAAGATAATACATAAAAAAAATTAAGAAACCTTATAATGGTAACAAGGGAAACTGATTTAAGAAATATAATGCTATAATACCTCCAAGAAAGGGGATTAGTAGCAATTTTTTGGCCGAATGACAACCTTTTTCTGAAATTTCAAGATATTTATAGAATTTACTTTGCAAATAACAAAAATCTGAGAATTTTGAGGTCTTAATTAATGATTGAAGATGTTACATACATAAACATTGTTTTAAGGAAAATTGAAACTAAACACCTTAAAAACAACCATCGTGGAATAAAGGAAGTATTCACAGATTTGTTTTTACCCAAACCTGCAAAAAGAGATTCATCAATTTATAAGTAACTGCAAAGTATGTAATCTTGCAAAGTTCGATAGAAGCTCACTAAAACATGCTTTTAACGTTACAGACACTCTTAACAGACCAAATGATACAGTACACCTAGACCTTTGGTATCCGCAAAGAAACGTTTTATACCTTATAAGCATAGATAAACTTACCAAATACGCCACGGCTGAAAAGCTTAGAGACAGATCCTGGGCTTCTATTATTAACGGATCGCAAAGGCGACTTCAATACTTGGAGAGACCAAGGCAAACCATACGTGATAATGAGTTCAACACGTTAAATACAAAACGGTTTCTTAACGATAATGGAATATACTTTCATTTAAGAACTACTTATTTGAAAACTGGGAATGCGGACGTTAAAAGACTGCACTCCATATTAAACGAACATATTAGACTGCTCAACGCCGATCATAATAACGAGAGTGACTTGCACGGAAACGTATTTAAGGCAATACTGGCTTATAATGTCATTATCCATTCAACGACAAAACGTAAAACATTTGACTTCCTTAATAACCTAATTTCAAGGTACTACTTGCAGGTTTTTGCTGGGGAGCAACATGAAGCAAAAAGGAAGAGGATCGAAGTATTAAGCTAAGGAAGAGATCAAGTGGGTGATTTTTCAAATAAATTTGTAGACAACAACAGAGTTAGCAAATCTCGACCTAAATATAAAATAATTCAAAACTTTAGCACACAGGGAAATTATTTATTTCCGAACGCGGCTAAAAAGACAGAACTAAAATTGAGTAATCTTTCCATGAAAGTAAGAACCGTAATAGCGAAATTGTGAAACATCTTTTATATATTAAAGGTAATTAATAAGATACTAAGAAAACAAAATTAACATTCTACTGGACAGTATTGCCTCAGCACATAATGATATATCCCATCCAAGTATTCTGACTTCCGGGGAAATTGAAAATTTTCAAAAAGATTTGATGGAGTTAAAACTGATTAGAATGGGAATAATGTTGTATGTATCAAACTGAATCGTAATTGCAATAAAGATACACAAAAACTATATAAGTGTCGAGGTTCTTTTGGTAACCCGAATACCCAATAAAGAACACTTTCAAATTGTCCAAGCAAATGAACTAATAGTAGCAATAAATGAAAGATAGTATATTTAGGATAAAAGCCTACTAATAAAAGAATTAAAGCCTGCTACAAACTGTGTTTATCGAAACACTTGTAAACTCAAATTTAATAACAAGACTGAAGTAGAATATATAGACGATGAAACTACATATATTAGTTAAAAACGCAATCTCCACGGAAATAAAACAATAATGAGACAAAAGAACACTTACCCTTAACGTAAACTAAATATTATCATTTGGAAATTGCAAAATAATAATTGGAGATAACGTATACTTCAATAAGAAAACTGAAATTATAAACAAATTCTTTTATCCTACGAACAATATTAATTTAACTGTTAACACAACTATTGGTTTCGAGAAATATTTTGAAAATATAAAAGAGATCACGGAATTGAAGTATCATAGGAATGTATCATATGGTATCAGTACGGGTTTATTTTTATTTCTCCTCGGACTTTCGATAGCATTGTGCCTGAGGTGCAAGTATAGCAAAACCAAACGGGATGTTGGAACTAAAATGGAAATGACTTCCACTGCTAACATAGCCAAAGTCGAAAGTGATGGAGCAGTACATGGAACTTCAAGAACTAAATAAGATACGTATTTACAAGTCTTGTTATGCTAATTTAGAAATTAAATATGTGTTGTAATAATTATAAAATAACTAAGATAAAAAAAAATCATTCTTTAATTACACTGTACAACAAAACAACATTTTTTGGCTGTCCTTTAGATAAAATTACGCGGACTATATGGATTTCGATGCGTTAAATTCAAATCTGCTTTCAGTTTTTCTCTATCACGTAGAGATTTTTTTATGGGCGTGGCTAATTTTGCCCCCTAAATTAGTCGGCCATACTAATATATTTTACTATAACTCGAAACCCGCTATTTCGATTTTAATAAATAATAAACCAAAAGACGCGCTACAAAATTTTGTTAAAAAAAATTAATAATCATTTTTTACCTATCTTTTATGGTTTCGGAGTTATTCAGAATTTAAAAAAGAAAAAAGTTTTTTTTATGCAAAAATCGCGTAATTTTTTTAAATCATAATTGCAATAAAAAAATCAGAAACTCAATAGTTTTATATTTTTTAAATTTTTCTTAAAACCACATATCCTAGGAATAAAACAAGCTATAAAACGTGAAAATCCAGCAATAAATCTTGATTTTATTCGCAATTTAAAGCAGGTACCTAAAAATGGAAAAATGTGTGTAATGCATTAAATGCAGTCACATTTACATCTGGTAATGCTACTGAAAGGGCATTGCGGGCAGGTAACAGAACTAAAAGAAAATATAAAATAAAGAATTTTGGGTATACATAAGTATGTTCACTCATCAGTTGCCATACAATAACTGTTTGTGAAACCGAAAAGTAAATTTCCAACCGCAACAAAATTAAAAAAAAAATAGCTAAAAATTTTAGCATAAGCTGAATTTAAAAAGTGATAATTTCTTCATCTATTTTTTGGTAAGTATTATTATTACTAATTCAAAATGTTGTATTTATGATGCGAAGTAATAGTTTTGTATCAAATTGTTGCATGTTTCAAAATGCCCAGGCTTTGTAAAAATTCTGCTGATTCATTCTGTTATGTATGTGGTGATTTAACTTTAAAATCGCAACGCCAGACAATAACTTCCCAGGTTAAGAACGCCTATAAGCTATGCTTTGGGTTTCCTATCGATGAAAGAGATAAATATTGGCTACCAAAAATATGTTGTAATAGCTGTTCAAGGGCTTTAAGAGGTTTGATCAAAGGAAATCGCAAGTCTATGCCATTTTCGACACCAATGATTTGGAACGAACCAAAAAACCATACAAATGATTGCTACTTTTGTATGACTACAACACGTGGGTTTTCCAGAAAGAACAAAAATAAAGTCATATATCCCAATATTTCATCCGCCAAACGACCAGTTCCTCTAAGAAGTAATGATTTACTTCCAATGTCCCCTACATACGAGGAAGAAGATGTTAAGTCTGCAAGTACTGAATCCAGTTACGCCACGATGGCTGCTTCTGCAAGTTCAACATTTACAAGTCCAACGAGCAAACGTTATTTTCCGAAGCAGTGCGACCTGAATGACTTAGTTCGTGATTTAGGACTTTCAAAAACAAAGGCAGAACTTCTTGCATCCAGATTGAAGCAATGGAATCTGGTAGATAAAGACGTGAAAGTCACATACTTTCGAAACAGAGAAGAAGAATATTTGAAATACTTCAGCAAAGACAGGGATTTAATATTTTGTAATAATGCTGATGGTCTTCTGCGAGAACTTTCGTTCAGTGATAAATCTGAAGAATGGCGACTTTTTATTGATTCATCAAAGACGAGTTTGAAAGCAGTTTTGCTTCACAATGGCAATAAATATCCATCAGTCCCACTAGCGTATTCAAGAAACATGAAAGAAAACTATTATAATATGAAAGTGTTACTTAACAAAATTAAATACACACAGTACTCATGGAGCATTTGTGCTGATTTGAAAGTTGTAGCAATGTTAAATGGATTGCAATGTGGATATACCAAATTCTGTTGCTTTTTATGTGAATGGGATAGTCGCTCAAAAGAAAATCACTATAAAGTTAAAAGTTGGCCAAAGAGAGTAAATTTTATTCCAGGAGAAAAAAATGTTTCAGAAGAACCTCTAGTTCAGAAGGAAAAAATTATCTTACCACCTCTTCATATAAAGCTAGGCCTAATAAAAAACTTTGTTAAAGCAATGAACAAGAATGGTGATGGCTTTCTATATCTTAAGAGCAAATTTCCTCGAATCAGTGATGCAAAAATAAAAGAAGGAATTTTCGTTGGTCCACAAATACGAGAGCTTATGAAGGACGCAGTCTTTAAGACGAAGTTGAACGGCGTGGAAGAAAGAGCATGGACGGCTTTTGTGAATGTGTGTAACAATTTTTTGGGAAATAAAAAAAGTGAAAACTACCATGAAATCATTCAAGAACTGCTTTCTGCCTATGAGGCTCTAAAATGCCATATGTCGCTTAAAATTCATTTTTTAAACTCGCACTTGGATTTTTTCCCCGAAAATCTTGGTGCCGTATCAGATGAACATGGTGAAAGGTTTCATCAAGACATGATATATATAGAAAAGCGTTACAATGGAAAATCATTAGAAGTAATGCTTGCAGATTTTTGTTGGTCCATTCGACGAGAAACTTAATTGAAGATATGAATAGGAATAAAAATGTCAATTAGTAAATAACAAGACACTTTTTAATTTTAAAACGTTTTTAAAGTACAAATATTTTTCTTACAAAAATGGTGTTTTATTTCAAATAGTTAAGTGTTGTAGTTCAAGCTAGCACTTTTTCTTAAAACTGAATATACATACTTAGCGCTTCTAGCTTAGTTTATTGACAGCATACATAATAATACATAAAGTGAAAAATATTTGCGACTAAAAGTTTTTCATTATATTTTGAGAGCTAAAAAAAATTTATATTAAACAAAAATTATTTATTTCGCCAATAATTTCTGAATACTCGGAGTTATTGAGAAATTATTAGCAGCTGAAATAAAAAAACATTGGATCAGCATTTAATGCATTGCACACATTTTTCCATTTTTAGGTACCTGCTTTAAATTGCGAATAAAATCAAGATTTATTGCTGGATTTTCACGTTTTATAGCTTGTTTTATTCCTAGGATATGTGGTTTTAAGAAAAATTTAAAAAATATAAAACTATTGAGTTTCTGATTTTTTTATTGCAATTATCATTTAAAAAAAATTACGCGATTTTTGCATAAAAAAAACTTTTTTCTTTTTTAAATTCTGAATAACTCCGAAACCATAAAAGATAGGTAAAAAATGATTATTAATTTTTTTTAACAAAATTTTGTGGCGCGTCTTTTGGTTTATTATTTATTAAAATCAAAATAGCGGGTTTCGAGTTATAGTAAAATATATTAGTATTGCCGACTAATTTAGGGGGCAAAATTAGCCACGCCCATAAAAAAAATCTCTACGTGATAGAGAAAAACTGAAAGCAGATTTGAATTTAACGCATCGAAATCCATATAGTCCGCATACTTTTATCTAAAGGCTATTTTGGCTGTTGTACAGTGTTATTGATTATGAAACATCCTCAAATAAAAAACTGTAAAATAATAGATATGAATTTATTTATTTTCTTTTTTCAAAATAATATATAATGAACTTCAAAATGTAGCTTTAATTAAGTAGTTATGTATAAAAGAATACTGTTTCAGCAGGGACTGATGAAACTGAGGTGGAGGAGTCACGTATAACTGTTTTCATTGCGAACCACCCTAATAGTTGTTTAAGGTGTCAAAAATGTATGAGAATTTGCTTTGCATGCAAGTTCACATAATGTGAATTTCAACTTAAGTTTAACGTGTGAATTTGCTTTGCAGGCAAATCTCATCCTATAAATTTTAGTTTATTGTAATTCTATTAGTAAGCAAAATTTATGTTTGTGAATTTGAGCCTTAAGTTTAGTTTGTAAGATATTTTAAAAATATCAGTAAATAAAGTTATTTAACAACAACAGGTTGAATTTTCCTAAAACTATATAAATATTGTTAGATTTTTCTCTCTTTAAAAACGCTTTTCCGTGCACCCGAAGATTTGCAAATGAATACAAAACCCCATTGTAGTGTTAAGGGTTAATAATGATATATTATACTTAAACTAACTAAATAACTAAATGGAGCTTAAATGACACAAATAGTCACAATTGGTTACTACTCCGCTTTCCTCGCTGTTGTTTTACGCACGTCTTTTAGCTTGCTGTACAAGTGTTCACGTGGTCATGATACAATTATACTACGTACATGCACGACTACAACAAAATTACAACACCTAAAACACTTGTATTTTGTTGGTATAAACAAACCCTAAATTGTCAGAAACAAATGTCTTTTGTTTATAAAAATAACAATTACAGAGTAACTAAAGTACAATTGCAGACGCGGCATTCCTGCATGATTATAGCTATTCAGTGTTGCCAATCTGTGTGTAGTTAGGCAGTGTGTAATTTCTACACATCGTCGGTTTGTTTCTGTTTTGATTTATTGGACAAAAATGTGTTTTCGAGAAAATCGATGAAGAATGTTTGGTTCATTAGTTTTATAAAAATACACGATAGAATTTTTTGTTTAATAATAATAGTAATAGATATATATGTTTTTTATTCAAACTTAAAGTTGATAAACTTTTTACATCCAACATGAAAAGTTATTACGACTTAAAGAAAAAATTACAAAAATCTTTGGCAAGGCATTCCACATTCATAACAACAATATTGTTCACTACTTGCTCAAGTGGTTTAAATTACTGTATATATTTAAGTAGATATAAAAGGTGAAAATATCAGTTTTATTTATATAACATGACTTTTAGAGGTAAAACAAAGGAAGAAATAAAAGACATTGATCATATTTCATGAAAGAAATTATATTAATAAAAAATAAATATCAATTCATTTCATTCACAATAGTTAAGTTTTTGTACTTTGCTTTGATTTACGTTCCTTGAGTAGAATATGCATTGATATACATTAAGGTTGGCAAACGGTATAGTAAAAATACTGATACCGAATCAAATACCGCTATAATTAGATACCTATCTATTTCTATTCTATTTCTATATAAATCTATTTCGGTTAGAAAATACCGGTATCCAGAATACCGTTTACGTCTATACCGGTATGTACCGGTATACCGATTCCCACCAAAAATAAAATTTCAAAAATTTATTTCAATTAACTTTCTTTTATAAACACGTTTTTGTTCTCCTTTACACATTCTTATGAAGCGTATCTCTAGACATATAAATGTTTTAAATTGGTGAAAAGAGCAAAGCCACTGTAAGCGAGAGTTATTGTACATGAAATCGCGAAAATTAGTATATTGGCTGTTATCGATACACAAGCTAATGCGAAGATTTAAAGTTTTGAAGAGTGCTTTTTTAATATATTGCACATTAAACTGGGTCCAACCATATTTTTCTTTAATTGATATACTACATATGTGCTCTGTATAAAATATGACGTTTGCTGCCATAAATGCCTAGCGGGACCTAAAGTACACGATACACAGTGAGGTTTTTGTAAGAATATTGGAAATAAATTTCTAAATTAGCTGTTCTATTGTTATGAAATCTAACACAGCATTGAGAAAGGTGTCACAGAGCTTAAGGGGCTGTTTCTCTAAATGCGAACGATAATTTCGATCGAACATTTATATCAAAAATAAAAAACTGATATATGTTTTTGTTTCCAATATTAATATTCGATCGAATATATCGTTGGCATTTAGAGAAACAGGGGTAAGTCCAGAATTTAGACTATATATCTTTAAAGGGGGCGGGGCCACAAAGCACCAAAGTAGACAACCTTGGGTTAATGAAAAATTAAAATCCATGCCAAGCTCCTGTTTTTGATCACATAAAATTTTTGCAATTGTCTTTTTTATCCAAGGACTAAAAAAATCTACTACATTTATGGGTTTTCGATTACATCTTAGAAAATATTAGAGAAAAAATATTAAAATTTTGACTTTTTTACCAACCTTTGTCCACTGTTCTGCTAATGTAGAAGTCAAATGTTGTTAGATTAAAAAATTAAACTCATTATGTAAGAGGGAGAAAATTTGTAATATTAAAAAAAAGTTTGGTATCAAAATCATAATTAAATCAAAAGTTATACTCAATTTAAACTAAAATTTTGAACAAACGTCGATTTTCGCCATTTTTTAAGACACAAGTGTGTTAATTATTTCGCTATTATAAAAGAATTTCGCCAATCAATATTTTCGTCTGAAAAGTCTCTCTTAGGTAGAAAATTATGCCATCAATATGTAGTTTGCTTTTGAGTTCCCGGCAATTTCGAAGAAAATTCAATTAAAAATGGGACTTTTCAGTATTTTTGCAGTATTCTTCTTATTTTTCGCTGGACGTTGAATCTTGTTTTAAAGTGGCCTAATACATTTTTTGATAACAGCTTTGGATTTTGATATTTATAGCAAAAAAATAGGTCTAATTCAAATATAGGGTTAATGGGTTGATAGAGATAATGGAGAAAAATTTTCGAAACTTTTATATCTGAAGTTAAAGACTGCCATTGTTAAAACTTAAAATAAGTACAGTACAATTTTAACTTAACCTAAAGTGAGCGCTAAGTTAAAGGCAATGTATCCTTAATTAATTTTAATTAATTTTTTTTTATATGCATGTTTTTTTATTTATTGTATCTTCATATATGAACTAACAATAAGTATTCAAATCTTAAATCTAACATATAATTAATAGGCCCGACCAATGTCAGGGATAACTAAGTGATAGTTGTAAATAATACATAAGTAGTGATAGGCAAAAAAAAAATTTTTTTCAAGCAACTTCATTCGGAGTGTCCTGTAAAGTTCAAAATATTACGAGCAAGCGGATTAGGATGTGACTCGAGTTTTGTTAGATATTTGCCTGCGTATTTTGCAATTTCTTCAGTCACTAGTGGCATATATAAATCACGATGTATATTTGAATTCTTAATGTACCATGGAGCACATGTTATTAACCTTAAAATTCTGTTTTGTCTTCGTTGAATTCTCTCTACATTGGAAGCACAAGCAGTGCCCCATAACTGGATACCGTAATACCATATTGGCTTTAAAAGCGACTTGTATATTAAAAGTTTGCAGTCTAGGCTGAGTGTTGAATTTCTGCCAATCAGCCAATGTACCTGAGTTAATTTTAGTTTCATTTGTGTTAACTTATAGTCAATGTGATGTTTCCATGTAAGCCGTCGATCGAGGTGTATACCAAGATATTTCACATGTGAATGTTGAGGAACAACTTGATTATTAATCCGAATGGGGGAACAAGTATCTCTTCGTAAGGTAAATGTTATATGGACACACTTTTGTTCATTTACCTTAATTCTCCATAAGTTTAACCATAGTTCCATCTGGCTAATGTGTTCCTGGAGTTTTCGGGATGCCTCATCAGGGTTTTCGTGCATACTAAGGCAGGCGGTATCGTCGGCAAATGTAGAAGTGTGGATACTACTGCTCACAGGCATATCACAAGTATAAATCAAATATAAAAATGGCCCCAGTATACTCTCCTGTGGCACACCGGATGACATAGTTTCAGGCATACTCTAGAGTGACCTTCCACAACTGTAAATTTTCGTGCAAGAATGTAACTTTCCAAAAGATTTAGAATGTTTATTGGTAAGTATGTCTTCAATTTCAAAATCAGGCCTTCATGCCACACTTTATCAAATGCCTGAGAAACATCAATAAACAGGGCAGAACAATACTTCTTTTCCTCAAATGTTTTTCTGATAAATTGAATCAATCTATGCGTTTGCTCAATGGTGCTATGCTGGCTTCTAAAACCAAATTGATGGTCCGGGATGCACCCATTATCAGTTAAAATTGAAGACAATTTTGTCATGAGTAGCTTTTTCAAAAGCTTTGACATTGTTGACAGTAAACTTATTGGCCTATATGACTCAGCCTTGGTAATATCTTTACCTGGTTTTGGAATCATTTTAACCTTGGCAAGCTTCCAGCAGTCTGGATAATACTCCAGTCGTAAAATGACATTAAAAATGAATAACAGGATTCTAATTGTAGTACGAGGTAACTTAATCAGCATCTGGTTACTAATTCCATCCATACCGGGAGCTTTTTTCGGGTTGAGTTCGGTAATTAGTTTTTGTACATCACACATCGTAAATTTTAAGGGTCGAGGGAGTAGAGCAACGACACTCGGCAAGTCAGCAACACCGGTGCATGTATTTGGTGTAAATACGGATTTTAAATGCTCAGCAAATATGTTCTTTTTTAGTATCGCATCCTGCCCAACCTCCGGTAGATGTGCGCAGAGGTGGCTTAAACTCAACGGGTGTTTTAAGCTTTTTAGCAGCGCGCCACAAAGAGTAATTAGATGCTGGTGTGACATTAAGGCCTTCCCGATAATTTTTAAAAGATGCAGTTTTTTCAGATGCAAGCAACTCTTGGAGTCGTTTAGTACAATCTTTAAGTCTGAGTTTATGTTGGGGTGATCTGTGCTGTTGCCATTCCCTTCTAGCTCTTCTTTTTTCACGTACGAGATGTTCAACGTCTGTAGAATAAATTTTATTGAACCCAGTATGCGGATGGGAGGTAGTGGCATGTTCAGAAGCTTGTTTAATATTCTCGTTAAGATTTGCAATGTTCGATTCAATATCATTGGGTGTTCTTAGCTTAATATTTTCCGTGCAATGACTTCTAAGATATTTTTTTGAATCCCAGCCAATTAACACGATTTATCATCTTGACATATGGGTGAGGTAAAGCGCTTCTCAGTGGGCTACAGATTGTAACGATCGTGGGAGAGTGATCTGACGAGACAATGATGAGATGACAATGATGATTTTTACTCTCAATCGGAAACTTTAGACAATTCAGATAATAATAAGAGTTATACTGACCTAGCACTCTTGGAAAGCAGAAACGAACTAGAAACTCTATATGGCCCACATAAAGATTTTAATAATGAAGCGAAGCTTGGCAATAGTAGTATTAAACTTACTGAAGATAAAATAGGTTTATTTTCTTTACTGTTTCACAAAACACCAAAATATTATGATAAACATGAATAATATATCTATAAGAAAATTTTAGTAAGCACAAATGCATACAAAAGAGAATATAATCCTGATGGACAAATCAAAGGAACGAGAGCTTATAAATATAAGCATATTATCAGTAAATTATTTATGAAAGAAAGTGAAAAGAACTCATCAACTTCATCATCACTACATGCAATAAAAAGTCCTTACAAGGGTGAGGGTTTGATGAAACTAAACACATACAAACCTAACTATATATACTGGGATGATCCTAATGAGTTAGTAGATCGAAATTGTCTCTATTATCGAAGAATTATATGAAGCAAAAATTATAGAATAATAATTATCTACATAAATCATGTCCATCGATAAGTTTGGACACTATCTTAATGATACAGGTGGCACACTTTTTGTGAAAAATGTTCCTGAGCTGCTGGGCTTCGTTATGGATACAACTAATAACATTGACGTTCAAGACAAAAGAATCAAAAATGTGGCAAAAGCTTTGGAGGAAAACGACGTTGTTAATAAATTGTTTCTGAAAAGTCAAATTGAAGAGGTACGAGATGAAATCAACATAAGTTTAAGTCAGAAACTCAATGAAATTAAGGAAACAATTCCAAGTATGAAATTATTCTTTGAAAAAGAAATTAGAAAGATAAATGAGTTAATTTATGGGTATGTAAGAAATATGATGGTCGACAGTACTTAAATGAACTCTCACTGAACTCAACTTATCCCCTAAAATTCTAAATATGTTAAATAATGACATAAAAAAGAAATTTAACAAATGAACTACATAAGCAAGCACGACAACATTTTCCACGTCGAAGAGTTGTTATGAAAGGAATAGACGATCTTTGGCAAGCTGATTTAGTTGAAATGGGGAACTATTCTACAGACAATAGAGATTATCGATTTTCGCTGTAATTGATACATTTTCTAAATTTGCTTGGGCAGTACCCTTGAACAGAAACCTGTATTGGAAAAAAGCCAGGCTATGCAGAATATTTTTCAACTGGGACTAATACCAAAAAACTTGCAAACAGACGACGGTAAAGAGCTTTTCAATAAACACTTTGAAAAATTGATGAATAAATACAACATTAGTAGGGTGTTGATGAGAGTTCTGGAAACAAGAGCAGGGAGCAAAAAATTTGTACTAATTTTGTATGGCATGAACAATGAAAAACTGTGTAATGCACATTTGGCAACACTGGTCAGTTGAATGTGAGGTTAAAATACGGTGGCACTTATATACCTGGAAGTTTTTGAAATTGTGTGTGAGTAATGAGATTCGGCAACTGGGCTGGCACGACTTGGCTTGGCTTGGCTTGGCTTGCCTGGGTTTGGCCGGGGTTTGGTACAAACGATTTTTATAAAGATATTTACAATGATCTTCATCTAAACTTTGATACATCAGACTATTCAATTAATAATGTTTTCAATTTCCCCTTGCAAAACAAAAAAGTTTTGGGAATGATGAAAGATGAGAATAATGGACATGTAATGTTAGAATTTATTGGGCTTCGATCAAAAGTATATTCAATAGCTGTTGACGATAAAGAAGAAATCAAAAAAGCTAAAGGTGTAAAAAGCTCTGCTTTAAAAAAACTAACTATAAATGATTATCGTAACTGTTTGATAGATAAAACCATATATCACGATAAAATGTATATATTTAAATCTATCCTACATGAAATTTATACAGAACAAATATCAAAAGTTGTATTAAGTTATGATGATAATAAACGTTATATAAGAGAAGATGGTATTAATACCTATGCTTGGGGACATTTCAAAATAATCAAAAATTTAAATTTTAATAAAGTTTAAATCATTTAAAACAAAAAAAGGTTTTTTCTTTTACAAAAACAATATTTATTTATAATATTGTGATTACACACAATTTTAAAAACTTGTAGGTACATACCAAACACATTCATACATATCAACGAAAAAAACCACAACAGAACTTTTAACAACAGAACAACAATACAATAGGGTGGCACTTATATCATCGTTGTTACTTTTCTCATACAAACTTAGTATACAAATCCTAACCAACCCCAGCCAAACCCCCGCCCAAACCCAGGCAAGCCAAGCCAAGCCAAGTCGTGCCAGCCCAGTTGCCGAATCTCATTACTCACACACAATTTCAAAAACTTCCAGGTATATAAGTGCTACCCTATTTTAACCACACATTCAACTGACCAGTGTTGCCAAATGTGCATTACACAGTTTTTCATCGTTCATGCCATACAAAATTAGTACAAATTTTTTGCTCCGTGCTCTTGTTTCCAGAACTCTCATCAACACCCTACTAACATTAATCACTACTCAACATATAGCAGAATGAAAGCATCAAGAGTAGAACGATTTAACAGAACATTAAAAGGGATGATGTGGAAAGAGTTTAGTTTTAATGGGTCTTATAACTGGCTCGACATTTACAAAGACTTGATTAATACATATAATAAAAAAATTCCTCGTACCATAAAAATGCCACCGATTTAAGTTAACTATAAAAATGAGAAAAAATTATTAAACACGGTATATATATCGCTTAAAACTATTCAAATTATCAAAGTTCAATGTGGGAGATCATGTGCGTATAAGTAAATATAAACGTTTTTGAAAAAGGATATACACCAAATTGGACCGCAGAAATTTTTACGATTAAAAGAGTTCAAAATACACATGCAGCTACATACATATGAGAAGACTATCTCGGTAACCCTATTAAAGGTGGATTCTATGGTGAAGAACTTTCAAAAACCAGGTATCCAAATACAAATCTAGTTTAAAAAGTTCTTAATACTAAAGCGGAGAAGGCATATGTTAAATGGTTAGGATTTACCAATCAACATAATTTTTGGATCAATAAAAATTAAATATTGTAGTTAAGTGTATATATAAGTCTATATTTGTATCTAATATATTAAATAAAATATAATTATATATAAACTTCCTTTTTTATACAAAGTTCTGTGTTTAATTTCACTTATTTGTGATCAGACAACCATAATGTCAACAACACTTACTCTTAGCTCAAACTCATCTGAGTTATCTGCAAATTACTTTCCTCCTATTCGTTTGTATGGTGAATATGAATGTGCTCTAACTGATTTTCATTCATATAATATCATTCCCAATGTAGATGATTATAACAATATATTTCATATTGGTGAACATGTAATTAAAATACCAATAGGATCTTATGAATTGAATGATATAGTTGATTATATTAAACATCACTATAAGCAGTATTGTCCGGAAAATAAAATTGATATAGAACCTAATAACAATACAATGCAAGTTAGAGTAAATAGCTGTAAGGATCCCATATACTTTAAATTCTAGCTCCTAACCAAGACCATTACTCAGATCTACCAGTCAATATTTTCATCGTGAATATCTTTCGTGTTGAATGTAGTATAGTCGTTAACACATATACGAATAACTCACAAGCACACACATTACATGAATTTGCGATCAATGTCCCCCAGGGTATAAAATTGTTGAGATTCCTCGAAATCTTATCTATTTGCCAGTTAACTGCCGAGAGATAAGTTCTCTCACTCTACGCATAGTTGATCAGAACGGTGATTTAATTAATTTCCGAGGAGAGGAAATTACAACACGAATACATTTGAGATCAAGCAATCTAAAGATAAAATTGGATACACTCATAAAACACTATTGCAAACCAAACCACAATTAAAGAGATCATTACACAAAAAATATTTGACGCAAGAAAATAAAAAAATTTTAAAGTCTCTCAATTTAAAGTTGACAAAGAAATGAGTTACATACTAGATTCATCAGTTCTCGTGGTACCTTCATAGCGAATAGTCGATTAGCGGAATTTTTCTTACTTTCTTATTAAACAAACAAAAAATTATACAAAAAAATATTCGTAGTACATATTATTCGTAATAGGCACATACTGACTTTAATAAATAAGCTTTACTGCTTTGTTAATATTTTTTACATAGTGGAAATAACAAATACAAAAAAACAGAAACAAAAAAAACATAAACAGTGACATTGAGGAATACTCTATACGAGTAACTCAAAAACAAATAAACAATCAAAAATTACAAAAACAAAAAAAAAAACCGTAAGCAAAAAAACACAAAAAGTTCCCTTGAGGAATACTTTATATGAGTACCTCAAATACAAAAAATTATGAAGTGAGTTCTAACTGCAGAAATGCCTATTTTAGTGTGAGTTCTGAAGTTCTCAATGAAAATAATACAAATAATAAATCTAATGAAAATATTTTTTTAACGACAAATCCAATTTTTCGTCAGCGATCAACTTCGCTTTGTCCAATGCCAAATAGTGATTCATTAACATTACAGTTGCCTAGTACTTCGTCATATAAGTCAGTAATATCATCTCCTTCAGGCTCGTGTTCATCACTTAATAAAGTTATCACTACAGATAAAAGTAGCTCAAAATCCAAGGTACAAGTCGGAATGGACAGATACATAAAAGTGGTAAAGCGTTGGCGAAGCCCGAATTCTTCAAAAATTTCATCTGCTTCAAAGATGTCTAGGGATAATAGCGCATCATCTACCAATCGTCAAAATCGTTTTTCATTATTGCAAGTCACCGACGACAAGCCCGCTGCATCATCGCAAAAGTCTTTTAAGCCACCACCTATATATTTGAGAGAGAAAAATTCTAACGCCCTAATTAAAAAATTAGTCTCGGCCATTGGTGAGAACGCATTTCATGTTATTCCAATAAAGCGTGGTAATATTGACGAAACTAAAATTCAAATATACAAAGAAAAAATTTTCCGTAAAATAGTGACTGAATTTGAAAAAAATAAAACAAGTTTTTATACGTACCAGCTTAAAAGTGCCAAAGGTATGCGATCGTATTGAAGGGTATTGACTCTAATGTTAATCCCGAAGAAGTAAAAGATGTACTCATGATACAAGGATTTAAGGTAAAAAATGTTACCAATATAATAAATAGGGAGAAGATCCCCCAGCCTCTATTTCGTGTTGAATTGGTGCCGAATGATATACAGCTGAAAAAAAACGAGACACACCCAATTTATAGCCTAAAATACCTCTTATACCGAAAAATCACAGTTGAAGAGCTACATAAGCGATCAGGTCCCGTACAGTGCCATAATTGCCAAGAATATGGCCACACAAAAACATACTGTAAATTACCCACTGTTTGTGTTGTGTGCGGCGAATTACACGGCACTGCTAGTTGCAATAAGCCAAAAGATCAAAGTGATAAAAAATGCAGTAATTGTGGAGGTAATCACACCGCTAACTACACAGATTGTCCTGTGTACTCTTTTGTCAAACAGACTATGGTGCAAAAACCCAAATTAGCTCCATCTCAATCAGCAAACGCTTACTCCGCCACTTTTGTGCAAAGGAGCCAACCAGTTACTTCCCGTGTATCGTATGCCGATGCTGCTAGAACAAATTCTATTCCCGCACAAAATGTTCCACCTCCAAATAATTCAACAAATGCAAACTCAAAATTTAACTTTAGTCGCCTTGAAGCTACTATTGACAATTTGGTGCAAACTATAAACAACTTTACAACATGATGCAAGAAATGCTGAGAATGCAGAATACTCTGCTTCAAGCATTAATTAACAAGCCATGAACACGTTAAAAATATGTTTCTGGAACGCAAACGGCATTCGCCAACATAAAAATGAACTTGAGCACTTCCTTACGGAAAAAAGTATTGATATAATGTTGGTCTCTGAGACACATTTGACTTCGAGAAGCTTTTTCAAAATAAATGGCTACACTATGTATGATACAAGGGACCCTAGAGGGAGAGCATGCGGTGGATCTGCAATTCTAATTAAGTCAAGACTCAAGCACTATATCCTTGACAACGTTAGTGAAGAATATATGCAAGCTACGAATATTTTTGTAGAAAATTTTTGTTCTAATTTCGTAATATCATCAATTTACTCACCTCCCAGATTTTCAGTTACCGAAGATCAGTATGAGAAGTTCTACAAATCGCTTGGATCTTGTTTCGTGGCAGCTGGAGACTACAATGCAAAGCATACGTACTGGGGATCGCGCCTTTTAACACCTAGAGGTCGAGCTTTGTTTAATACAATTTCAAAAATGGGCTTAGATGTTATTTCGAGTGGGGAGCCCACTTATTGGCCTACTGACGTACGAAAAATTCCAAATGTTATTGATTTTGGCGTAATGAAAAATATTTCTAGAGATTTAATTAGTGTTGAAACTTCTCTAGATCTCTCCTCCGATCACTCCCCCACTATCGTTACAATTTGTAACCCACTAAGAAGTGACTTACCTCACCCTTACACGAAAATGACTAATCGTGTTAATTGGCTGGGATTCAAAAAATATCTTAGTAGTCATTGCACGGAAAATATTGCGTTAAGAACACCCAATGACATTGAAACTAACATTGCCAATCTTAACGAAATTATTAAACAGGCTGCTGAACATGCCACTACCTCCCATCCGCAGTCTGGGTTTAATAAAATTTATTCCAGGGATATTGAACATCTCGTATGTGAAAAAAGAAGAGCTAGAAGGGAATGGCAACAGCACAGATCACCCCAACATAATCTCAGACTTAAAGAATGTTCTAAACGACTTCAAGAGTTGCTTGCATCTGAAAAAACTGCATCTCTTAAAAATTATTTGGAAGGTCTTGATGTCACACCGACATCTAATTACTCTTTGTGGCGCGCTGCTAGAAAGCTTAAAACCCCCGTTGAGTTTAAGCCACCTCTGCGCACATCTACCGGAGATTGGGCAAGAAGCGATACGGAAAAATGCAAAATATTTGCTGAGCATTTAAAATCCGTATTTACCTCAAATACATGTACTGGTGTTGCTGATTTGCCGAATGTAGTTGCTCTACCCCCTCGAGCCTTAAAGTTTAAGATGCGTGATGTACATAAAGTAATTGCTGAACTCAAGCCAAAGAAAGCTCCAGGTATTGATGGAATTAGTAACAAGATGCTGATGAACTTGCCGCATATTGCAATAAGAATCTTGCTGTTTATTTCTAATGCCATATTACGACTGGAGTATTATCCACAACTCTGGAAGCTTGCAAAAATCAAAATGATTCCAAAGCCGGGAAAAGATCTTACTAAAGCTGAGTCATATAGGCCAATAAGTTTGCTGTCAACTATGTCAAAACTCTTCGAAAAGCTGCTCATGACAAAATTGTCCCCAACCTTAACAGATAGTGGGTGCATCCCAGACCATCAATTTGGTTTTAGAAGTCAGCATAGCACCATTGAACAAACTCATAGATTGGTGCAATTTATAAGAAGAACTTTTGAAGAAAAAATGTATTGTTCTGCCCTGTTTATTGACGTTTCTCAGGCATTTGATAAAGTGTGGCATGAAGGTCTAATTCTAAAATTAAAATCATATCTAGCAATAAATTTAGTGAATTTATTAGAAAGTTACATCACTACCCGGAAGTTCACGGTTGTGGAAGGAGAATTCATGAGTGTGCCCGAATCTATATCATCCGGTGTGCCACAGGGGAGCATACTGGAGCCAGTTTTGTATTTGATCTATACTTGTGATATGCCTTTGAGCAGCAATATCCATACATCTACGTTTGCCGATGATACAGCCTGCCTTAGTATGCATGAAAACCCTCACGAGGCTTCCCGATATTTACAAGAACATATTACACAATTGGAAATGTGGTTGAACTTATGGAGAATTAAGGTAAATGAACAAAAGTGTGTCCATATAACGTTTACCCTAAGAAGAGATACTTGTTCCCCAATTCGAATCAATAATCAAAATATTCCTCAACACTCCCAAGTGAAATACCTTGGTATACACCTTGATCGAAGGCTTACATGGAAACATCATATTGACTTTAAGCTAACTCAGATGAAAATTAAGTTATCTCAAATACACTGGTTGATTGGCAGAAATTCAACACTTAGCATGGACTGTAAACTTTTATTATACAAGTCGCTTTTAAAGCCAATATGGTGTTACGGTATCCAGTTATGGGGCACTGCTTCAGCTTCCAATGTAGAGAGAATCCAACGAAGGCAAAACAAAATTTTACGGTTAATAACATCGGCTCCATGGTACATCAAAAATTCTAATATACATCGTGATTTAAATATGCCACTAGTGACTGAAGAAATTGCAAAATACGCATGCAAATATTTAACAAAACTCGAGTCACATTCTAATCCGCTTGCTCGTAATATTTTGAACTTTACTGGACACATCCGCTTAAAACAGAGGGACACAAGGGCTCTATTACTCAACACGCCAGATGGGATTTCTTGAAAATACTTTTTTTATACTTTTTTATACATTTTTTTTCTTTTTTGGTTATCACTACTTATGTATTATTTATAACTATTAACAAGTTTATGTCCGACAGTGGTCGGTCCTAATAATTATATTTTAGATTTAAGATTTGAATACTTATTGTTAGTTCATATTTGAAGATACAATAAATAAATACATGTATTAAAAAAAAAAAAAAAAAAAAAAAAAACATACTAGATGTTCTAGAAAAACCTCAATCAGACGAGAGTATAATTAAAAAGGTCTATCACACATATACACCATACCTACAATCCTTCAACAATAATGATGAGATTCGAATTTCAATACAAAATCAAAACTAATATGTGCTACGCAGCGAAAGCTACATATATGTTGAGGGAAGTATTGTAGATGATAATAGCAGCAAAATATCTTCGTTTTTAAGTCTAAAATTAACAAATAACTTTGTGGCACATCTCTTTGACGAAATTCAATATGAACTTAATTGCATAGAAATTGATCATACAAGACATTAAGCGATTACAAGCAGCCTAAAAAATTTTGCTTCTTTATCACCAACAGAAAGTATTGGCTTGTACAATGCAAGATGGAACAAATTCGATGATTTGGATATTTAAAATGGACACTTTAATTTTTTCTGAAGACTATAATAAAATTATACTCAGCGGTAAACATGAATTGGTTCTCTTACATAGTAAGAACCATGAAAAACTCGTATACTCAACTGTTGCTACTGACAAACCAAAAATTAGTATCTCAAACATCTCTTGGAGAATTCCATATGTACAATTATCCGATCTGAGCAAATTGAATATGATTAAAATTATTAACAGTGGTGCTTCTATACCGATGGCATTTCGCAGTTGGGATTGTCATATTATTCCTCAACTGAATACAGGAACTAGCTATATATGGAATGTTAAATTGGCTGCAAATAGAGAACGACCCGGTTTTGTGTTGATTTCTTTTTAACAAGAAAATAAGTTTGTTCATTGTAATCTAAACAATTTAAAAGTGCATTTAAATTCCGAATCGTACCCATATGATGATCTAAATATAAAATTTAAAAATGGTCGGGTTGCCATCCTATATGATATGTATCTGCGGGTTCAACAAAGCTACTACATGAAAGAATCACAACCGCTTCTAACTGCTCAAGAATTTAAAAATAGTGTACCGATAGTGGTAGTAGATGTCAGCCACCCAAACGAAGCCTGTTGATATAAAAATTGAAATTGAAACGGACTCCAACATTCCTACTAATACATCTGCTTTTTGCATTCTCATCCACGATCGCATAATAGAATACATACCCTTAAAAGGTCAAGTTCGTAAAATAATTTGAATAAATAATAAGATGATTGGGGATAAAGTTTTTTTCTCTATATGCAAGGATTTAAATCCAATTCAAACATCTTAATTGCAAAAGAAATATCAATTGTTTTTAATAATAAGGAGCACATAAATTTTATTATTAAACCACCATTTAACTTCAGAAGATTATCAATAGCAAAACAAAGAGAAGCGAATTGGCTAACAGGAAAGTTTCATCATCTGAATTGGAATGACGGATCAATATATTTTAAAAGTGTTGTAAAATTTTTAAAATCCAATTTAAAACATTCTTCAATCTATGTTAAGGGTGTCAAAAAGAAGAAATGGTTTGAAAAACTACTTCAACTTAGAGCTTTCAACAACGAGGATATTGGTTGCATCAACGTTAAGCAAATACAAGTTAAATATCCGGAATATTTTTACTGCAGCTATCACAATTATGGAGTTTGTGCCTTAAGAAGTGCATATTTACTTTATCAGGAAAATAACTAAGCAATTTATTTTAATTTTCTATTCTTACATTGTTACAACATACATATATTTACGATATTTCTTTAATATAAATATGTAGATTAAAAATATACAAAATTTTGTTCAATCATTTATTTATATGTATATGAAGAAGCGACAATAACAAAATCTGTTTACACATTTTTTACGTTTTAAGTAAATTAATTTAAAAAATTAATCAAATTAAAATCTTAAATTTAAGGCCTCCAATAATGCATCCCCCTCTTCGTTTTGCATAAATATTGCAGTTAAATCGTCTACATCTTCTGGCATATAGTTAAATGTTGCCAAGAAAGCATCGTCTCTTCATCTACCATAAACTTTTCTTCTTCCTTTTGGAAGTTTCCATTGTAGAAGTATGCCATTTGGTTGTTTGGAATGACATCACATTCATCTATCTCGTTCTCAAAAATATCACTAATGGATATATTAGGAGGCAAATCGTCGTCCGAAAGTTCTATTGACAGAGGGCTTACGGTTACCTCTTCCCGATTGCTGGAGAACAATCTCACAAATCTCGCTGGATGAGTTTGTGATCCGTTCAAAGATACTAAAATTGGACTGCTACTTAATGTGTCTATTTTAATAATTTATAGAATGTATTGATAATATATATTTTTTAAGATTTTATACGATGATGCACTTGCTGGATACAATGCTGTACTTGCTGCTAGATTAGAGAACGTCTCAATATATACGAATTACGTTCTATTCTTACATTGTTACAACATACATATGTATGTATATACAAAACTGCAGTTCATGAATTTATTTACATATACACACATATGTATGTAGTAAGTAAGTATGTATGTACATAAGTGTGCATGGTTTGTTTGACAAATGTAAGCCTCTTTACACAAAAAAACAAAAAATAAATAAAACTAAATAAAACCAACAACAAAAACATTAATATCTCACCAGCATACATAATTTCTTTCTTTAAATACCCTTCCAGCTCCATCAGCTAAAAAGAATATTACAAAAAAACAAATGCCGAGTACATACTATGATTTTTTGTAACATCGCAACAATGTGTACTAGTGCCAACGTTTGTAATTTTTTAAATTTTTTCTTATTGTGTGGTATTGCTTTCCCTATAAAAAAACATAATGTGAAAGACGTTGCACACATTTTAAAAAATGATTATAACACAAGAAATGCCAGATGTGTACTCGACATTACACACTCGCTTTTTTTTATATACATATGCGACAACTAACCCATCTGCCAACGCTAAAGTTATTGTAAAAATATACACAAATACACATGCATGAGCATCCCTTTGACAATCCTAAATATCTTACACTTCAATTTCTCCAACCTTCAAGTAAGTTCGTTGCTCATAAATTACATATTTTATTTCATCTCTCTAAACTCTTTAAACAAAGGAAATAGGAAAATCAAACTAAATAGAACCAACAATTAAAACATTCATAGATTTTCCACAAGCATACACAAGGTCTTCTAAAATAACCTTCCATGGTCACCAGCTAAAAAGAAAATAAAAAAAAAATGCTGCAACCACTTGACAAACAAAAAAAATCACACTTCAATTCAAAATTAAAACAAAAACATACGTACAAAGCATGCGTGCCAACGAAAATAAACTACGAATATGTACATCAACCGACCGACATCTACAAACCATCGAGTACCATCATCACTTCACACGCTTGGTTAAAACAAAAATCTAAAACATACATACAAGTTTGCGCGCCAACATAATAAACTACGAGTATTTACATCAGCCGACCGACATCTACAAACCATCGAGTACCCTCGTCACTTCACACCTTTGGTTAAAACAAAAATATAAAACATACATACAAAGCATGCGTGCCAACGAAAATAAACTACGAATATGTACATCAACCGACCGACATCTACAAACCATCGAGTACCCTCGTCACTTCACACCTTTGGTTAAAACAAAAATCTAAAACATACATACAAAGCATGCGTGCCAACGAAAATAAACTACGAATATGTACATCAACCGACCGACATCTACAAACCATCGAGTACCCTCGTCACTTCACACCTTTGGTTAAAACAAAAATCTAAAACATACATACAAAGCATGAGTGTCAACGAAAATAAACTACGAATATGTACATCAACCGACCGACATCTACAAACCATCGAGTACCCTCGTCACTTCACACCTTTGACATTATTTTAAAATTTTCCCATAAATTAAAAAAATTTTAACGTTAATTACCCAAATTTGACAATTTTTATTGCCATAGAACCGCCAGTATCTAACTACTCAAAGTAATCTGTAATAAATTAATAAAACAATTGAAACCAATATCTTTATTTTAATCCAGAAATGACCAATGTAAAGAGAAGAAAAGTATCTTTCAAAGAAAAACAAAAGCAAGACTTTCCACACATTGTTGCTGCAGATACTGATTGGAAAGTCAAGTGCATAATTTGTGGACAAATGTTTTCTATTCAAAATAAAGGGAGGCAAGATATTATTCAGCATAATAATACAAAAACACATAAAACCAGCGAAACTGCCGCTGCATCCTCTTCGAAGATATCAAGTTTTTTACCTAGCCACGACTTCAAAAATGAAACACTACATGAACTAGTATTTTCTTACCATGAAGTGATGCACAACCACTCATTTCGTCGTATGGACTGTACCAGTAACTTGATACAAACGTTTAAAAAAAAAAAAAAAAAAAAAAAAACATACTAGATGTTCTAGAAAAACCTCAATCAGACGAGAGTATAATTAAAAAGGTCTATCACACATATACACCATACCTACAATCCTTCAACAATAATTATGAGATTCGAATTTCAATACAAAATCAAAACTAATATGTGCTACGCAGCAAAAGCTACATATATGTTGAGGGAAGTATTGTAGATGATAATAGCAGCAAAATATCTTCGTTTTTAAGTCTAAAATTAACAAATAACTTTGTGGCACATCTCTTTGACGAAATTCAATATGAACTTAATTGCATAGAAATTGATCATACAAGACATTAAGCGATTACAAGCAGCCTAAAAAATTTTGCTTCTTTATCACCAACAGAAAGTATTGGCTTGTACAATGCAAGATGGAACAAATTCGATGATTTGGATATTTAAAATGGACACTTTAATTTTTTCTGAAGACTATAATAAAATTATACTCAGCGGTAAACATGAATTGGTTCTCTTACATAGTAAGAACCATGAAAAACTCGTATACTCAACTGTTGCTACTGACAAACCAAAAATTAGTATCTCAAACATCTCTTGGAGAATTCCATATGTACAATTATCCGATCTGAGCAAATTGAATATGATTAAAATTATTAACAGTGGTGCTTCTATACCGATGGCATTTCGCAGTTGGGATTGTCATATTATTCCTCAACTGAATACAGGAACTAGCTATATATGGAATGTTAAATTGGCTGCAAATAGAGAACGACCCGGTTTTGTGTTGATTTCTTTTTAACAAGAAAATAAGTTTGTTCATTGTAATCTAAACAATTTAAAAGTGCATTTAAATTCCGAATCGTACCCATATGATGATCTAAATATAAAATTTAAAAATGGTCGGGTTGCCATCATATATGATATGTATCTGCGGGTTCAACAAAGCTACTACATGAAAGAATCACAACCGCTTCTAACTGCTCAAGAATTTAAAAATAGTGTACCGATAGTGGTAGTAGATGTCAGCCACCCAAACGAAGCCTGTTGATATAAAAATTGAAATTGAAACGGACTCCAACATTCCTACTAATACATCTGCTTTTTGCATTCTCATCCACGATCGCATAATAGAATACATACCCTTAAAAGGTCAAGTTCGTAAAATAATTTGAATAAATAATAAGATGATTGGGGATAAAGTTTTTTTCTCTATATGCAAGGATTTAAATCCAATTCAAACATCTTAATTGCAAAAGAAATATCAATTGTTTTTAATAATAAGGAGCACATAAATTTTATTATTAAACCACCATTTAACTTCAGAAGATTATCAATAGCAAAACAAAGAGAAGCGAATTGGCTAACAGGAAAGTTTCATCATCTGAATTGGAATGACGGATCAATATATTTTAAAAGTGTTGTAAAATTTTTAAAATCCAATTTAAAACATTCTTCAATCTATGTTAAGGGTGTCAAAAAGAAGAAATGGTTTGAAAAACTACTTCAACTTAGAGCTTTCAACAACGAGGATATTGGTTGCATCAACCTTAAGCAAATACAAGTTAAATATCCGGAATATTTTTACTGCAGCTATCACAATTATGGAGTTTGTGCCTTAAGAAGTGCATATTTACTTTATCAGGAAAATAACTAAGCAATTTATTTTAATTTTCTATTCTTACATTGTTACAACATACATATATTTACGATATTTCTTTAATATAAATATGTAGATTAAAAATATACAAAATTTTGTTCAATCATTTATTTATATGTATATGAAGAAGCGACAATAACAAAATCTGTTTACACATTTTTTACGTTTTAAGTAAATTAATTTAAAAAATTAATCAAATTAAAATCTTAAATTTAAGGCCTCCAATAATGCATCCCCCTCTTCGTTTTGCATAAATATTGCAGTTAAATCGTCTACATCTTCTGGCATATAGTTAAATGTTGCCAAGAAAGCATCGTCTCTTCATCTACCATAAACTTTTCTTCTTCCTTTTGGAAGTTTCCATTGTAGAAGTATGCCATTTGGTTGTTTGGAATGACATCACATTCATCTATCTCGTTCTCAAAAATATCACTAATGGATATATTAGGAGGCAAATCGTCGTCCGAAAGTTCTATTGACAGAGGGCTTACGGTTACCTCTTCCCGATTGCTGGAGAACAATCTCACAAATCTCGCTGGATGAGTTTGTGATCCGTTCAAAGATACTAAAATTGGACTGCTACTTAATGTGTCTATTTTAATAATTTATAGAATGTATTGATAATATATATTTTTTAAGATTTTATACGATGATGCACTTGCTGGATACAATGCTGTACTTGCTGCTAGATTAGAGAACGTCTCAATATATACGAATTACGTTCTATTCTTACATTGTTACAACATACATATGTATGTATATACAAAACTGCAGTTCATGAATTTATTTACATATACACACATATGTATGTAGTAAGTAAGTATGTATGTACATAAGTGTGCATGGTTTGTTTGACAAATGTAAGCCTCTTTACACAAAAAAACAAAAAATAAATAAAACTAAATAAAACCAACAACAAAAACATTAATATCTCACCAGCATACATAATTTCTTTCTTTAAATACCCTTCCAGCTCCATCAGCTAAAAAGAATATTACAAAAAAACAAATGCCGAGTACATACTATGATTTTTTGTAACATCGCAACAATGTGTACTAGTGCCAACGTTTGTAATTTTTTAAATTTTTTCTTATTGTGTGGTATTGCTTTCCCTATAAAAAAACATAATGTGAAAGACGTTGCACACATTTTAAAAAATGATTATAACACAAGAAATGCCAGATGTGTACTCGACATTACACACTCGCTTTTTTTTATATACATACATATGCGACAACTAACCCATCTGCCAACGCTAAAGTTATTGTAAAAATATACACAAATACACATGCATGAGCATCCCTTTGACAATCCTAAATATCTTACACTTCAATTTCTCCAACCTTCAAGTAAGTTCGTTGCTCATAAATTACATATTTTATTTCATCTCTCTAAACTCTTTAAACAAAGGAAATAGGAAAATCAAACTAAATAGAACCAACAATTAAAACATTCATAGATTTTCCACAAGCATACACAAGGTCTTCTAAAATAACCTTCCATGGTCACCAGCTAAAAAGAAAATAAAAAAAAAATGCTGCAACCACTTGACAAACAAAAAAAATCACACTTCAATTCAAAATTAAAACAAAAACATACGTACAAAGCATGCGTGCCAACGAAAATAAACTACGAATATGTACATCAACCGACCGACATCTACAAACCATCGAGTACCATCATCACTTCACACGCTTGGTTAAAACAAAAATCTAAAACATACATACAAGTTTGCGCGCCAACATAATAAACTACGAGTATTTACATCAGCCGACCGACATCTACAAACCATCGAGTACCCTCGTCACTTCACACCTTTGGTTAAAACAAAAATATAAAACATACATACAAAGCATGCGTGCCAACGAAAATAAACTACGAATATGTACATCAACCGACCGACATCTACAAACCATCGAGTACCCTCGTCACTTCACACCTTTGGTTAAAACAAAAATCTAAAACATACATACAAAGCATGCGTGCCAACGAAAATAAACTACGAATATGTACATCAACCGACCGACATCTACAAACCATCGAGTACCCTCGTCACTTCACACCTTTGGTTAAAACAAAAATCTAAAACATACATACAAAGCATGAGTGTCAACGAAAATAAACTACGAATATGTACATCAACCGACCGACATCTACAAACCATCGAGTACCCTCGTCACTTCACACCTTTGACATTATTTTAAAATTTTCCCATAAATTAAAAAAATTTTAACGTTAATTACCCAAATTTGACAATTTTTATTGCCATAGAACCGCCAGTATCTAACTACTCAAAGTAATCTGTAATAAATTAATAAAACAATTGAAACCAATATCTTTATTTTAATCCAGAAATGACCAATGTAAAGAGAAGAAAAGTATCTTTCAAAGAAAAACAAAAGCAAGACTTTCCACACATTGTTGCTGCAGATACTGATTGGAAAGTCAAGTGCATAATTTGTGGACAAATGTTTTCTATTCAAAATAAAGGGAGGCAAGATATTATTCAGCATAATAATACAAAAACACATAAAACCAGCGAAACTGCCGCTGCATCCTCTTCGAAGATATCAAGTTTTTTACCTAGCCACGACTTCAAAAATGAAACACTACATGAACTAGTATTTTCTTACCATGAAGTGATGCACAACCACTCATTTCGTCGTATGGACTGTACCAGTAACTTGATACAAACGTTTAAAAAAAAAAAAAAAAAAAAAAACATACTAGATGTTCTAGAAAAACCTCAATCAGACGAGAGTATAATTAAAAAGGTCTATCACACATATACACCATACCTACAATCCTTCAACAATAATGATGAGATTCGAATTTCAATACAAAATCAAAACTAATATGTGCTACGCAGCAAAAGCTACATATATGTTGAGGGAAGTATTGTAGATGATAATAGCAGCAAAATATCTTCGTTTTTAAGTCTAAAATTAACAAATAACTTTGTGGCACATCTCTTTGACGAAATTCAATATGAACTTAATTGCATAGAAATTGATCATACAAGACATTAAGCGATTACAAGCAGCCTAAAAAATTTTGCTTCTTTATCACCAACAGAAAGTATTGGCTTGTACAATGCAAGATGGAACAAATTCGATGATTTGGATATTTAAAATGGACACTTTAATTTTTTCTGAAGACTATAATAAAATTATACTCAGCGGTAAACATGAATTGGTTCTCTTACATAGTAAGAACCATGAAAAACTCGTATACTCAACTGTTGCTACTGACAAACCAAAAATTAGTATCTCAAACATCTCTTGGAGAATTCCATATGTACAATTATCCGATCTGAGCAAATTGAATATGATTAAAATTATTAACAGTGGTGCTTCTATACCGATGGCATTTCGCAGTTGGGATTGTCATATTATTCCTCAACTGAATACAGGAACTAGCTATATATGGAATGTTAAATTGGCTGCAAATTTCAATAATTTCATACAATTTTTACTAGAATATAGTTCCGCAAAGCTTAAAAGCTTGTCTGCAGAGAATAGAGAATAGAGAACGACCCGGTTTTGTGTTGATTTCTTTTTAACAAGAAAATAAGTTTGTTCATTGTAATCTAAACAATTTAAAAGTGCATTTAAATTCCGAATCGTACCCATATGATGATCTAAATATAAAATTTAAAAATGGTCGGGTTGCCATCCTATATGATATGTATCTGCGGGTTCAACAAAGCTACTACATGAAAGAATCACAACCGCTTCTAACTGCTCAAGAATTTAAAAATAGTGTACCGATAGTGGTAGTAGATGTCAGCCACCCAAACGAAGCCTGTTGATATAAAAATTGAAATTGAAACGGACTCCAACATTCCTACTAATACATCTGCTTTTTGCATTCTCATCCACGATCGCATAATAGAATACATACCCTTAAAAGGTCAAGTTCGTAAAATAATTTGAATAAATAATAAGATGATTGGGGATAAAGTTTTTTTCTCTATATGCAAGGATTTAAATCCAATTCAAACACCTTAATTGCAAAAGAAATATCAATTGTTTTTAATAATAAGGAGCACATAAATTTTATTATTAAACCACCATTTAACTTCAGAAGATTATCAATAGCAAAACAAAGAGAAGCGAATTGGCTAACAGGAAAGTTTCATCATCTGAATTGGAATGACGGATCAATATATTTTAAAAGTGTTGTAAAATTTTTAAAATCCAATTTAAAACATTCTTCAATCTATGTTAAGGGTGTCAAAAAGAAGAAATGGTTTGAAAAACTACTTCAACTTAGAGCTTTCAACAACGAGGATATTGGTTGCATCAACCTTAAGCAAATACAAGTTAAATATCCGGAATATTTTTACTGCAGCTATCACAATTATGGAGTTTGTGCCTTAAGAAGTGCATATTTACTTTATCAGGAAAATAACTAAGCAATTTATTTTAATTTTCTATTCTTACATTGTTACAACATACATATATTTACGATATTTCTTTAATATAAATATGTAGATTAAAAATATACAAAATTTTGTTCAATCATTTATTTATATGTATATGAAGAAGCGACAATAACAAAATCTGTTTACACATTTTTTACGTTTTAAGTAAATTAATTTAAAAAATTAATCAAATTAAAATCTTAAATTTAAGGCCTCCAATAATGCATCCCCCTCTTCGTTTTGCATAAATATTGCAGTTAAATCGTCTACATCTTCTGGCATATAGTTAAATGTTGCCAAGAAAGCATCGTCTCTTCATCTACCATAAACTTTTCTTCTTCCTTTTGGAAGTTTCCATTGTAGAAGTATGCCATTTGGTTGTTTGGAATGACATCACATTCATCTATCTCGTTCTCAAAAATATCACTAATGGATATATTAGGAGGCAAATCGTCGTCCGAAAGTTCTATTGACAGAGGGCTTACGGTTACCTCTTCCCGATTGCTGGAGAACAATCTCACAAATCTCGCTGGATGAGTTTGTGATCCGTTCAAAGATACTAAAATTGGACTGCTACTTAATGTGTCTATTTTAATAATTTATAGAATGTATTGATAATATATATTTTTTAAGATTTTATACGATGATGCACTTGCTGGATACAATGCTGTACTTGCTGCTAGATTAGAGAACGTCTCAATATATACGAATTACGTTCTATTCTTACATTGTTACAACATACATATGTATGTATATACAAAACTGCAGTTCATGAATTTATTTACATATACACACATATGTATGTAGTAAGTAAGTATGTATGTACATAAGTGTGCATGGTTTGTTTGACAAATGTAAGCCTCTTTACACAAAAAAACAAAAAATAAATAAAACTAAATAAAACCAACAACAAAAACATTAATATCTCACCAGCATACATAATTTCTTTCTTTAAATACCCTTCCAGCACCATCAGCTAAAAAGAATATTACAAAAAAACAAATGCCGAGTACATACTATGATTTTTTGTAACATCGCAACAATGTGTACTAGTGCCAACGTTTGTAATTTTTTAAATTTTTTCTTATTGTGTGGTATTGCTTTCCCTATAAAAAAACATAATGTGAAAGACGTTGCACACATTTTAAAAAATGATTATAACACAAGAAATGCCAGATGTGTACTCGACATTACACACTCGCTTTTTTTTATATACATACATATGCGACAACTAACCCATCTGCCAACGCTAAAGTTATTGTAAAAATATACACAAATACACATGCATGAGCATCCCTTTGACAATCCTAAATATCTTACACTTCAATTTCTCCAACCTTCAAGTAAGTTCGTTGCTCATAAATTACATATTTTATTTCATCTCTCTAAACTCTTTAAACAAAGGAAATAGGAAAATCAAACTAAATAGAACCAACAATTAAAACATTCATAGATTTTCCACAAGCATACACAAGGTCTTCTAAAATAACCTTCCATGGTCACCAGCTAAAAAGAAAATAAAAAAAAAATGCTGCAACCACTTGACAAACAAAAAAAATCACACTTCAATTCAAAATTAAAACAAAAACATACGTACAAAGCATGCGTGCCAACGAAAATAAACTACGAATATGTACAGCAACCGACCGACATCTATGAACCATCGAGTACCATCATCACTTCACACGCTTGGTTAAAACAAAAATCTAAAACATACATACAAGTTTGCGCGCCAACATAATAAACTACGAGTATTTACATCAGCCGACCGACATCTACAAACCATCGAGTACCCTCGTCACTTCACACCTTTGGTTAAAACAAAAATATAAAACATACATACAAAGCATGCGTGCCAACGAAAATAAACTACGAATATGTACATCAACCGACCGACATCTACAAACCATCGAGTACCCTCGTCACTTCACACCTTTGGTTAAAACAAAAATCTAAAACATACATACAAAGCATGCGTGCCAACGAAAATAAACTACGAATATGTACATCAACCGACCGACATCTACAAACCATCGAGTACCCTCGTCACTTCACACCTTTGGTTAAAACAAAAATCTAAAACATACATACAAAGCATGAGTGTCAACGAAAATAAACTACGAATATGTACATCAACCGACCGACATCTACAAACCATCGAGTACCCTCGTCACTTCACACCTTTGACATTATTTTAAAATTTTCCCATAAATTAAAAAAATTTTAACGTTAATTACCCAAATTTGACAATTTTTATTGCCATAGAACCGCCAGTATCTAACTACTCAAAGTAATCTGTAATAAATTAATAAAACAATTGAAACCAATATCTTTATTTTAATCCAGAAATGACCAATGTAAAGAGAAGAAAAGTATCTTTCAAAGAAAAACAAAAGCAAGACATTCCACACATTGTTGCTGCAAATACTGATTGGAAAGTCAAGTGCATAATTTGTGGACAAATGTTTTCTATTCAAAATAAAGGGAGGCAAGATATTATTCAGCATAATAATACAAAAACACATAAAACCAGCGAAACTGCCGCTGCATCCTCTTCGAAGATATCAAGTTTTTTACCTAGCCACGACTTCAAAAATGAAACACTACATGAACTAGTATTTTCTTACCATGAAGTGATGCACAACCACTCATTTCGTCGTATGGACTGTACCAGTAACTTGATACAAACGTTTTATGACAAGAAGTTTTCTTGTGCACGGTATAAATCTAATGCTATAAACAAAAATGTTTTGTTTCCTGCTGTAAAAGAAGAATTAATTGCAGAACTGAAAGAAATTCATTTTGTGTCCATTTTATCAGATGCATCCAATCACAAAGCCGAAAAATTATATCCAATTGCCGTTCAATATTTCAATTCAAAATAAGGTGTACAAGTTAAACTTTTAAATATATCGACAATAAAAGGTGACACATTTGAAATGATATCAACCCATATGATGGAAATTATAAAATGTAATAGCTTGGAGAATAAAGTGGTTCGCATATCAGCGGATAACACTAATACTAATTTTGAAGGATTAAAACGGAGGGGTAAAGAACATATTTTTTGTAAAATAAAACCATCTTTGGGACGCAACGTTTTTGGAATTGGATGTAATGCCCATATAGTTTCAAATACGATTAATACGGCCAATCATGAACTGCCAATCGATATAGCAGTCATAATACCACAAATTTATCTATTTGTTCGAAACTATACTGTTCGAACAGAAAAACTAAAAACTTTCTGTGAATAAACTGATGTCGAATATCAGAAATTACTTGGGTATTCCACAACTCGTTGGTTAGCAGTTATGAAAGCAGTTGAAAGAATAATTTCTTTATACGAACCATTGAAATCTTATTTCTTAAACGAAAATTTTGTTCCAAAAATATTATATATATATATATATATATGTCCAATATATTTAGAATTTATTAACAAGCAGGCATCAATTTTTCAAGCTGCACTATTAAAATTAGAAAAACAAACTTTAACCGCAATGGAAGCTTTCGAAATTTTAAATGAATTAAAAGAGCAAATAAAATTTCAATTAAATAACTTATATATTCCACTAATTGTACGGAGTAAAATACGGCAATTGGAAGAATCGGAGCCTGACCTACGAAAAAAATTTGA
Source organism: Tachina fera (assembly GCA_905220375.1). Lineage (NCBI taxonomy): Eukaryota > Metazoa > Arthropoda > Insecta > Diptera > Tachinidae > Tachina > Tachina fera. Next base: position 57,698,208 of record LR999967.1, read on the forward strand.
AAAACATATACAAAAATTTTATGAAGCCTCAGTGAAATATTTGGAAGAATGGACAGAATCTTTGAAGAAAACAAATATTTTTCGTTGGACCCTCTTGACAAAACAAATTGATTTGGAAGCTGTGTGTTCATGTCTGGAAAAGGTGACAATATTAATTGGTAAAAATAAAATAAATGAAAGGAAATAAGTTGAAGAAATAACAAAAATAAACATATTTTGTAATGAAGAGAAGCTGGAATTTTGGAAAGACAATGCCATTGAATTCGGCCAAAGATGGCTGAAAAAAATCAATATCATTTACAGAAAGTTTAAAGCTTGTTCAAATTACTTTTAGTCTACCAGGATCTAATGCAGCTATGGAGAGAATGTTTTCATTGGTTAATGATATTTGGACCCAAGAGAAAAGCAATATATCGATTAATTGTGTGGAGGCTATAATTACTATCAAGTGCAACCAATAAAAACTATATAGAATTTTTAAAACACTATGGATCAAGAGACGATATTTTAAAGAAAGTTCACGAATCTGAAAAGTTTAATAAACCATAAACTGATTATATTAGATATTACAATAAGAACTTTTGAATAATTTAGTGCAATGGATTTTTAAATTTCTTTATTAGTTTAAACTAATTTTATTTATTTTTATTCGTTATTTTTTTAACTACATATTACATTATTATCAATATCTACATATTTACATATGTAGAATGTAAATTTGTCTATAAAATACATACATATGTATGTAAAAAATGTATTTATGAATTCAAATAAATTTTTTGTTAAAATTTTTTTAATGTCCTCTATTTGCATTTCTAAAATCTGGTCACCTTATAATATCATATCATGAAATCCACAGAAAAGTCAACCGCAGGACTAAAAATTAAAATTAAAAAAATGTGTTATTTTTATTGAACTGAATTTTTTTCGTTTCCAATAACAGATACAAATAAAAATAAAAAAATTTGGATTGTATTTTATTTATTAGCTAGTTCGAAGCGAAGGATTACATATCACATACGTACCGTGTAATTGTGCGTGACAGACTTAACATGTGCGTGAAGATGTTAAAATTTAAAAAACTATACTATATATCTATATAATTTTGTGAAAGTATAGCTATTTTTTATATAATCTAAGATAACTTCTTATATCTGTAAAAAAATAGGAAAATTTCTTTTTCAAGTGGATTCGCAGAAATCTAAAATATAAACTGACATCCATAGTCCTCGTCCAGACTTGAAATTTTTGTTGCAGCAATTTTTTAAAATTCTGCTTTGAAATTGCATAAGTGTCCACATTAGGAAATTCTAATTTTACAATTATGCGTTAAAAAATGTCTATTACATCACAAACTTCCCTGAAAAATTAACAATTCTATTTATTTTTTGTTAAATTTTTTTATTTTTCACACAACTGAATAAATAAAATAATAAAAAACGTCAAATACAACTAACAACTTGATATAAACAATAACGAAATTCAAATCAAAAGAGAATTGCCAAGCACATGAAACTGTGTACCCCTCCCCAATCTTCTCACCCCCCTCACCTATAAACTCAAGAATTGCTGCAACAAAAATTGCAAGTCTGGACGAGGACACAGTTTCAGAGTATAATTTTTGTAGAGCGTGCGTACGCAACATTTCGCTTTATATCAACGAAAATAAAAACTCGTTTCATAAACACTTTACACATTTTATAAACGTATACAAAATTGAATAGTTAGAACCTAAATGTACTTACGCAAGAAAAACTTTCCTTAAAAAAATCAGCTATAACTACGGCGTACGGTAACAGTGCGTGACATGAATTTCGAGATATAAAAAAAAATCTTAAAATATTTAATTGAAAAATTCTTAATGAAGTTTGAAACTTTTTCCACTGTATCTCAATCTTTTCTTGACTAATCTTGACATTCGGAGTATGTTTATTTTAGTAATTTTACTATCCTTAAACGACAAAACGTATAAACCGACAAATATTTTTAAAGATATTTGCATTTAAGCTACATCCTCTTTTTTTAAATCCCAAATAACGGTAATTTGGCTATATCTCGAAAACTGTTCTACTTTCAAAATTTTTTAATTAATATTCGGAATCGGGGAAAAGTTTTACATTAGAATTGGTTGTCAGACACATTTGGTAAAAAAAAATGTCATGTAGTGTTATCTCTTGGCTCATTCTTATTCCGATTATGGTATTCCAGGACATACTGTCTATCTTTGAAATCTTTAACCATTCTAGTTTTCTCCCTTTCCCACTCTTCACGATCCCTAGATAATTTCTTACAATAAAAAAATTTTACAAAAGGTAACCTACGCAAAGTTGCACAGATGGAATTATTATATTCCTTATCCGTTACGACTTTCAGGAATGCCAAAATCACGAGGATATACAGAGATGTCACCAGACGGAAGATAATTTGTGTTTTCGGAGGTCTCGCTCACTCTGTTACTGCATATTCTTTAAACCTTCTTTCGTGGTTGAAAAAAGAATTTTAGAAATTGGTCCACACACGATGAAGTTATTTGATATTCACTTTTTACCTCACAATTACCAAACAAAAAAAATTGTGAACATTTCCATATCAAAAAATACTTGATTATTAATTTTTGGCGTAGGAATTTTGTAAACCCACCACAATTTAAGAAAAAAATTAGTTAAGCTTTTCCATATGCAAAAAAATTGAGAATTGGTTCACTAATGACAAAGTTATTGAAAAATAAATTTTTGGGGTTGGCCCCTGCCATACTGACCGAATTTAAAAAACTTAGTTGACCTTCTTCATATGCAAAAAAAAGTTTTGAAAAATTTTCCCCTCGCAGCGTTAAAAAAAAATATTTAGTAGACCTCTTCCATATGCTAAAAGCATTTTGAAAATTGGTTGATAGATGTCAAAGTAAGTTTGTAGTCAATTGTAGGGACGTGCAATTAGCTGCGACACCTCCCCTCCCCCAAAAAAATTTAGCGGAATTTTTTATAAGCAAAAATATTTTGAAAATTGATTCACAAATGGCGGAGTTATGCTCGTTAATATTATAAAACCTGTTAAAAAGTATCTGAAAGGTGTAATATAATTTAAAAAAGTGGGCGTAAAAGTGGGCATGCTTGAAAATAAAGTAGTCTATAATAAAATCCGGAGTGCCAGCTAGATGTTGTAAAAATTTCAAAAACATCGGTACGGAGGTCTGGGCTCCTTTAAGGTACAAACAAACAAAAAAACAAACACACATTCCGTTTTATATATATATGTAGATATAATAAGTAAGTTTCAGATATGATTATTCAAGCTCTGAAAAGTAGGAAAACTTGAAACTAAACTAATTTAAAAAGAATGCATTGTTGTCAATCAAAATGCGACTACACAACCGGTACATATGAATAGTCTGAGATTAGAGCAGACTCGGGCGTTTCTTGGCACAATTGTGAAAATAATATTCACACGTATTCTTACCCTCTTTAATTTAGTCGTCGATGAGACAGCGATGAATGCACATCAGGCGGATGCTTACATATTTTTTTATATTTTTTTCAAGAATATTTGTCCAGCAAACATACTTGTCTCATTATCAAAGCTTTAAGGAAAAAAAGGAATATGTCATTAAAAGACATTATGATGCTTTTCATAGTGATATGAATAAGTTTAATGGTAAGCAAAGGGAAAACCTTTTAAATCCGAATAAAAACATTTATATTGAAAAAATAAAAGAATGGATGCTATCAGTGGACGATACCAAACTAAAGTTTGAAAATAAAAAAATGCAGTTGGAAGTATCAAATTTAATAAGTTTGGATATTGTTAGACAAGGAAGACCATTTTCTGATGGGATATTTTTTAAAAATATGATTAATAAAGTTTTTCAAAAACTTAATTATAAAAATAAGACTTTACAATCTCTTTCTTTGTCTCGCCGCAGCGTAGTACGGCATATTACTAAATTAGGAGAATTAGTAGAGTCTGTTATTAGAGAAAAATTAATAAATTGCAAATTCGTTTCTTTTTGTTTAGATGAAAGCACAGACATTAATGACCTTTGCCAACTTCTGATTTGTATTCGATGCGTAGATCATGACTACAATATTTTCGAAACAATGTTTTCTCTGGAAACATTTGATAGAAACGTTACAGGCAAACTATTGTTCGATACTGTCAGAGATAAACTTTTCTCCATAGTAGACATCAACAAAATTGCTGGAGTCTGTACCGATGGAGCAAGTGTAATGACAGGAAAAAATGAAGGTCTCGTAGGACAATTCCAAAAAAATGGGATTTCAGTTACCAGCTTTCACTGTATTATTCATCAGGCTGCTCTTGCATCCAAATTTATAAGTATATAAATATATAATAAGCTGTAAATTTGGATGAAAAGGTGAAACTGTAGAACTGAAATCCAAAATTTGTCATTGCCCTATCGAAATGTCAATATTTTTAATATGTTTCCCATCTGAAAATGATCTTCCATGCCGATAAATATCAAAGCTTATTATGTTTGATACATCCAACCGCATATTTTTATTTGGTGAATTTTCACCTTTGTGCTCCACCAAGCAACGATTCTTTTATTTTTTTTTTATTGAATAGAAAACATGATGAATTATTGTCCTATCTTTTTTAATTTTTTTATTTCACTGTTTACTTAGAAAAAGATTTATTTTCAATTAATAATTTTACTTAATCAACGTTTTCTCTCAAGATAAAAAATATGTCTTTTTATGTATAAATATACATATAATGCACCATTATCTTTCAAACGCTTGGCTTTGTGTTTGGTGGGTAGCTCGCAACCTCAACACATAAAAAATTTACTAATACATTGACAGTGCCCACCATTGGATTAGAGTGGTAACCCTGATTGTAGTAAGAATTGAGTACACATTACATACAAATACAAATTATCTCTTATTGCTCTCTTCGCTATTGTGAGAGCACTCGCACGCGTGCGCGGTTTTGAAGATCGCTGGAATAGTACATCAATATAGTGGTTGTTTTTTTCGTTCAAAAAAAGTGAAACAAACGAAACATGCATGTCGTTGCGAGAATGACAAACGAAACACACATCTACTCTCATCTTTCCAAATTATTATGGAAACACTCGAATGTTTTGGTTTGAAAAGGAAACAAAGGAAACATTCACGCATTTATTTTTTCTCTCTGAATCAGTTGCTTGTGCGCAGTGTGACCAGATTGTAATGGGTGTTTTTTATTGAGGTATATAACTTTAAGTTGGCATCACTTTTTTAACTGGCGGCCATTTTGTCAGCTGTCAAGTGATTAATATTTAGTTTGGTTTGCCATTTCATCATGAACAGGTTGACAAAAGAACAACGCTTGCAAATCGTGCAAATTTATTTCGAAAATAATGGTTCAGTTCGCGAAGTTTACCGCAAGCTCCGTCCATTTTATGGTCGACATAATCGTCCATCAGAGCAATTAATTCGGTTAACCATGGATCGTTTTCGCACTACGTTTACTGTATGTGAAAATACGCATCCGTAGAGACGTCGAACAGTGCGCACCGAAGAAACAATTGCCGCTGTAGAGCAAAGTGTTGAAGAGGACCCGAATGAATCGATTCGCCACCGGAAACCGGTATAGAGCCATGATAACCGACTATTTTGTTCCGGAATTGGATGGCATGAATGTGGATGAGTTGTGGTTCCAACAAGACGGCGCTACATGCCACACAGCGCACGTCACAATCGATTTATTGAACGAAACATTCGATGAGCGCATAATTTCGCGGAATGGACCTGTCAATTGGCCACCAAGATCGTGTGATTTGACACCATTGGATTATTTTCTTTGGGGATATGTGAAGTCGCTCGTCTACGCCAACAAACCAAAAACGTTAGGGGACTTGGAAGCCAACATTCGTGGCGTTATTGCCAACATACGGCCCCATATGCTCGAAAAAGTGGTTGAAAATTGGACCTGTAGAATTGGCTTTATTCGAGCCAACCGCGGCGGCCACATGCCCGAAATCGTATTTAAACATTAATGGCATAAAATTATCCTTCCAATAAAGCGAAATTGATGGACATTAAAACGATTTTCTTGTGTTTTATTTCAATTCGAAGTTCTATACCTCTAAAAAAAACACCCTGTAAAATAATATGAAGCTAAATCAGGTTTGAAATAGAGCTAAAGAAGGAATTTTAAAGCAAAAAAATACAGCTAAATGTTTATAGCTTTCCAGTAGCAACTTTTCATTATTTCTATATTTTTATAGTTTAAATGGAGTTTATGTAAGTATAAATAATATAAAAATATATTTTTGGTTCATTCAAATAAAAAAACATTGAATCAAAAACAAAATAAAATTATTTATTAACTTGGGTGTTACACGATAAATTTTTGCCTTTCAAGTTTTAATACATTCATACTTTTTTACTAAAGCGGCCCATACACTACAACAGCATGCACGCACAATCAAGCGATTGAGCATTCATGCTCGAAGCACACATTATACCAACAAGCTGGTACAATATTAATTTTTTACAAAATTGCGGTAAGGGTGGATATGAATAGTGACACGGTTTTTGCTACAATTTATTTATTTTTTTCAGTCTATGGACAACAAATTCTTACAATTACTATTGGTATGTTGTTAAAATTAGCAGCTATGTATAACTAAAGAGCTAAAATTCTCTTTTCCATTGAAAAAATTATATTTCTATAAATTATATTTTTTAAATGCATGTTTACTCCATGAAAACTTTGCTCATCTGAGCTAATTTCACCATATACTACACCAGCAAGCTTGTACCATCAGCAAAATATCAAACTCTATTTGACATCACTACAGCAACACGTACAATCACACAAAATGCCCATACACGACCCAACCGCTGGCACAAACATTTGATTGCGCATGCATGCTGTTGTAGTGTATGGGCCGCTTAAAACACTCACAATTTTAAAAATTTATACAAACTTGATGACAATTTTTCGTTCCATAGAGTGTTTCAAGTCACAATCAAGAAAGCAGCTGATAACTTTTTTTCGTTGTTTTTCCAAATATTTTTTTGTTTTGTTTGGCTCTATTGTAATGAAAAGTGATACAAAACATAGCTTAGACTTTAAAAAGAGTAATAAAATTGTTTCTGTGCAAAAATAACAAATGTAATAATATGCAATTTATTTATTTCTGCTAATAATTTTAATGAAGGAGCCATTTTCAGTTTTCTTCTTGACGATATCTTGAAAAGAAATTGGTATGAAACTGCGTGCAGCCTACGTCACAGTTACTGAAAGGTAAAACTAAAAATTTCATCACAAAAGTTTACGATTCCCTAAAAGGGTGTTGATTAATTGCGTTTTTGTACTCAAAAATATTAATCCAAAATTCCGTATTTGACTTTTTTTATTTAGCTTTATTTTTTGGCTTTAAAATTCCTTCTTTAGCTCTATTTCAAACCAGATTTAACTTCATATTATTTTACAATCAGGTCACACTGTGCACAAGCAACTGATGCAGAGAGAAAAACAAAATAAATGCGTGAATGTTTCCCTTGTTTCCTTTTTAAACCAAAACATTCGAATGAGCAAATGTGTGTTTCGTTTTGCATTGTCGCAAACACATGCATGTTTCGTTTGTTTCGCTTTTTTTAACGAAACAAACGACATCTAGAGTGTTGTTATATTCAATTCGATCTCTCATGTTTCATTACTCTAATGTCTCCATTCTCTCATGTTTCCATTCTCTAACAGCAACACACATTTTTTCAGTTCCAGTACTCGTTTCGCTTTTACAAATGAGAATAGGAAGACTGTTTGAAAATTTGAGAATGTGTTGAACAGCGTTTCAATCATACTCGTGAAGATCATTAATTTTTACGTCATCTTCTCTCTTAAGCTCCAAACACTTAAACGACAGCAGACTTCACGACTTCAAATGAAGTTGGCTTCAAATGCTGCCGTGTAGTCAGCTACATAATTATTTTGAAGGCAGCAGCAACACTATATATAATCAGCCAGATATATATTTTACATAAATAAAATTAAAGTTACTGACTCAAAACGTACTAATATCACGTAAAAATGTAAAAACACATCAATTTATTTCATAATTTTAATCTTGTAATGTTATTTTCTTTTAAATATTACGAAAAATTTTAAGCTATTATTTCTTCCAATTTATATTTATAGTGGCAGCACTGCATTTGCTATTTGCTGCTCACGAAAATAGAAATTAGTCTAAGTTGGCAGCAGCAGCAAATGCTGTGGTGTAGTCGTGCTGCTGTGATGTCGTCAAAATAATCGTTTTCATTTAAACACATGTATTTTATTTTTGACACTTTGCTGTCTGCTGCCTGCTGTCGTCTAAGTGTTTAGAGCTTTACGCACAGTCACACACATGTATAAAGCGAAGAGAAATACAATAACAGAGAACAAATTCGCTCGCAACCTCACGTTTTTAATAAGTAAAGTCTCCATTACCCGACTGTATAAATCGCAGATGTAAGGTAAATGTCATGATACAATTATATTAGGTACATGCACAACTACAACAAAAACACAACACCAAAAAACACATGTATTTTGTTGGTATAAACAAACAAAAAATGGTCAGGAACAAATGTCTTTTGTTTATAAAAATAACAATTACAGGGTAACTAAAGAACAATTGCAGCCGCGGCATTTCTGCATGATTATAGTTATTCAGTGTTGCCAATCTGGGTGTAGTTAGACAGTGTGTAATTTCTACTCACATGTGTAGGCCATGTAACTAAATTGTTGTATAATATGTGTGTAATTCTATTTTGGGTTCTATTTTTATTTATTTTTGTTTTAATTTTAACCTACACAAAAGATGTTTAGTGCAATTTTCTTCAATGTGTAATTGGAGACACAGCCATGTGTAAATTCATTGGCAGCACTGTAATCATTTTATTTACACACATACACTAACATTTTTGCAGCTTGTAAACAAAATTTGACAATTATCTGCAATGTATACAGTAACAGGCTGGGACTTGTGCATATACCTAGTATAATTGTATCATGGTAAATGTTAAATGTGATGTAATTCAAAACGTTTCTGCGATTATAGAATGCCTAAAAACGTGTCATGTGTTTTCGACAAAAACAAAAAAGCTTGTCTGTGCACACATACATACATACATGCTTATTACTTCCCTGTCGGAGAATGTGTAGTTGACTACAAAAGTAGTTAACTTATAGTTAACTTTTCTTAGACTGACTAAAAACTAACTTAGGGCTGCCATACGTCCTGGTTTTCCAGGATTTGTACTGGATTTAGACAAATTGTCCTGGTGTCCTGGTGTCCTGGTCCACTCTTAAATTGTCCTAGTTCTTTGTACAGGAAAATTTGTCAGCAACTACAATAAATTTAAACGAGAGGCACTCTGATTCAATTTTTGTTTCAAATAAGTGAATGAATTTAAATGAATTTATTATTTTTGTTTATTGTTTTGTATCTATAGTAATTGTTGGAGTTAATTCTCCAAAATATGGCTGATATATATGGGTATTTCTCTCAGAAGGTCTACCGGGACGAAAAAATTAAAAGTTCTTGAAAATTCTTTGTTGCAAATTTTGAAAGAAAAACAATCGAATTTAATAAATCTGCAAAAGTTTTGTAGTTATTAACTACTCATTTCCAGATATTCATGTCTAAAATCAAGCAAGTGAAACTTTTTTAAATTTTTTTTTAATTTGAAGAGCAAATTTTGTTTTGAAAAATATTCTTAGCGCAAATCGCTATAGATAGAGTTTTTCTCTCTAGGATCTCCGTAAGGGTATCAGGAGTTAGAAAATAATGCATAAGATTCAATGTGATGAGAAATTGCTATAAAATTTTTCTTTGCATTCCCGTTAATTTAATGTCCCGTACGACATTGAAAAACACCCATTTTGTATCAATACATCGAAACTGCTTGAAGAAAGTTCAGCAAGTAATGATTACAAACAGACATTTTTATTGCAATTAAAATAAAAAAAATATTTAGAAAATAAAAAGAATTGCAAACTAGACGCCTATGCAAAATTTGTCCCGTACGACATCACTTGTGTGAAATTTGAAGGTATTAAAAAATATTTTTTTTATAACTAATTATTTTTGGATGCGCATTCCATAATTCAATTAATTAAATGAAGGTGAATAAAAACAGCGAGAATTGCAAACGGTACAGAGAAAAATTAAAATGAAATGAAGTTAAATTGCAAAACTATAAATAAGAAGTAAGTAAGTCTGTTGTAACTTAGAGATGGTAAATTTGGGCTTTTATTACAAAACACGTTTCAGCAAAATTGAAATACGATGAATCAAAACAATTCACGTATTCTATTTGCAAGAAAGTTGTGTATATAGGGCAGAAATCGACATCAACTGACACCACACACAGTGGACCAACACAGAAGAACGCTCATGATGAAGGTTTAGTGGGCTTCGAAAACGGCTGGCTGTTCCGTTCAACTATGTGTTGTCAGAATATTTACAACTAGCTTTGATGTTATTTGTTCATTAATAATTATCACATGTAATTTGGTTTAAAAGAGCGATACGAACCTTAGTCCGTTCAAATAAATCATAAATATAGAAACAAATTAAGTACGAAAAATAATAATTATTAGCGTAACGCTAATAAAAAGTCAAAAGCTTTACCTGGAGCAAATAAGGAAGTTTTTGAAGAGAAAAAGCGGTATGAACGTATACTTAAAATGTATTAAAATGTATTTTATACCATCCGATGATATTGAGAAGTACTCTTCGTTGTATGACTTGGACGAAAAGTATAAAAACGTAAAAATTATACCACGCATTTCTAAATTGCACTTCATCTGTTGCAAAGGTCAGGAAGTGAAAGCAGCTAAGACTGCATATTCCAAAAAAAAAACTGTAATTAATGTACCCAATACTATTCGTATTTAATTTTGCCTATTTTGTGAAATATATTTAATTTTTCATCTCATTCTACATTTCCCTTCAAGTTCGTCGTTATGTTAAAATAAACAGATTGATTACATCTATTTTATTTAATTTTTTTTTAATTTTTTATTCATATTTCCCAAAAAAGCACCAGAAAATATTTGAAAATATTTGATGAAACAAAATGTCCCGTACGACTAATATTAAATTTAAATAAGAAAAAAGCTATTAATATTTTTTTTTATCAAAATCTAGCCCATTTCAAGAAACATTGACTGAGCTCATTCTAAAATTAGTCACATTAATTTATTGTTTCAGGTTTTGCTGAAACAACGTTCTCGTTGTACATTCATAGTGAACAGTCAATTTAGCGGAGTTTTTATTTCATACTAAACAAAAAAAAATTGTACGAAAAAATATTCGGAATACATATTGTTATTGCTAGCTTTATTTGCATTGCTAATATTTTTTACATAGTCATAATTAACAAAAACAAAAAAACCGTAATAAAAAAGAACAAACAAACAGACAAAAGTGCCCTTGAGGAATACTCTATATGAGTACCTCAAAAACAAATAATTGTGAAGTGAGTTCTAATGGCAGAAATGCATATTTTACTGTGAGTTCTGAAGCTCTTAATGAAAATAATAAAAATAAAAAATCTAATGATAGACTTACTGAGAGCTCTGAAGCTCTTAATGATAACAAATTAAATAAGAAATCTGATAGTAGACTTTTTTTTAACGGCGAGGCCACTTTTTCGTCAGCGATCAACTTCGCTTTGTCCAATGCCAACTATGCCATTCCAAGTGGGAATGGACAGATATATTACAGTGGTAAAGCGCGGACGAAGCCCAAAGTCTTCGAAAATTTCATCTGCTCCAAAAATGTCTAGGGATAACAGCGTATCCTCTATTAACCGCCAAAATCGTTTTCAAATATTACAAGTTGACAACAACGAACCCGATGTATCTACGAACAAAACATCCAAGCCGCCTCCAATCTATTTGAGAGAAAAAAATTCAAACGCCCTTATAAAAAATTTAATTTCAGTCATTGGTGAGAATAAATTTCACATCGTTCCAATAAAACGTGGTAACATTGATGAAACCAAAATTCAAATTTATGAAGAAAAAGATTTTCGCAAACTTATTACTGAATTTGAAAAAAGTAAGAAAAGTTTCTACACATATCAGCTTAAAAGTGCTAAAGGCCTGCAGATCGTATTGAAGGGCATCGATTCCTATGTTGCTCCCGAAGAAATAAAAGATGCACTCGTCCTCCAGGGATTTAAGGTAAAAAATGTATCTAACATAATAAATAGGGAGAAGATTCCTCAACCTCTATTTCGCGTCGAACTTGAGCCAAACGATATAAAATTGAAAAAAAGCGAGACTCATCCAATTTATAATTTGAAATATCTCTTATATCGAAAAATAACAGTTGAAGAACCACACAAGCGTTCTGGACCCGTACAGTGCCATAATTGTCAAGAATATGGTCACACAAAAACTTACTGCAAGTTACCTTCAGTTTGTGTTATCTGCGGTGAATTGCACGGTACTGCTGGTTGTACTAAGCCTAAAGATCTAGCAGAAAAAAAATGTAGTAATTGTGGAGGTAATCTCACCGCTAACTACAGAGGATGTCCTGTCTATTCTTTCGTTAAACAGACTATGGGGCAAAAACCCAAATTTGCTCCAGCACAAACAGCAAACACTTACTCCGCCAATTTTGCTCAAATGAGCCAACCTGTCACTTCACGTGTATCGTATGCCGATGCAGCTAAGACTAGTTATATTCGCACACAAAATATTCCGCCTCAAAATAATTCAACGAATGCAAACTCAAGCTTTAATTTTAGTCGCCTTGAAGCTACTATTGAGAATCTAGTGCTGACTATAAATAATTTTACAACAAATATGACTAGCATGATGCAAGAAATGCTACGAATGCAGTCTACACTGCTTCAAGCATTAGTTAACAAGCCATGAACACTTTAAAGATAAGTTTCTGGAACGCAAACGGCATTCGCCAACATAAAAATGAACTTGAGCACTTCCTTACGGAAAAAAATATTGATATAATGTTGGTTTCTGAGACTCATTTGACTTCAAGAAGCCTATTCAAAATTAATGGCTATATTTTATATGATTCAAAGGACCCAAGAGGAAGAGCTTGCGGGGGATCAGCAATTTTAATTAAGTCAAGACTCAAGCATTATATTCTTGACAACATTTGTGAAGAAAATCTACAAGCAACGAATATTTGTATCGAAAATTTTTGCACAAATTTTGTCATATCATCAATTTACTCCCCTCCTAGATTCGCAATTACTGAGGATCAATACGAGGTTTTCTACAAATCTCTTGGCCCTTGTTTCGTAGCAGCTGGAGACTATAATGCAAAACATACTTTCTGGGGTTCGCGTCTTATCACACCTAGAGGACGAGCGTTGTTCAACACAATTTCAAAAATGGGCTTGGACGTCATTTCGAGTGGAGAGCCCACTTACTGGCCTACTGACATACATAAAATTCCGGATATTATAGATTTTGGCGTCATGAAAAATATTTCTAGGGAATTAATTCACGTCGAAGCTTCCCTAGATCTATCGTCCGATCACTCTCCCACGATCGTTACAATCTGTAGCCCACTGAGAAGTGCTCTACCTCACCCATATGTGAAAATGGTCAGTCGTGTTAATTGGCTGCGATTCAAAAAATATCTTAGTAGTCATTGCACTGAAAACATTAAGCTAAGAACTCATGACGATATTGAATCTAATATTGCTAATCTTAACAAAAATATTAAGCAGGCAGCTGAACATGCCACTTCCTCCCATCCGCAGACTGGGTTTAACAGAATATATTCTACAGATATTGAACTTCTCGTATGTGCAAAAAGAAGAGCTAGAAGAGAATGGCAACAGCACAGATCACCCCAAAATAAAATTTGATTAAAAGAGTGCACCAAAAGACTCCAAGAACTGCTTGCATATGAAAAAACTGCTTCTCTTAAAAACTATCTGGAAAATCTCGATGTCACACCAGCATCTAATTACTCTTTGTGGCGCGCTGCGAAAATAATTAAAACACCCGTTGAGTTTAAACCACCTCTGCGCACTTCTACCGGAGTTTGGGCCAGGAGTGATATTGAAAAAGGTAACTTGTTTGCAAAGCATTTAAAATCCGTATTTACCCCAAACACATGTACTGGTGTTCTTGATTTCCCGAGTGTAGTTGCGCTACCCCCTCTACCTATAAAATTTAAAATGTGTGATGTACAAAATCTAATTGCTGAACTCAACCCGAAGAAAGCACCGGGTATTGATGGAATTAGTAACCAAATGCTAATAAAATTGCCTCGTATTGTAATTAGAATCATGTTATTCATTTTTAATGCCATTTTACGACTAGAGTATTATCCCCACAGCTGGAAGCTTGCCAAAGTTAAAATGATTCCAAAGCCGGGCTAAAATCTTACCAAGGCAGAATCATACAGGCCAATAAGTCTGCTATCAACAATGTCAAAACTTTTCGAAAAACTGCTCATGTCAAAATTGTCCCCAATTCTAATTGCTAGTGGGTGTATCCCAGACCATCAGGTTGGTTTTAGAAGTCAGCATAGCACTATTGAACAAACGCATAGATTGGTTCAATGTATAAGAAGAACATTTGAAGAAAAGAAGTACTGTTCTGCACTATTTATTGACGTTTCTCAGGCATTTGATAAAGTGTGGCATGAAGGCCTAATTTTAAAATTAAAATCATATCTACCAATAAATTTGGTGAATTTATTAGAAAGTTACATTACTTCCCGGAAGTTCACGGTTGTGGAAGGAGAATTCATGAGTGTGCCCGAAACTATATCATCCGGTGTGCCACAGGGGAGCATACTGGGGCCAGTTTTGTATTTAATTTATACTTGTGATATGCCTTTGAGCAGCAATATCCATACATCTACGTTTGCCGATGATACAGCCTGCCTAAGTATGCACGAAAATTCTCATGATGCTTCCCGATATCTACAAGAATATATTACACAACTGGAACTATGGTTAAAATTATGGAGAATTAAGGTAAACGAGCAAAAGTGTGTTCAGGTAACATTTACCCTGCGAAGAGATACTTGTTCCCCAATTCGAATCAACAATCAAGTTGTTCCTCAGCATTCACATGTAAAATACCTTGGTATACACCTTGATCGACGACTTACATGGAAACACCATATTGACTCAAAGCTAATACAAATGAAACTTAAACTAACTCAGATATATTGGCTGATTGGTAGAAACTCAACACTCAGCCTAGACTGCAAACTTTTATTATACAAGTCGCTCTTGAAGCCAATATGGTGCTACGGAATTCAGTTATGGGGCACTGCTTCAGCTTCTAACGTCGAGAGAATCCAACGAAGGCAAAACAAAATTTTACGTTTGATAACATCGGCTCCATGGTACATAAAAAACTCAAATATACATCGTGATTTGAATATGCCACTAGTGATTGAAGAAATAGCAAAATACGCATGCAAATATTTAACAAAACTCGAGTCACATCCTAATCCGCTTGCTCGTAACATCTTGAATTTTACTGGCCACATTCGCTTGAAAAAGAAGGACACAAGGGCTCTTTTACTCAACACTCCAGATGGGATTGCTTGAAAATATTTTTTTTTTTTATTATCACTACTTATGTATTATTTATAACTATCACTAAGTTTATGTCCGACAGTGGTCGGGCCTAATACTTATATTTTAGATTTAAGATTTGAATACTTATTGTTAGTTCATAATTGAAGATACAATAAATAAATAAATGTATTAAAAAAAAAAAGGTTTCGCTGAAATAAGCATTTTAATTGTTTGCTTCAAAACCTACTTCCTTTTTTTGTCCGGTAAGACATTCTTAGTTTTTTGCAATTATCTTTAAAACTTAAAATTGGTTATAATTGGATTTAGTACCATCAATAGAGCTAAACAGGGCCATAACTTAGGCTAATAATCAAAACAAAAATCTATTTCATTTTTATTTCTTTTCTACTTTAAATGCGTACGACTGTCCCGTATGACAGTATGGAATTGTCCATATGTATATGAAAATAAAAATTTGTTTGAGTTAATTTTTAAACAATTAGTTCTTGGAGTATATGTACATTAGAGAGGCCGTTATTTTTTTTAATTTCTTTTATGGCTCGATTATGGATGGCAACCGAACTGTACTTGCGTTGGTAGTTGCCGAAATGGTATTATGGATAGGAACTGGCAACTAAAAGCTGGTAATTTCAGTTGCCATATTGGCAACCATAAATTTGTAGTAGTAAAAAGTGAAAAAAATAAAAATTATGTCCTATATTATTTTATTTTCGAGTTTCTTCGTTGCATATTAAAAAGAATATATGATTTAAAATTAAATTTTAAGTTAAAATAGATTGTTAAAACCGATTTTAGGCCGTCTAGTAGATTCAACATTTTGCATTTCCTTCTCTTCAGCAATTAATTCCACTTAACTAATAATTTTTAAGATAAATATTATTTTAAGCACTTTTACTTGATGATTTTGTTTTAAGCACTTGTATTTCTTATATTTTGCATTTTTGTTCACATTATTTTCAGTTGCCAATCTGTCATAATCGTATTTTCGATCACTTTTTGACAACTGGAAGAAGTGGCCATACATAATACCAATTTTAGTTTCAGTTAAATTGCTAGTTAACTCGGTAACTGAAGTTCGGTTGCCATCCATAATCGAACTATTATTCTCACCCCCCCCAAACCGGTTGTTTTATGTAAAACATAAAGAAAAAATTTCACAGGGATAAGTTGTGTTTTAGGGGGTGCGTGCGCCCCTCACAGTTGATCATTCAATGTAATTTTTTTGCATATGACTATCTTTCAAAAAAAGCATTTTACAAGAATATGATATATGACAACATTTTAGTTCTTCTAGTCTACAACATCAGTCTCAAAAAAAGTTTTTTGCTAAAATATATATTTTATGAAGAAAATAACCAACAAAATATCAAAAATTATACATACATACCAAAATTGCATTTATATGGAAATTATTTTACTAAGAGTTTACAATAAGAGTTTATATGTATGAAATTATTTCATTCATATATTAAGTATAGTCATAAAAAAACTAAAAAAAAAATTACATTGAATATATGGGCTTGAGGGCTAAGTTTCAGGGCCGGACGCACCCCCTAAAACACAACTTATCGCTATGATTTTTTTTTTGTATTTTATTGTGTGCATAAGTGAACCGATTTGGGGTAAGAATAAAAGAAATATCCTTACAACTAACGGCCACTAAAATGTACATACATATGTGTGTATGTATAAGGTTCTGTTGTACGTTCGTTTGTGGTTTGTATGAGTGTCCTGGTTGACGGCCTCATATTCCTTGCAGCCTTAAGCTAACTGCAATGTCATCCATAACAATCCCAAAATTAATTCTTAAGTTGAGTACGTAGTCGAATTTGATGAGAGCCAACAAATTTATTCTCAGCTACTTGAAACTCATTTCAGTTTTATGTCAACATTTTGCTGTTGTTATTTTAGACGGTTAGCTGAAAGTAATGCAGAGTGAGCCAATTGACTACCGCCTAGGACATCGCAATGTTAAAGTATTCAGTTGATTACATTGCGAAGTAATCCAAGTGTCAGTCAGTACTAGTTGCGAAATAGTTAGCTTAAAGTTAGTTTAAAGTTAGCCAAATTTCCGACAGGGTTTGTGCCCAGCAAATACGCATTTTTTATTTCAAAATGCGAGTTATTTGAAGTCAAACGTGCAAATTCATATACATACATATGTACATATATTTAAATTCGTGGAATTCATTTTGATTGAAATATATATGTACTTATGTGAACATACATACGTATGCATTAGAGCTTATAAGTAAATAATACAAGTACATATATAATATATTTGTTTTTATTAATCAAAGATTTTTTTAATAATTTCGCTGAAACTATTCTAATCTACTTTCTTTTGATTGCAAGTTTTAGCCTATTAGAAAAAACTAATAGTGCTTTTGAAATAAGTCACCTTTTAGAACGAAAATGCCTCCTGGGCGCATTTTTAAATTTCATCATAATTTTATTTAAATGAACTCAATTATAATAATTTTAATAGCAGCTGTAACGCTCAAGTCTCTAGCCGTAATACTTCTCGTTGTACATTACCAGAACAGATTTTGAGCAACTTCTTCGGAAAGGCGAAGTACTTGATTCTTTAATTTCCAAGAATGTCTATGCTTGCAGTCGCACCTAATCACCTAATCTCATAAAAAACTTATTATATTTTCACTTTCTCCTTTTATCATTTTCTTATTAATGTTCGTACCTACTTATAATATTTTTTGTTTACTCACAAACAATATACATATGCATACATGTGTGCAATTTTTAACAAGAGCACAAACATAGGACTTTTTATTTGCTGGGTGTTCGTCGAAAAAAATCAAATAAAACGCAAAACAGCTGTTCGAAACATTGATGGGAGTTCAATATCCTCACATTGTTTTTGATTGTGTGAAAATAGTACGAAAATTACTTAAATGGTATCAAATCATTATTTTATACTTACAAACAATGTAATGACTTTGCTTTTTAGTAAAATTACAATTTTACCTTTATAAATTACTACGTATTATAATTATAAAAATATTTATATTTTTATTATCACTTATTGTCATACGTACATATTATTACTTTTATTGGTATTATTATTAAAAAAAATAGTTTTTTTGTGGGCTTGTGTGTGTGTTTGCACGCACACATGTATATTTTTTATGTCACGTCTGATTGAACCTTAACATCCAGAATTGAGAGATACGATCACTTCAAAAGTAACACGATACGATTCGACTAATTCTACCATTAGTAACACTTCCTGGAGAGAAAATATGTGTGCGTACAAATTGTTTGTGCTACAATTAGGATTATACGCAGTTGCTAAAATTAGTATTGTTTATTTAAGTATATTTTTTTGAGTACTTATTGTCATTCTCTGGTGTCCGTGTGGAATACATGTCTGAACATAGTAAGGGTTTTCATGAGAACTCTTAAAATTGATATTTCTGCAAATGGGCAAACTTGCGATTCTTGATTCATGAAGCCCCTTTTGAACTTTTGAGCAATCAGTTTATGTAATGTTGAAACAAAAGTCAAAAAGTTCACTTAATAATAACAAAATAAGAAAATTTCAAGCAATTTTTAATCTAAAAACATTCATATATTTCTATAAAAATAAAAAGGATGTGTGTGTCTAAAAATGCCTAAGGAAAGTAAAAAAACGAAGAAGTAGTTAATGCACAATTGCACAGCTTAAGTTTACAAATCAAAATTATTGCCAAAACTTAACGAGTTTTTGTAAATAAATTTCCATAAAATTTTTTACATTTTATTAACGAGAGTTTAAAAATTCACAATTGCACAGTTTGGGAGACTTTTGAATATTCTTATGAAAACCCTTATGGATTTCAAATTTAATATTCGTGTTCCTAGATACTACATAAAATGCTTGCAATGCCGAAACTGAAAATACACCAGAGAAAACATTAAACTGAAAACTTTACTTCTTATCTGTGAATATTATACAGATAAGAGGTAAATAACTTATAAATTTCTGTTCCCTGAAAATAATTAATTTAATAAAAATCAGGGCCGTCATCCTAAACGCATGCTGCTTTGTAAGCAAATGTTAAAAAAAGTAGTTAAACGAAAGAGTAGATCACTCTTCAGTGAAAACCAAAGATAAAAGCTATGGAATCTTATTAAAAATATGGCTCCAAAGAGTACGATCACGTTTAGGAACGTTGTTTTGTGAAAAGCAATAAGCGTTTACGAAGATAGCACAAGTTAAAATTTTTGGTCTTATTTCAATAAAAATAAGTTTTATTTACTTACTACTTTTTACAAAAAGCTTTCTAAAAACAATATTTTTATAAAATAGTTCCTTTATGAATTTCATTATACACTGTATTCATTGTCTTAAGATAATATGTGTTTAATTTAATTTTCTTATAAAGATTTTTACCAAATTAGAAGTTACAGCGGAAATTTTGGTAAAACTTTTATTTAACCGATTTATCGTTAGTTCATTTTTACTATTTTGTTCAAATATAAAGGACATATTCATAAAAATATTTTTGGTTTATACAGAGTTTATAAAATAGATTCCAACAGAAAATATATTTAATAAATCCTTTTTAAAACAGAAATATTTTTTATGAACAGGGCAGTAATTACTATAATCCATTCCTGTTATCAATTCGATGATTAGTGAATTCATCGTTTTGGGTTTGAACTACGGTTATGGTTACATAATATAGTAAGAGATTTATTGATGAGTAATTTATTTTATTGAAACTATTAAAACTGGTAATTTTCTTATCTAATATTATTTCAAAATATTAATAATGACTTATCTTATATTTAATAAATACGTTTTAGCAGTGTTTTTCAGTATTTTTATATGCGACTACCCAGCTTAGGTTCTACGCATTTCGATTTATTATTGTTTTATATCTAGATATATACATATATACCTTATTATGAGTTCGCCATTGAGCTTCGTTATCAATCTAAATATATTTTGCAACGATGATTATAAAAATAATATAATTACACAAAATAATATAATTACACAACTAACAAACTAGTGTAACATTTACTGATTCACATATAAACAGAGCATACATTTTTCAAAATTTCAAAGTTTTCAGTTAATACCCTCTTGTTGATCAAGTGTGATATATAGGTGTATGTACGCAAAGTACACAGTGAAACAAATTTGAAGTAATTAGTGATTTTTCTTGGGAATTGTTACCATTTAAGTTTAACATTTATTAATGCACTAATAATCCTAAATTATTATTTTACTTATTTAATAAAATATTTTTTTATGATCTTCATTAGCAAGTGAAATTCGCATAGGATCTATATAACTAAACCCCTCAATAAGAAATTTCAATGCATTTTTAATAAAAAAGAATATTTTACTCGGTAAGTAAAATAATAATTTGCTATTATTAGTGCGTTAATAAAAGTTAAACTAAAATTTGAAGTAATTATTCAGAAAATAATTTTACTCTACTTCCAGTGTAGTTTTGACTTTTCACGAACCGATTATTAACAATATCCAGAGAATTAATTTCACTTTTTCAAAATTGGAGATGTGTGACGAAGTATTAGTTTTTATTTACAAAAAATATATATTGGCTTAAAAGAAATTTAGGGAAAAAATATTCAAGAAGTCAAATTTACCTAACATAATGAACACGACTTCGGCTTCATTAAATATGGATCAAAATAGAGAACTTCTTACAATGTCAACCCTATGTAAAAATCATTAGAATTTATCCAAATTTACACTACTTCTGGATCACAAGTTCAGGATTTTATTGACTTCATTGGAAGGTATTTTTTACTGGGATGGTATTTGTTTTACATGGATAAGTTTGCCCTTCAAAATTAGTTTTTTCTTCCATATATATTTAAAATGCATTTTATAAGTAAGAAATTTAAAAAAAAATTTTTAATGCAAAACCGGTCAGTCTTTTTTATCATAATAATTGATTAAGAAGCAATTCCCGCGAAAATCAATAATTTTTCTTGTGTTAGGTGTCAAATTTCAATGAAATTAGGATTAGGAACTTTTGCTTGCTTTTTCTTAAAACATCTACACCAGAGATGAGCGATTCCGAAATTTTTTAGTAAAGTTGTTAATGGTGAACGTGATTTATAAATAATTTTCCTTATAAACTGCAAGCGTAATCACGGATTAGCAGTTTTTTTGTTAGTTACATTTCAGCTGTTTTGAGAAGTACTAATAAGAAGAGTAGCAAGTAGCAGTGAAATTAAACAGTTACTGTGATCACAGTTTAATAAATTTATACAGTTTTCTTGAAATTATTTTGTGTAAAACAGAGTTCTGTTTGATTTTGAGAAATAGTAATAAGAAAATAACAAAAAGGAGCAGCAGTGATGCCAACCTAAAATCTTTCTTAGATGTCGACTCGATGTGAAGAAGTAGTTTCTAACAAATCTTACTTTGAAAAGAGGTAGATCCAGCACTTTTATTTTTAGGATATTTTTTACCGTTAATTAAGCTTTCATTGCGATAAGAAATATTTTATAAGGAAGCTTATGACAAATTTTAATTGCCAATTGTTAATACTGAAAATTTAACAACTAAACAAAATATAAGAATTCAATTATGCCATCGTTCCTTAATTATTTTTATATAATTTGTGTGTACAGAAGAAACACATGCAATCAAATGTTCTCATATTTAAAGGAATAAATACATAATTTGTAATGCTCCTCTGTAGGTATAGGATTACCGGCGCTACCGCTGATACCAGCGATGCCCACTTGGTGCTTTTGGCACTATTTTTAGTGATTTTTGAAGACTCTAAACGCCAAATTTTGAGCGTTAGTGCCAAACTAAGAAAAATCACCGAGTAGTGCTTTCAAGAAATTTGTGTATTTCTTAAAATTACTATATTAAAAACTTGGTTTATTAGTTTTTTCAGAGAAAAGCATAAATTTTTCTTTTGATATTGCCGAAATAGAAAATAGTTTAGAATATATTAAACATTATTAAAATTCACTAGCTTTGATTTTAACTCGTTTTTCACGTTAGTGCTTTTTAGGATTTTTAGATCTCAAAGTTACGCTTTTTAGTGCTCTTTTTAAATTTGTATGTGCTTTCAGAGCAAAAAAAATTTGGCATCACTGGCTGATACATCGTTGGCACTCGTATATCAGTCCTTGCAGAGTATCAGTTAACACTTTTCAACAAATTGACTTTCAAAAGTTCGAACTATGTACTTATGTATGTAGAAAAGCAAGAAATTTTCTCACAAACTTGTCTAGTAAAGGCAATATTTGGGCCGGGGGCAAACCACCACATTCGAAATTGAGTACTTTGTTATCGAAATGTTGTTAACGTGGATCACGGCAACACTTAACGAAACGTATCTACTAGAAATTGCACTCGATTGGTAATCTACTATCGAAAAAAATAAACTCTTAGCTTTTTGCCGGCAAAAAAAACTAAAGAAACAAACCAAAACAAAAAGAAAAAAATAATATGAATATAAATAGTATATTTTCGAACAACTAGTTTAGAAAATATAATTTTAGTTGATTTAAGGAAAGTGAATATCAATACAAAAAATCGCTTCCAGAACAAATACAAATAAAGTAAATGGGAAACAAAAAGAAGTATTGGAGCAATTTATGATGGAACATCCCAATGTAAAAAAAGAAGTAGTGGGTAACATAAAATATGGTCGAATACCTTGATCCAAAAAATTGCAGCTATCGAAATATTTCTCTACACGAACGGGCACTCGATTTCGAATGCCGTGATTTGCCCCCAGATTTTAAATTGAGTTGTGCAGGTTTTAAAAAGTGTAATCAATGCAGCGTTATATACATGCATCGCTGAAAATATATTTCAGTTCAACTTCAACTTGGATTACATAAAAAAATCGGGTAACTTTACTTGTATAGCATTATATATAGAGTGCCCCTGTAGCTGATTGGTAGCGATGCTAGCCTCTCAGTCTAGAGGTCGTGGGTTCGATTCCCACCATAGACTCTGGGTGTTTTCCGCAGACGAGCTAATCGCTTTGCGGGTTGTTTTTGTTCTTTAAAAAAAAATAAAATAAAATAAAAAATTATTATTGAAAAACTAAAAAAGTGGTTGAATACACTGCACAACACTGTTTTGGATATCAAATAGCCGATTCTTATGTCTCCTGATTACGATGGCGTCCTTGGTTTTTCTCTATCAGCTCTAGTTTTGAAGATATAGTTTTATTTAGGATTTGCATAATTTGCACCTCTTTTTGTATTATTCCGTTAATATATCAAGAATGGTACTCCAAACTTAGAAATACTTTCTGTATTATTAATATACACAAAAATCGCTTTCATTTAAATAGATTCACATTCATGAGTATATCAGCGTATCTAACTATTATCGCAAGGATGTTAGTTTTTAGTTTAGTCCTTGAAAATTTTTTGATTTAAATTTTTTTTTTTGATAAAATATATCTAATTCTTATTTATTTTTTTCGCTGATTCTTTTCTAGCCCCTCTACATTCAGAGATATTTCGTGATACATTAAAAGAATTGTGAAATTTTTCTTTTCGAAAAGCCATCCAAAAATTTTTTTATATTACATTTGTCCATTTAAAATTTATTAGTGCAACTATTACGCAAAAAAATGTTTTATGGACCAGTCCAGAACATTTTTGTGTTATTGGTAGTTTATTTATATCCATGCCATTCACATCCATTCCATGGTTGAAATTTCTGCATCAGCTCTAGTTAAAAATATGACACGGGTACTTTTTTATAATAAAACACTACACTAACTACCACTAAGACAACCATTTTCTGGAGTGGTCCATACAACATACATACAACGCGATTGTTTTGTAGGTTAATAATATAGAAAGTATTTCTCAATTGGAAGTACCATTTGTGATATATTAGCGAAATAATACAAAAAGAGGTGCAAATTATGCAAATCCTAAATAACACTATATCTTCAAAACTAGAGCTGATAGAGAAAAACTAAGGACGCCGTCGTAATCAAGAGACAAAAATACATAAAAATCGGCCATTTTTATTTAAACATCATGAAAAAACCTCCATTATGTTGTGCAGTGTTATTCTTGTAAAGTTATAGAGTTTATTGATGTACCCAAAAGAGGTAGATCTTCCACAAAAGTGGTAGAGCTGCAGAGAGCCAATAAAATTACGAAGACAAAAATGTTAGCGGTATTGTTGCCAGAAAAAAAATTTTACTACTTTTTATGGACAAAAGCTCAATATATAAAACAATTTAATGTGGCAGTTTTAATTGCTATAAAGTTGACATCCATATTTACTGTTTGCATGAAGGAAGTATGTTTCAAATAGCTGTTATGTCATAAATTAGGTCGCAGTAGTGAATAGTGAGTTTTTAATCAATGTGAAAAGTAATAGGTATCGAAATATCGCATATGTCTAGTCATACACATTTGTTATTGCTTACCGTTTTTTAAATAAACTAAAAAAACTTCAGGAAGATACTTGATTAAAAATACATTGAATAAGTAATATATAAGTTTGGGATTTTCAGTGCGTTAACGTTTAAATGAAAGTTTAACATAATAACTAGTTATTCTAAAAATTTTTTTGGGTAAAGTTCTCTGATGATCTGCAGCATATGATAAAAAAAATTACTGACGTAGTAAAATGATAACTTGGGATTATAAGTGCGTTAACAAATCTTAGAGTTAATTGAAACAATTCCCAAAAAAAACATTAATTAAAAAAACTATATTTTTTCATGATTATTATAATCTTCAATCACGTTTCCAAGACTTATATATTAATCTACAAAATTATTTTTCCAATGAACGATAAAATCATTCTCTTCTGCAGATATTTACAGCCTTATTTATAAAAATTATTATGGCTTTATACAGGGGTTTTAAAACAAATTTTCATATAAAATTTTTCTTATTAAGCCTTTATAAAGAATAAATAACACAGGTCAACAACATGTAAGGTCAAAGGTTTCGTCGTCAATTTTTATACAATAAGTACTGTGTATCAATCCCTCTAAATTAGTTTTTTTTTAATTGGCTCTATATCTCGAGATTTTCCGTTATTAAGAAAAAAGAGGATGCTGCATCACATAATTTGCATTTACTTGAGAACCATTTCTTTGATTAAATAACAAAATATATAAAAGGATAGTAAACGAATTGGCCTTTAAATTACGTTTGTACTAATTTCTCAACAGTCTTATAGTTTCGGAGATATTCCAAAAGTTTTATACAAAACAAAATACATTTTTTCAAAAAAAATTAAGAAAATCGTTTTTTAAAAGACTCATTAAAATTTTAAACTGAAGAAAATTTTATAATTTATTATTAATTGTGATACATTCATATGTCATAAATAAAATGAGCCATATTTATTAAAAATCATACCATGAATTCTGAATTTATTCACAATTAAGTGATAACATATATACTCGTATTACAGCGTTTTTTACTTATTATTTATTTTAAATTAGACAAAAAATTTAAAAAAGCTGTAATACGAGTGTATATGCCATCACTTAATTGTGAATAAATTCAGAATTCATGGTATGATTTTTAATAAATATGGCTCATTTTATTTATGACATATGAATGTATCACAATTAATAATAAATTATAAAATTTTCTTCAGTTTAAAATTTTAAGGAGTCTTTTAAAAAACGAGTTTCTTAATTTTTTTGAAAAAATGTATTTTTTTTATAAAATTTTCGGAATATCTCCAAAACTATAAGACTGTCAAAAAATTGATACGGACGTAATTTAAAGGTCAATTTGTTTTCTAGCCTTCTGTGTATTTTTTTGTTTGATCAAAGAACTGGCATTGGAGCTCAGAATCATATGCGCGAAAATTTACTATCAAAGTACTGACCTTAAAAATCGTGTTGACCTGTGTAATTTTTATAAATATTTTAACAGGAATATATTTGAGGTTTATACGAAATTTCTTGATTCATTTTTTTTGTAATATAAACATAGTTTTCCATAAATTTTTGAATAAAAATTTAAAAAAATACAAAATTCTGTTATCTTCAGACAAAAAAAGTATTTCGTAAAATAAACATATACCATATATATTCATATAAAAATGAATATATATATATATATATATGAATATATATGGTATATGTTTATTTTACGAAACACTTTTCTTTGGCCACGATATTTAGTACAATACATTTACACAAATCATAAACTATTTTTATATTTAATTTAGAGCTTGTCTCGCATACTATGAAAATGTATAATGTTTATAAAATATTTATTTAAGTTTTTTTAAGATTCATTTAATATTTCGAAGCAAAAATGCATATGACTTAGACCACTTTCATAATTAAGGGCACATATATTTCTTTTATTTTACCTATAAAATATTTTGAGTGTATTAAGTCGATTCGAAAACAATATACCGCCGCTTGAATGCAAATTTATTAAGAAATTTCGAATTGCAGCTGATGGATATTTACTAGAGATTAGCGATATTTCCGTGCCTGTTACTTTTTCGCTTATCAAGTTACAGCTACCTGAAATACAGTTCTTCATACAAAGAGTGACGAGTATTTCCTGGAGGTGAGCGCAAGACCTTAAAAACTGTACAGTATTATATATTTTTCAAAAGCGAATGCTATTTAGTAGTAATTGCAATTGAGTGTAAAGCATATATATATAGAACAATGAAACAGAAAACACACAAAGCCATTGTACGACAGTTGAATAGACAATTGTGTGCAATATTTTTATTGTATACTTCATAGTGCACCACATTTCATTTCAAAATTTCATAAAATTGTAAGTGATAATAAAACTTCTTACAAATATATCCATTGTAAGAGATATTATTTTGATTCTTTATTTTTGTAGGTGTTAAATTAATAAACTATAAAACTTAGAACAGCCCAGTTGGCGAGATTAGCTTGCACAACATTGTTATCTACGATTCCTCTCTCCTCTCCTCTTACTCTGTTATTAACTTTTCTATTCGACAATTTAAGGGAAATCACCGTTCACGACAATCTGAGTGACAATGCCTTTCATTTTGACCTTAGTTAAACACTTTTGACTTTGTTGATGACAATCTGAGAGTCAAGCCGTATGTTTTTTCTTCAGTCAAACACTTCTCTATATTTGGGTTCTTGTTGACAAAATTTTAGGTGTTGCTGTAGCCAGGTGGTAAACACGAAAACTTGTAACTTGAACTCACACTATCATTTTGTGAATGATCACGATATGGTGCTGGACATTGTCGCTTGTGTGATCCTGCATGATTTCGTGGCCATTTGTTCTACAATTTCGTCAACGATTTGTTTGAGCTCTAGTCAATATGTCTTCAACGATTTTCTATTATCTTGTACCCACCGTTGAAGATGTCTTTAAGGCAGTGATGTCAAATTTAGCTCCAGCTCAACCAGTAAACGCGTACTCCGCCACTTTTGCTCAACTGAGCCAACCAGATACTTCAGGTGTATCGTATTCCGATGCTGCTAAGACTAGTTCTATTCCCACACAAAATGTTTCAAAATATCGCCTTGAAGCTACTATTGAGAATCTGATGCGAACTATAAACAACTTTATAACAAATACAACTAGCACGATGCAAGAAATGCTGCGAATGCAGAATACACTGCTTCAAGCATTAGTTAACAAACCATGAAAACTTAAAAGTAAATTGGAATAAAAGATAAAATATATTTCAATAAGCAGAATTATCCCTAAAGATGTTGGAAAATCTTAACGAAACGTCCGATACATTAAAAATGAAATAAAAACACGTCTTTAATTTACATTTAAAGAAAATTTAATGACCTTGAAAGCACGAATAGATACAATATCTATAAAACCACACTAATTCATATTAAAAATAAGGTCGAGTGACTACATACAAATACATATATAAAAAAATATTTTTGTAGCTTTAATTTAACGTTTTATTATATACGTTTAACGTTTTATTATATTATATACATATATATTGGCGATATTCGACAAGTCAATTGGCGAGGAAGCTGAAAGTAAATCTGACAACACTATGTGTAATAATTGAACAGAAAAAACCTTGCCACAATAGCCTAGTGGATGTGTGCTAGTCTGCTAGAATGGAGGTACCATTTTCAAGTCCTGCAGCGTATAAGTTAAGGTGTTAAAAAAATTTGATTAAATAAGTAAATTAAAAAATAAAAATACTTTTTACTTTTTCTGCTGACTTTTTGCGATATCGAAATTAGTTCGATATGCTCTTTCTTTTGATATTGCTAGCGAAATTCGAGATCGAATGTTTTTTGGGACAACTGAGCGACTGGTGAACTGTTTTCAATTAATTTTTGAGTGTCACTTTCGATAGTTTTACACGATAAAAGACGTGGTCAACTGGGTGTTTGTCTGCAAATATGCCTGTATATACCCAGCGGTAAAACTTAGAAAAACAGAAAAGTCAATGGTGGATTCGGGTGAGTAAAAAATAAGGGAAACTACAATTTCATAAAAAAAAATTTCAGGCGATTTTGAAGAAGTCAATCACTCTTATTTCAGCTTGCTCCCGATTTTGCAACTTCTCGCGAATTTTTGCAAACTTCGCAATAGGAGCGATTTTTTGCATGCTTTCAGCCTCCTAAAAGTTTTGCCGATTTTTAAAAATTATTAAACATTCTTATCATGCCGCTGTTAGCAAGTTTTTGCGAATTTTTGTCATTTTCGCTATTTTTATTGCATTTTTTGCATTCCTTCTCGCGGTTTTTTGCAAAGTTCGTGATAAAAGCGATTTTTTACATGTCCTCTAGTTTCTTTTTTTCAGTTTTGCCGATTTTATTATTGTCTGTGATGCCAACTCTGGGATCATCAAAAGCAGTGTGAGTGTATACGGTAAAAAGGTTATATATCAAAAAAATTGTAAGTAATAAAGCACTAAGCTAAATATTATATTTTAATAACTAAATATTCTCTGTTTATGTATTTGTATTTTATATACATAAACAAGTCTTTTTTGTTTGTTTAACTGATCTAAGCCGCCTTTTGAACGCATAATCACACTGGACTAATATAAACTGAAGGAAATATAAAGAAATCTTATCCTCCAGTTTAATACAAAAACTAGAATTAGCAAAGTTCAGATATATTATAATATTTTATGCCACTAAATGTCGGCATGGGAAACAATAGGTCTGTCTGCGTACACATATTTTGCATCATTTTGTGCAAAATGTTGCAAAATCTTACAAAATGTTGTCTGCGTACTCCAAATCACTTGCAGCGAGAGAGCCAAAAAGAGAACTTTTTGACAGTTGGAAGTTAGAGAACTTGCAAAATGTTACTGGAGAAATTTCTTCTTGCAAGATTTTGCAACTAGTTTGAACAGCTGTTTTTATTACTTTTTGAATGAAATAATTTTTGTGAAATGAAAATAGAAATTGAAATTTAACAATGGCAGAGGTAATTAGTTACAATTGTGTTGATTTTTAACGTTTATAATAAATTATAATAAACAAAACACTTTATTTCATGCTAGAAACGTCCAAATATACAGAGCGACTGTGGCTTAAAAGCAGAACCAATGATTCCAATAATTCTATTTTTCTGGCTAAAATTCTTTTGCTTTGTTATTTCAATTGTTTACACACCGATCAGCTGTTTTCTTGCAAGAATTCACTGGATACTGTCTGCGTACTTTTTAAGATATTTTCAGTCGACAGAGTAAAATTGGTCTTACTCTCCCAAAAAAGTTGACTGAGTATTTGCTACTGGAAAACTACGCAGACAGACCTAATTAATTTCTATGTACAAATATGTAAATACCACAGTGAGAAAATCACACACACACACACAAAGAAGTGATGATGTAATACACATACCCCAACATACACACAGAATGAAATTTCATAATACTATGAAATTCAAATTTCTCTGTCTAGCAATACGAAACACTGTTTATTAATTAACTAATATAACTTAGCGAAGGTGTCGCTATGAAACTTTCGTTCGTTCGAACATACAAAAACCTATAAAGTAATTACATACATATGTATGTATGTTTGTTTTAAACTCTTAAAATATTTTCTACAATTGTTCCATTAAAAATAATACATTAAAAAAAAATATTCATCACAAGTTCATTAACCCTATTCATAAAACTCTGCTAACCAACCTGATGGCTTCAGAATGTTCAATATCTGAAATGCACTTGTGCATATAAAACCTATGCCAACACAATAGCCTAATGCACAGTCTTGTGCAAATGGTCTTGCATCGTATATTCATACGAATTCTTAAGTGGTGAGTATCAATATACAATACCATTTTTCACATGTTACGATGCAAGACCATTTTCACAAGATTGTGAATTGGGCTAATAATCCAAGTTTGTGAATTAGGCTAATTTTTTTCTACCTCCATAACAACAGCACGCAAATAGCGAAGGAAACATATAAGTATACAGACATACTTATTATTGTTATTGCAACGTAGTCATATCTAAAAAAAATGAATTTTTCGATGCACAATTAATCCTCATATCGTTATTTATATTGTGCATAAATTTCATACAAATATGTTGTTTATTCAGCTCTTGAGAGAAAAATAAGATTTTCTTTTTCGATTAAGTTGTGTGTAAATTTAAAACTCTAAACTTGTTTTCTGGCGAACTAGTATTTTTGAGTTATGACTAATTTGCAATGAAGGAGCGATATGTACATATGTATATATGAAGAAGAGTTGATGTAATTCACACAAGCAATGGCATTCTTCAAACAAAAAATAGAAACGATCGCATACATTACTTCAACATTACATATATACATTGCGTACATTATCAAACACGTTCCCTCTCCACTTCCATTAAAAACGCCTCTCTGTAGAGATTCCAAAAATTAATGCATACATACAATAACCATACATACAATGACAAAACAACGAGAACTCACAGCTGCAAACCAAAATATATCAAATAACGATCACTTAGTATATACAAGTATACAGATTTCTTGTTACTATGATTGTTTGCCGACACAAAAAAGTAATGGACACCAGCAAACATACAAGTAAATACAAAAAGGCACAGTTATATAAACTAGACAGTCGTAAAGAAGCTCTGGACGACTCAACATCACGCGTTGTTGGCAATTATTTCTTAAATGCAACCAGGCCTTCGAGTGTTTTGCGACTCGCTCGCATTGGTTGACTGATCTGCCACGGATTACCGTATAATCTAGCGGTTCTTTCGTGGAATTTCCTTAACAACCACGGTGCTACATTTTTAAGAATAGTGTTAATAACATCATGGACATATGGTATCAGTCACCTGTTAATTTTTGTGCAACCATATTCTGCAAATTGACTTTGTAAAATATGTCCAATAAATAAATATAAACTAGAGACGGCGCATGTCGTGTTTTTTTCGCGATACGAACACGCACGACTCAACACAGTGTTCGTGACAAAAAAATTATTTCGTGCGTGTTCGGGTCGTTTCGTGTTGAGAAAAATTGACACGAAAAACACGTAAAGATTTTAGATGAATGAATTTCGTTTAGAGAAAAAAAATAATATTTTATGCGCCTCTAAAGCTTAAAGTTCTGTATATAAACCGATAGTATCACCTGTGGCGGCAGATAGTATTAGCCAAGGCCCATTTATTAGGTCTATGCAACTCTACAAAAACACCGCGATACAAAAAACAACTTTGTGTTTAAGTTGTCAGAAACACACACAAACATGAACTAAAGTATATGGTGCAAGCAGCTTTTGACAGTTTAAACACGAAAACACAGAATATCATCAGGACGATTGCATTGACCTGATAAATAGGCCTTGGTATTAGCTGGCAGTGTCAACTTGGTGCCATATTTTCAAAAGCGTCTCTTGCAGTACAGGTTTTGTATTCAAAATGAATATAATATGAAATTATTAAAGATACAGTCGAGTCTGAATTGCGTCCCATCCGATTTGCATTTACCAAAACACGCAGAAAATACTTTTTAAAACAAAACTCTGTGTCCGCCTTTCAATTTCAATGGTTTTATTTCGCATTAAAAAAACGTTTCCGTTAAAAATGGAATATCTCTTGACTTTGAGATAATCTTTCAAACACTGTGTTCAACGGCTAAAAATTAAGTTAGGGTGTTTTGGCGTTTTCTGTGTCATTTTGATTTGCTTATAGTGTAGTATTGTGAAAGCTAAACATTTTGCTTAATTATTATCACAGAGAAATCAAAAACAAATCGAGATCTCAAATCCTTTCAAAATTGTTGAAAACTTTAAACAATTTTTTTATGCATCAGAATAACGCAACGCTGCTAGAATACATACGATTCCGGAATGCGTGCTAAGCATCGTTGATCAACAATCTACGGAGCCAGCACTAATCCTACACACTTCATAAACAACTGCTTCGAGTATGAACATTGAATCAGAATTTGCATGACCACATACATGGCAAAAAATACCATATACTAAGAACTACGACACCGTAAAATTCGCAATAGTGTGCTTCAGATTCCGCATTTCTGATAAAGCTGCTTCTTGTGTGGTTACTGTCTTATTTAAAGACATTGGCTTGACAGATGAAATGAGGATCCAATCATGTGGATAAATCTAAGGTATCTTGTGAGCACGGAGTACGCAAGTAGAAGAAAGAATAATGATTTCAATTTAGTAGAACTTAGGGCTTGTTTCTCTAAATGCGAACGATATATTCGATCGAATATTAGTATTGGAAACAAAAACAAATTTCAGTTTTTTGTTTTTGTGTTTGATATAAATGTTCGAACGAATTTATCGTTCGCATTTAGAGAAACAGGCCCTTATTTTTGTACATATATTTTTCTCTTTGGAAAAATTTTAATTAAAAAAATATGTGTATCTATATTTTTATCTAAATAGGAAATAAAGTTTCATGTCGAGAGACGCGATGTAGGGTTTCATTTTATACTGGTTTGTTCGGAGAATTTTCTTCGAAATTTGGGTAGATTACATTTTTGCTGTTCGATTTCTCGAAAAAAAAATCCACCCGCCCTAATGTATACATATTAGAGTTCAGTAAATAACATTTTTGCATATTTATGGTGATATAAGTTAAAACTTCTTTTCAAAAGGTATTCAGTTGTGGAAACAATCGAATACCCTTGTTGTACTACCAATGTATTAAACGCAACTGGTTGAGAATGCGTTGCTTGAAAAATGTACCTAGCATGCCGAATACAGTGGAAATCGCGGCAATAGCCATCATAGCCTGCATAATACAATGGATGCCGGATAAATCTTCATCATTTTGTTTTTGTCGTTGTCGGTAGTGACGCCTTTCCTCATATTCTCTTAATTTTTGCAGACGTTCGAGCTCTTCGTCAAAATGGGGAACAATAGCCAAATTGACAACTTCAGTCTTTGACAAAATATCTTCGTTCATTGCTTGATTAGTATTAACCATGTCTGCATTGCTGTTGACTTCGAACTTCGTTTGATATCCCGTGTTCCGTGAACGTTCATCCAGCATTGTGTTATCATGACTAAAGTCGAAATCATAGTTACGTGTACGAGAGGATGTGGGATAATCAGCGAGATTAACTTTAGTAAGGTACTTCAATGCGTTTTCTTCTGAACTATCCATGTTTACTGCTGATAATACTCCAGATTGTCGCTCCGTTGTTGTAGACATGTCTTTAACTCTAATTTGTTTAAATTGATTCTTTCGTATACCGAGAACTTCAGACAGCGGCCGATTTATCATTGGTAGTACTGAATCAGTTGGTCTTGTGATAAAGGAGCCAGTATTAGGAGCAGCATCATTGGATGGCAAAATGGAAGCTTCGATTTCTGTTGTAATTTTCATATGAATATCTTTTTTGATACTGTTTTCATTAAACGAAGTTTTGAAATTGTAATCTTCATCCATATCTCCTTTCGATTCTACATCACTATAATCACTACTATCACTAGAATCAGAATTAACTGAAATAAGTTTTTTCCTATTGTCATTAACCTTATTAAATGAATGGGTTGTCAGATTTCTAATAGGTTCGTATTTCGAGTTTTCAGAGTCGCCGCGATAAAGCAGTGCAACTTTGCCATCGGGTGTTAAGACGGGAGTAATTTTCGGATGGGAAGACGCCAAACGATGACTGCTTTCAGGATCTGGCGATAGGGCATCAAAATCGGTGAACGATGTCGACTTTTTATCATTGTTTTCAGAACTTTTATAATCAGAATGAGTAGCAGTCTGTTGATACACTATACCCACTTTACCCAAAGGAGTAGATATAATCTTTATAGCATCGTTTGTATTTTTCCTAAAATATCGACCATTAGGTCTCTGTTTTGAGTTTAAGAAACCATCAATATCATCATCGTTATCGCTTTCGTCATCATTATCTTCATCATCGTTAGCAAAATTGCCACTGCTTTCTCGCAACCCAACTTCTGCTGCAACAACGCCAACCTGACCATATGTATGATCTGTAGGCAACTTTTGTTGCTTCTGACGAAACGAACTCAAATAGTCAAATCCTAACCTGCCATGATTATTTTCCTTATACAAACTATGAAAATTTTTGTTTTCTGAACTTCCACTTCCTTCTCCGTTTGAAAAGTCATTGCTATTACGAGATCGCAAATCTTTAGATACTTCAGCAGGAGTTGCAAGACGCTCATCGTCTTCATCATAACCCATATCTTCTTCATCGTCCTTTAATATTTTTCTGTCACTCAGAGATAATTGTACCAATTCCTTTGCTTCTGGCAATGATTCTGGCACATATTTTTCGTCGTTGTCATACATATTTAAATACATACTATCATCTTCGTCATTATAATAATCAGTTTTTGGATTGTGTTGCATCCGTTCATCACTATCATAGCTATTTGCATTGCCTTTAGACTTGCTTTCGGTTGCGTAATCATTTTCATTCTCCTTTTGTCTCTTCGTATATGTAGCATTTGCAGTGGACTTTTCATCTATTTTACTTTTACTGAAATGCAGTTTTTCTGTTACCTTAATACTATGACTTAAATTATAATTACTATTACCAATACTATTATTTTTAAAGTTATTACTTAATATGGTTATATTTCTACGTAGTTTTAAATTTGTTCCTAAGCTGCTGTTGTTTAATTGGGTAGTCGCATCTATCAGTCAGTAGCATTTTTTTGTGCATCCACATTTTCTTACAATATCAAGATTCTTAATATATTTTCTATTATTGCTGCATATCATTCGCACCTGAGAAGTAAAAGAATTTGAAAATTATGGTCTAATAATGTGTATCTGCCATTTTTAATGTATATTACCTTCCGTTTTCGAACAATTTTTGCAGCACAACATTGATTACCACATCCTCCTAAGCATTTTGCATACTTAAGTGGTTGGCGTGATCTACAGTCATTTTCCGAATAATATTCTCGGACTTGCTCCTTGCGGCACGTATAAGTAACTGTAATTAAATAATATATTTATTAAATTATTTTGTATTTAAAAATATGGGATTTTATGAATATTCGCCTATTTTATGACATCTAAAATTGATATGACTATTAAGTCAAATAATTTGGGCCACAATATATGTACATATTACATATGTACTAGTATAAAAAACATTCAATGAATGGCACAAAAATTTGACAATTTGCAATAGCTTTTCATGAGAGATATAATACCGATAACCTGCTTGAACCAATTTGAAATCCATCGGATAACCATAGAAGTATTTATACGGCAAGCCGAAAAAATAAATCTCAATAAAATATTCAATAAATCTATTATTCGAAATATTGTAATAATTCTATTATATGTGAGATTTATTTGCTGTCCATTTCACCAAACAATTGTTCAGAAGCCACACCTCATTTTATTTTATGCTCTTTAATGTAGTAGTACTTGAGACAGGAAATGAACATGCGTAGCGGCTGTATTAATATTTTATAGAATAGGTACGCGTAAAATAAATAATGGAATTAAGAAAATACTTTTCGGTATACAATGCTTTTAGTAATTCCCAATGCCTTTTATGTTACCAAACATGAAAGCGGCCTTATTAAAGGTTACTTAGAGGCATTATTATTCTTTGCATATCAATATGATTAGGTACAATGATGAGGAGAAATTAAAGTAATGGTTAGGGGCAAAAAAAATTATGAAACAATTCGATTTTAATTTTAAAAATAAATTTCAAGCGTACTGAACTTATGTATGAATGCATATATTATTAGGTAAGTAGACCCTTAACCGATCTAGTTTTTATAAAGGAATTTTCTATTTGTTTACTTGATAAAGTCGAAAATTTTTCAGTACATATATTTAGTTTTTATAAATAGTTTATTTTTAAACAGGAAAAAAAATATTGACAACTTTCTCATTTTTCCAAATCAACACATAACAAATTCAGTGTGAACTGCACGCTATTACCTTGTTATGACCAAGCAATTTCTTTTGATTAAATTTTCGTTAAAATCTATGTGTTTGCTTTTTCACTGTACTTCAAATTCTCTCACCAATACAGCTGCAAAACGTTTTTGGGCTTCCCTGGTCTATATGCAATTAATTGCTACTTTAACAAATCGTCAGTAGACTTTAGCACTTAAAATTACACTAATAACACTGCACAACACTGATTTGGATGTCTAAATAAAATGGCCGATTCTTATGTATTTTTCTCTCCTGGTTACGATGGCATCATCAACTTTTTTCTATCAGCCCTAGTTTTGAAAATATAGTGTCATTTAGGATTTGCATATTTTGCATTTCCGTTAATATATCACGAATGGTACTCCAAACTTAGAAATACTTTCTGGATTATCAATCTGCACAAAAATCGCTTTGATTTAAATAGATTCACATTGATGAGTATATCAGCATATCTGACTATTATAGCAAGGATGTTTAAAATCGTGTGTTTTTAGTTTAGTCCGTGAAAATCTTTTAATTTAAATTTTTTTTCATCAAATATAACTAATTCTTATTTATTTTTGTTCGCTGATTACAAAAATAGGCTTATTTCTTTACATTATTTTGTGTTACATTAAAAGAATTTAAAAAATTTTTTTTGGCAAATTATTTGAATTATTACGCAAAAAAAAATATTGTATCGACCAGTACAAAATAATTTTGTGTTATCGGTTTTTTATTTATGTCATATTTTAAATTTGCAGCTTTTACGAAATAAAAAAATAAAACAAATCTAAAGAAAAATTTTAATTCCTAATGCAAAATTATTAGAATATAATCACAACATGCCAAAAAAAAGTGGCTGGATTTAAAACCAGCGAAATCATATTCAAGTGAAATATTTTCCGTGAACGAAAAATGGTGAACAAATCTAGAATATTTTATAGTATATAGTATTGTCACAACAACAACGCAAGCATTGGCGATCACAATTTTAGGAAAAGGGTGGTTATAGAAAATAGTTTTTTTTATTGCTAGACAACAGTGTTTCTGATGATTGAGTTGTGTTACATGAAATTAGTCCAATTTTTGATCACGATTTCAATTCCATGGTGGAAATTTCTGTATCAGCTCTAGTTAAAAATATGACACGGGTACTGTTTTATAATAAAACACTATAAATTAACTGCCAATAACACAAACATTTTCTGTACTGGTCCATACAACATTTTTTTTGCGTAATAATTGCACTTATAACTTGTAAATGGACAAATGTAATTTAAAAACTATTTTTTTTATGGCTTTCGAAAAGAAAAATTTTCAAAATTTTTTTTAATGTAACACAAAATATCTCTGAATTTAGAGGAGCTAGAAAAGAAATAATACTATTTTTGTAATCAGCAAACAAAAAAAATTAAAATTAAAAAATTTTCACGAAGTAAACTAAAAACACACGATTTTAAACATCCTTGCGATAATAATCAGATACACTGATATAATAATCAGATACACTGATATACTCATTAATGTGAATATATTTAAATGAAAGCGATTTTTCTGTAGACTAATAATCCAGAAAGTATTTTTAAGTTTGGAGTACCATTAGTGATATATTAACGGAATAATACAAAAAGAGCTGCAAATTATGCATACTGACATACATAAAATTCCGGATGTTATGGATTTTGGCGTCATGAAAAATATTTCTAGGGAATTAATTCATGTTGAAGCTTCCCTAGATCTATCATCCGATCACTCTCCCACGATCGTTACAATCTGTAGACTACTGAGAAGTGCTCTACCTCACCCATATGTGAAAATGATCAGTCGTGTTAATTAGCTGGGATTCAAAAAATGTCTTAGCAGTCATTGTACTGAAAACATTAAGCTAAGAACTCATGATGATGTTGAATCTAATACCAATCTTAACGAAAATAATAAGCAGGCTGCTGAACATGCCACTTCCTCTTATCCGCAGACCGGGTTTAATAGAATATATTCTACAGATATTGAACATCTCGTATGTGAAAAAAGAACAGCTAGAAGAGAATGGCAACAGCACAGATCAACCCAAAATAAAATTAAATTTAAAGAGTGCACTAAAAGACTCCAAGAGCTGCTTGCTTATGAAAAAACTGAATCTCTTAAAAACTATCGGGAAAATATCGATGTAACACCAGCATCTAATTACTCTTTGTGGCGCGCTGCGAAAAGAATTAAGACACCCGTTGAGTTTAAACCACCTCTGCGCACTTCTACCGGAGTTTGGGCCAGGAGTGATATAAAATTTAAAATGTGTGGTGTACATAATCTAATTGCTGAACTCAACCCGAAGAAAGCACCGGGTATTGATGGAATTAGTAACCAGATGCTAATAAAATTGCCTCGTATGGCAATTAGAATGATGTTATTAATTTTTAATGGAAACTTGCCAAAGTTAAATGATTACAAAGCCGGGCAAAGATCGTCTCCAATTCTAATTGGTAGTGGATGCATCCCAGACCATCAATTTGGTTTAAGAAGTCAGCATAGCACCATTGAACAAACGCATAGATTGGTTCAATGTA
This sequence comes from Tachina fera, assembly GCA_905220375.1. NCBI lineage: Eukaryota > Metazoa > Arthropoda > Insecta > Diptera > Tachinidae > Tachina > Tachina fera. The sequence goes on from LR999967.1 coordinate 57,737,654, forward strand.
TAAGAAGAACATTTGAAGAAAAGAAGTGCTGTTCTGCACTGTTTATTGACGTTTCGCAGGCATTTGATAAAGTGTGGCATGAAGGCCTAATTTTAAAATTAAAATCATATCTACCAATAAATTTTCTTAATCTGATAGAAAGTTACATTACTACCCGGAAGTTCACGGTTGTGGAAGGAGAATTCATGAGTGTGCCCGAATCTATATCATCCGGTGTGCCACAGGGGAGCATACTGGGGCCAGTATTTTGTATTTGATTTATACTTGTGATATGCCTTTGAGCAGTAATATCCATACATCTACGTTTGCCGATGATACAGCCTGCTTAAGTATGCACGAAAACCCTCACGAGGCTTCCCTATATATACAAGAACATATTACACAACTGGAACTATGGTTAAAATTTTGGAGAATTAAGGTAAACGAGCAAAAGTGTATTCAGGTAAAATTTACCATGCGAAGAGATACTTGTTCCCCAATTCGAATCAACAATCAAGTTGTTCCTCAACATTCACATACCTTGGTATACACCTTAATCGACGACTTACATGGAAAGTCCATAATGACTCAAAGCTAATAAAAATGAAACTTAAACTAATTCAGATTTAATATGCGTGATGTACATAAATCCAAAGAAAGCTCCAGGCATTGATGGAATTAGTAACAAGATGCTGATGAACTTGCTACATATTGCAAAAAGGGTCCTGGTGTTTATTTTTAATGCCATATTACGGCTCGAGCATTATCCACAACTCTGGAAGCTTGCAAAGCTCAAAATGATTCCAAAGCCGTTCAAAGATCTTACTAAGGCTGAGTCATATAATCCAATAAGTTTGCTGTCAACTATGTCAAAACTCTTCGAAAAGCTGCTCATTACAGAATTGTCCCCAATTTTAACTGATAGTGGTTGCATCCCAGACCATCAAAACAAAATTTCATTGGCTGTATCAAATCGGTAGTCAAACTCTGCACGTTCTTTTTTTTCATATTCTTGACAGACTCCAGTGGGCATTTCTTCGTTCTATTTTCTCTGACGGTACCCGTAGCACGATAACCAGATTGGCGTAAATCTCGCAGCAATGCGTGATTGGTAAAGAAGTTGTTGAAATATATGGTATGTTCATGTGGCGTAACATTTGCTTTGTTCAACAAGTTCTTGACCACTTTCGACCCTAACGGCTCATTACTCGCTTCTCCTGCTGATTTCCCACAATACACGTCGAAAGCATAACAATAACCATCGGCACTTGCAATCATCCAATTTTTGTATCCAAACCGTACTGGCTTTCCTCTTATGAATTGCTTGTCTGGATGACGTCCAAAATATTTAATCATTGATTCGTCTATTGAAAGATCTTGGTGAAATACGCCCCACTGCTGGAACTTCTTGATTAGCAAATCAGCGAGAGGTTGTAATTTAAACATCTTATTGAGGGATCCGGAAGCAGCCTCATTGTCACAGAAATGTAAAAATTTTTTTATTTCCATAAACCTGTTTCTAGACATTGCTTTTGAAATAATTGTAACACTGCAGTCTTCATCTAGACTCCAGTATAATCGCTCTCGTGGAAGTGAATGATATCCAGATAAGAGTAGAATACCAACGAATTTTTTGAGCTCATCCACACTGATTTGGAAGTCATGATTATTGTGTTGTGAAGCATACCACTTTGTGTTCAGGATGATCATGTTGAAAACTTCTTCATCAAATAATTTCTCAAAAATTTCGACTGGTGTTAGACCTACGAGCTCATTTACAGCATTTTCTTTTCGCTTTTGTACGTTGTTTTCCTCTAACGACTTGTTGGTGTAGGTGCCATCACATTTGCGCCAACGCGGTTCCTGCGTATCAATTTTCCTGTATGATTGTAAGGGTTCATCATCATTGCTATCCCATTCATTATTGTTTATATGCTCAGTAACTTCAACTGTCCCTGGGATGTCACGCGGAAACCCGATCTCTTGAACGTTATCTTCATCACCTTCTTCTTCATCCGTGAGAATACTCGGGTCTGGAGGAATCGTCACTAAATCATAACTAGCATCACATTCGCTGTCTTCGTTAAAAATGCTTTCAATAGCTTCCTCAAGACCTTGATAATTATTTGCTACAATGAACGATCGCTTTGCCATTGTTAAGAAGTCACTTCTATTACCAAGATGTAAGAAAATGAATACTAAATGCCAAAATGTATGTTTTCATTCAAATCAAAGGGGATTCCCCTAAGTGAGTTTAACTTACAACAATACGTATGAAATATATATATAGTTGCTGTAATGTATTTAAAGCTATTGCAATATATTTAGAAGATAATTGCTATGAAATTCAGACATGTGTAGCAGAAATACGTGGCAGACACTTGCAAAAAGTAAACCAAAGAATGTTAGCTTTCTGCCCATTGGACCCATTCGGGGACACCACACTACTATATGCCCCCTTTCGGTCAAATGTTGTCCTATATTCCCAATTTCATAATAATTTGAGTAAAATACTACATTTAAATAAATCCGGACTAAAAATGTATAATAGCACCCACGCAAGTATAAAAAATAATAACATAGATTTGGTCTACAATCTAGTTCTTCACATAAATAAACTTAACCTCCAATTTTAATAAATTTAAGCATATAATCATAAAACTTACTATGTTATTTTAAAGTCACACTCTTTTACAATGCAAATTTGTTTATAAACGGAATATAAAGTACCGGAACTAAATATTGTGGTCATATGAAGAGCTGTCCTCATATGAGTACGCCGGGCGTAAATGGGTTAAAGCCAATATGGTGTTACGGTATCCAGTTATGGGGCACTGCTTCAGCTTCCAATGTAGAGAGAATCCAACGAAGGCAAAACAAAATTTTACGGTTAATAACATCGGCTCCATGGTATATCAAAAATTCTAATATACATAACGTGACAATTTTTTTTGTAACTCAAACCGGGACACCGCAAAATAATTTTTAACCAGTTTTTTACAATACCAGTTTTGAAATCTTCAAGTGACGAACAAGATATATAAATTTTAATCAAGTTGCATTTATTACATTAAACGCATTTCACAGTATTGGAAGAAAAAAGTTCTTGTTAAAACAAATTTATTTAAATTAAAATCTTATTTTAATCTCAAACATTCGTTACTTTTTAAAGAATTAAAAACCCTTTTTCATAGCATACATGTTAAAAAAAACTTAACAAAAAAAATTAATTCAAGTTTAAATTATTCAAATTTTCCTACTTTCAATTTTGTACCTTCTATTAATTTTTTTGCTAAAATAAAAATTAGTCCATTTAATTTGTACTTTGTTTTTTTTTAAGGAAACAAATTTTTTTTCTTCAGTTACATTTGAAGAAAAACAAATAAGCCGATTAATAGTTAAGGTCGCCGTTGACTCAGGCGACGGCTGCTAGATTTTGTCGTTTACACTTTTTGATCTGCACGAGCAATTTAAAAAAAAGTTTGCTTTCTTATTTCTTGTTTAATCTATTACCCTATTTTGGAAAAAACGTACGGAATAAAAATTTTTAAATTTTCAAACATGTTTATTATGCTACAGGAAACCGGGACAAATTCCCATTTTAAAGCTACCTTCCGGGACACCGGGACGGTGAACTGGAAATCGGGACTGTCCCGCCGAAATCGGGACGGATGGTCACATTAAATATACATCGTGATTTAAATATGCCACGGCTCCATGGTACATTAAAAATTCTAATATACATCGTGATTTAAATATGCCACTAGTGATTGAAGAAATTGCAAAATACGCAGGCAAATATTTAACAAAACTCGAGTCACATCCTAATCCGCTTGCTCGTAATATTTTGAACTTTACTGGACACATCCGCTTAAAAAAGAGGGACACAAGGGCTCTATTACTCAACACTCCACATGGGATTTCTTGAAAATACTTTTTTATACTTTTTATACATTTTTTTTCTTTTTTGGATTATCACTACTTATGTATTATTTATAAGTATTAACAAGTTTATGTCCGACAGTGGTCGGTCCTAATAATTATATTTTAGATTTAAGATTTGAATACTTATTGTTAGTTCATATTTGAAGATACAATAAATAAATACATGTATTAAAAAATATATGTCTGTTAGACAGACTGTATATATAAGTTAGTCAGTCACTCTTTATTTTTATTTATTTAATGTGTCACTACTTTTTGATTTTACTCAATGTATAAAATTTTTAAATGTATACATATAGATAAATATATGTACATATGTATGTAGAAATTAGTTCATATACAAGGAAATACATGTTTAATAATGAACTATTCTAGAAAATCAATCTCAAATAACTCAGTTACCTCCACCATCAAGCAATTCACCGTATGTGTTTTCATAGTGTCAGAAACATTGGAATATTATTATTATTTATTACGTTATTCTTGTCAACGTATGATGGTTTGTATCGCATGCAAATGTAATGATTTTTCACTTAAAAAAAGTCGTCATCACCATCAATCATACCCTGTACAACACATTCATGAGTTGTATTGATCCAGATACAGTTTCTACAGTTAGTTGTAAATATTCTGACAACACATAGTTGAACGGAACAGCCAGCCGTTTTCGAAGGCCACTAAACCTTCATCATCAGCGTTCTTCTGTGTTGGTCCACTGTGTGGTGTCAGTTGATGTAGATTTCTGCCCTTTATACGAAACTTTCTTGTAGACCAATTTTTTATAACATGCATGAAGTAAACAGTTATAATCGTCTATGTTCTGGCTTCCACATCGTTTTCACATGTTTTCTTGTGAGATCGGATGTTAAAACACATGCTACACCTGTTAAACTCGAAATTTAGAAAATAAAAATTAATACAATGTGTTCTAGCATCCGAATTTAGATGACAATTTTTAAATGGACGATTTTTATGTTTCTAAATTTCAACAGGTATAGGATGTATTTTAACATCCGATCCCACAAGGAAACATGTGAAAACGATTTGAAGGCCAGAAAATAGGCTAATATAAAAATAATAAAGAAATAAAGTAAGGAGAGAAAGGGAATTATTGCATTTTGGTTTTTAAAAAAAAAAATATATATGGACTTATTGATTCTACATTTCGAAACTAACACTTAGTTTACGACAATACTGATGCGAATACACAAAAGGTATTGATCAAATTAATATTAAAAAGTCTCCTGACTATTACGACAAAAAGTCGTCATGTTAACACGCGTGTATTTAAGAAGGGACTCCAAAAGAGATCGTAAGCGTTGTCGTAGCTAGGCCACCCTTTTTCTAAATGGGCTCTTAGCGATATACATTTATGTATACATACGTATATAAAAAATGAAGTGTAAATACCAGTACTTGTTGGGGCCTCAAAGATAGTGCCCTCACCTTGTTCGCAATATTTTCCTTTTTGACCATTCTTACATCTACATTGATAGCCGTCTCTAGAGCTCAAATTGGGAACGCAACGGCTTCCTCGGCGGCATTTATTGTTTTCACACGGATCAGCCTACAAATGAAATGTTTGAATATGATTTATACTTTAAGTGCTAATAATTATTTACCTCTTTAATAGTATGTGGCGTTTCATCCATAAAATCTTGATCATCATCGACTTCGGAATTTTCTCCTTCTAACAAAGCACATCCCGGCGTTATTTTTTGTTGGTGAGCTGCATTTTCAAAATCAACCATTTTGTGATTAATCCACACCTCTTTCATACATCCTTTAAAACTTGTAAGATTGCGAAGCTGCCAGTTTTTATATGCTTGTTGAGCAGGATCGAGAGGTAATCCACCTATATAAAGTGGTGTTGTAAGCTTGAGGTATTCATTTGTTCCATCATTTATAATGGACCTGGAAAGCCCTCGATCTACTCGCAACGTAAAATTTTTCCTGTTGGATAAAAGTTCTACAGCGTGATATTTGCTGTCGGCCACCATTTCAAAACTGTACATAGTCGACACAGGATAGTTACCAACATCATAACTTACACGTATTCTGCCATTAAAGAGCTCAACAGCCCAATGTGCGTCATGACCATCATACATTAAGATGCCGTTTTGTTCGGATGTACTAAATATTATAGTCACATTCGCTTCGGGTTTTGTACGAAGTGGTTCCAACTCCACAAATGAGTTATTATGTACAAAACTGATACTTGTTAAATATTCGCACCATTTTCCTGTATACCCAGGATGACATTTGCATAAGTAATCGGATCCAGACGGGTTTGGTTGGAAGCAAACTCCGTGTTTACATTCATGGTTTTGGCAAGGTGATGTTTGTGGATATAACATGGATACCATATTGTGTCCCTCACAATATTTTCCAGTATAGTCGTCTGGACACATGCAAATATAATCGTTTATTGCATCAATACAAGTTCCGCCATTCTTACATATATGATTTTGGCAGTCATCAATGTTGTCGGTACAGTTTACACCATGAAATCCTGGCATACAATCGCATGAGTAATGTGTAAAGTGATCTTGGCACGTTGCACCATTTGCACATGGATTTATATCCTCACTGCAAAATTTGATTTTAGTATCGCAATATTGTCCTGAAATAAGAAATGTACTTAAATCTTTAACGTAAGAAAAAAATTATGTGAAGATAGTTCAAAGTTTAAAATTATGTTAGGGTACTTATTTATGTAAGTTTTGCGTTCTACTTAAAAAATTGGCGATGTCCTCAAGAGACCCAAACTAATAGTTTTGCTAGGTTAAGTTTCTGATATATAATACCAGGGGGCCGTTCACATACTAGGTAACGCTATTTTTCCCGATTTTTGACACCCCACCCCCCAGCAACAGATCTTGAGAAATCTAAGAACCCCTTTAACAAGGTAACAATGAGTTTAAAAAATTAAATAGTTTAAAAATTATTTCAAAAATTCAATTTAATTCATTGTATTAAATTAATTTGTTAGACTAGCACAGTGCGTAGGTAGACAAAAATCAAATAAGCTTAGGCCGGGTTAACATCTGTGTGCCATGTGCCACACATGCGTAAAAAACCGTAACCACTAATTACTAATAAGAAACTGTTTGATTCAGACTTGTATTTATTAAGTTAAACAGTTTCCTATATAACTAATAGGCAATTTTATAGAATCCAACATGATTGAAAACATTTTAAATCAATAAAAACATGTCTGAATTAAACATTTTTTCATTAGTAATTAGTGGTTGGTTACGCTTTTTTGATACATGCCACACAAGAAATGCCAGATGTAAACTCAGCCTTACATATAGCATAATTATGCACATGTACCCCAAATATTGGCAAAACTATTTTTTAAATTTCTTCCCCAGTGTCGTATTTATTTATAAGTGATGCGCATTCGATTTCCCAAATATCGGGCCATTTTTAGATATTTGTATTCTTTAAACAAATTTATAAAGAAATGCGTAAATCTAAAACGAAATTTAAATTAATGGTATAATAACAATAATTAAAAATTTTAAAAACCCCCGATATATCTTAAAAATATGTAATATCTTCTAAGCGGTTGCACTAATTTTCTTAAGCCATAGCTAAGAAAACTCTCTATCAAGTCATATTTCAAACAGAAAAAAGTAAATCAAAATCGGTGCAGCCGTTTGGTCTGTAAGTGAACTCGTACATTTACACAGATACACACACGCCACAAATTTATAATACCCTTTTTTTGGTCGGGAGTTAAAAAAATTAGTTTGAAAAAAACAGAGCTCGCAAAATATGCTCAAACAATTTCTCTGCGCGCTCTTCTCACTCAAAAGACCCAAAAAAATTAGTTTTAATTACTCAGTGTCTGAACAGCAACCCTCTTTTTCGTTTCAATCGTGTTCTCGCTCCAGGGTTATGGGTTGAGCGCAGCCTGACCGTTTGTGCTACTAAAGTATCAATTTGCCACTTTTTTTTACCAAGTAGAGACTTTTAGTGCCACTTTTTTAAAATGAGCTAAATCTGCTACTTTTTATTATACTTTGACCCTTTTTAGAAATTCCATCACTTTATTTGTTTTTTTTCGCTGCAATCTGCTTTTATAAGCATAATTTCTTATGACAGATTATTTTTTTTATCTCAACTTATACGAAAGCTGAACTGTTTGCATCAAAGTTTGAGTTCATTAAAAGAAATAATCAACTGTCTCTGATTTTGATAATAAATTTTCAAACCCAATAAAATTTTTAATGAATATTCCTCTGACTGAATTAGATATGTGAATAAAAATCAACTTCGAGATGAACGGATTGTAAGATTATATGAATACATTAGACCGACTCACTGAGAAAAAGTTTTTGTAACCCCTCTCAAATCAAAGATCGGACTTTTTAGGGGTTCTAGCGATGACCGTTCATAAGCTGCACCGTCTGTAAAAAGGCTTTTGCATATTTTCGTAAAGTATATCATTTGAAACATTTTTTCAAGCTGCTTCCAATGGTGTAATGAACTGTACCATCAGCAATGCGTTATTTCAAACATACAACAATTGTTTAAGCATTTCCATATCAGGTGCTACTTGTATTAACAAAAATTCTATTATATTTTAAGGATTATTAGATTTGAGTCGTTTTTAATTTACATACATATGTTGCTAGTTCTTGAGCGAACTTTTGCGAAAACTATTAACAGATATAAGTTAACAATGACTAAAATCAAATAATACTTAAAAAATAATATAATTTAATAGAAATAATCAGTACTTTCGTAAAAAAAGTTCGCGTATATCTGCTATTTTTAATGTGAAGTAAATCAAAATCAAATTCCGTTTTCCATAATTTAACTGTAATTAAAACTATAAAAACTTTTAGCATTGAGTCAAAATAAGGTTGAGTTATAAGAAAACAAAACATACTGCCAGTTTATACAAGGAATAATTGTACCGAAACCAAAACAAAACGAAGTTTTTGACATTCGTTAGCTATAAGCCACATAGAGCAAAAAATTATCAGCTGAAGTAGCACTGCCACCTGGTTATATACACCTTGGTATGTGTTTCTGGTTATAGGGGCAAAGCACTTTATGTCAAAATATAATAAATTGCAGCTTTATAATGGTAATAATGATAAATTTTTAAACTTTATTGCTAACAAATGAAACCAGTGTAAATGTGGTTATATTTTCGTTATATCGGCATTTGCAGCAAATAAATATGAGTGTTGTTGTTTTATATTTGTCATCCCATGTCAAATAAATATAATTCGTTATTTCTTATTCATGAATTGTTATTAAGTTTTTTTATCTAAAAATTTATAATGGTTTCGTTGTTTCTAAAATATCACTTGTAAATAAAATTTAATCCATAGTAAAATTAATGAAATTAACTCGAAATCGTGTTTATACTTTAAATTTTTGTTCCTAAAATAGTTGACCCTTTTATGATAAAAATCCCCTTTTTTGTGCCACTTTTATTTCTTAAATCCCCTTTTTGTGCCACTTTTTGAAATTTCTCAGCGGTCACACTGGTTGAGCGTAACACATGAATCGGCCTCTTACTGACCGCATGATGCGAACAGAATCGCTCCTTGCTCGGCTACTGAGGGTCAGTAGTGAGCAAAACAAGTAAAGAGTTCGCCAAAAAGGTCTTTATTTTTTTATTTTCGTTGTTGCGTTTGCTTTATGTTGTTGCCTTAGATATTTCGTCACACACAAAGCAGTAAAGAGGAAAGGAGAGGATAATACTAAATAACAATAAAAATATCTGTAAATCAAGCTTTTCGTCAACGACGTGTAAATGTAAAATAAAATGCAAATATGTGTACAACAAAACAAAATTAATCTTCATGTATTTTGTTAAATAATGTTTATAAAATAAAATAATAAAAACAACAAACCGCAACACACATATATGCTCCAAAGACCGCTTGCCAAAATTTTACAAAATAAAGGGTCTCGAGTGGACACATGAGCCGAACGATCGAAAAAAACGGTCGTTGGTTGAGCGAAGAGCAAGCCAAAGAAGAACGAAGTTTAAGGGTTTTTTCGCGACAGTGCAGCATCATGTCAGTGGACGAGTGTTTTTTTCTGACAACAAGCACGAGAAAGACCAATTATTGCGAGCTCTGGTAAAAAATAAAAAAAAAATTTATTTAAATTTTTTTGCTATTTGTTTTTCTGCCAAGTATGTAGTCTGTTATAGTTTTCGTATTGCTGACAGCAGTATTTGAAAAGCCAAGAATTGGCATTAGCCTCACGGTGGCTTTCACTAGTGTCTAAAAGTGAAGTACTCGTGTTTTTTAATTTCGTAATATTTACTTTTAGCTAATCTTGCATGTTTTCGATTTTGATTAGGATAGCTTGAAGATGAATATGTTTGGCCATCTTCAAATAAATGTAAAGTGTGCGTGAAACTAAAAAAAATATATATCTTGGATCAATAAAGGTTGCTGTGGTGAAAAAATTCTAAAATTGAACCTTTTTAACCAGTGCACTTAGGAGTAGGCTTTAAATATCAGTGATGCCAACTCTTTGACTCTAAAAGCAAATCAAAATTTAAAAAAAGCACAAAAAAGCGTAATTTTGAGATCTAAAAAGAGTAAAAAGCACTAACGTGAAAAACAAGTGAATATTCAAACTAGTGAATTTTAATAATGTTTAATATCTTCTGAGCTATTCTCTACTTCTGCAGTAGTATCACCTTTAACGAAATATATCAGACAAAAAGTGTAAACTTTTTGAAAATATTAGTACAAGTTTTTATTAAAGTAATTTTAAGAAAAACACACATTTCTTAAAAGCTCTATTCAGTGCTCTTTCTTAGTTTGGCACTAACGCTCAAAATTCGGCGTTTTGAGTCTTCAAAAAGCAGTAAAAAATAGTGCCAAAAGCACCAAGTTGGCATCGCTGTTAAACATACACATTTTTGGTATGTTTTGGGAAATCAAATGACTCAAAATGATGTCCGTTAAGAAAGATACATAAGTATGTAATTTTTCTTTTCTTTACAGAAAAAATTGAGAAGAATTATTTAAGAAATTTATTATTCGACATATTGTCAGAAGTTTATTTTAATTTGAAATATAATTGCTGGTGGTTCACCGTTGTCTATATGCATTTTATTGCTGCTGTTGTAATAAGTTGTTATTTTAAACAAATTTTATTTATTTATTTAATAATTTTATTTATTTATTTTAAATAAAATATAATTTCCTGAGCTCAGCTAGGAGCTCTTAGGAACGTTGTTTAATAATTAATTTTAAAATAAAAATACATTGTCTTATATACCAGTTATGAGAATAAAGCTTAACCTATCTTAACATAAGATGAAAAAGAAAACGTATATGCTTAATAAGCAAATTGTTCCTTTTAGTTTCCCACGGTAGGCGTGCGGCGTGTGTCTCATAAGAAATTTGGAAAACATGGATTTTGTATTGTTTATATTTATTATATAAACACATGTGGTTATTAATTATGATTCATTCAAGTGCATTATGATGCAGCCTTTGATCAGACTGGCGAGTGTCAAATAGAATCTGTACAAAATACATATTTACGTTGCAGTCTGTCAAATGCATTTGTCTAACACTTCATGCAGCGGTATTTGCCCGATTGCATGAGTGTCAAATGTCCAGTGCACAAAAATAATTTCAATGCCATTGGATTTTATGTATGTTGCGGTCAAGTTGAATTTAAATGTTTAGTATACAATCTTGGTCGTAGTGATAGTCAGAACACGCTACACTGTAACAACTCATCAGTAGACTTCAACTACACATTTTGAACAGTCACAAACCTCTTATCTTAAGCACAAACTTTCCAGAACTATTTGAGAATTCACAAATAATAATATTTTTGAAAATCACAAAAGAAAAATAAGCATAGCAGACTTAGAAACTTAACAAAACCCAGCAAATAATTTATATTCGATATGAATCTATTTTGTGACTATTCAAAATGTGTGGTTAAAGCTACTGATGATTTGTTACAGCAACAATGAAATGCATACACAGAAAAAATAGAGAATTATTTTCAACAAAACCATGTTATTGAATACAATTTTTAATTACGATAATATTTGTCATTAACTTAAATATTGTATTTATCAATACCTCGCATTTTAAAATTACATTTAATTCAGAGCTTCCCACAGAGAGAGAACCGAGGGAAATTTATAAGCGTATCTGCATCAGTGATGGGATATGAGATTTGCATTTCAGTATCAAACAAAATTTTTTAGAGTACTTTTTTGATCACGAAAGTACCAAAAATTATTATTTTTTTATTTCAATTATTAAAAATTATATAAAATTCATTTACAAAGAAATAAAAAAGGTAACACAAAGCATTTACATACATACATATGTACAATAAATCTTTCGCCTGGATAAGAATGATACTGTTGTTCCGTTGTTTTGTTTTCAGGAGATTTTGTAAGAAAAAATCCTTTCAACAATTACAGAGGAGTGAGGTATAGACGAAATTCGGTACATTACTCTCGATTTATCACATGTATTCATGAAACGCGTTTTTAGTTTTAATCGCTGTAGACCATAAACTGCATATATTTTCTGTTGTTAATGGTTTCAGTTCTTCCATATCATCCAACGCTCTATATTAAGTTAAGTTAAGTTAGGTTAGCAGGCTAAGCAAATGTGTCAGCGAACACAATAATTTTGTTTTTTTTTTTTGCTTAGCTGCAAGGACTATGGATAACGCACCTTATTAAAACATCAATAATTCGATTATATACAACGGTTGCAACGTATAAAAAGGGGCTGTATTTTCACGGCCGCTTGAAAGGATGTTCTGGTTTAGAACGTTGCAGTTATACATGTACTCGTATATTGCTTGTGTACCTTTCGCAAATAAATATTTTATGCCGCTTTGGAAAAATGTATGTACATATCGAGCCATTACCGCCAAGAAGCTTAACCAACATAATTTTCGAAATGCGTTTTTTTTTATAAAAATCATTAACTTGTTATCATTGGCATTATCTGTCAAAATTGTATAACCATAATATATACCATTTACATTCTATAGCAAAAACAATTTAAGCTTAAGTACTCATTATTTCTGGTTTACAGTTTTTCTAACAGAAACTATTAACTTAAGCTAAAACTTCCTTTTGAAAATAGAGCAGTTAAGAGTGCTATATTCGGATTGGCCAAATATTCTACACCCTCACCGATGTCACATGACATCGCATATTGCATACACAAATATTTGTTTTATAAAAGACAAATAGTTTATTTTTTGGTCCATTGCAATTTTTAGACTAACCAACTTGAATAAAATATTTTATTTTCCATATTAGCAATAGTTGAATGTTTTATTCTGCATTTGTTCATTATAAATATTTTTAAAATAATTATCTAGAGAGGACTTTAACATAGATCAGCCATTTCTGATAGCAATTTATTCAGCCACATCTACAAAAAAGTATTTTTTTTTTTCGCTCCACTGCAGTGGTTCAGTAGTAGGACATAGTGATCAAAGACGATGTTCGATTTTTTCACCGTTAGTTCGCTCTAATACTCACTATTAATTGTACTACTAAAACACGCAAAAAGACTTGCAATCAGTTGTTTTTTGCATTTACTTTTGTGAATAGGAAGTGAACAAATCAAAACAACGTTCCTTATATTTTTCCAGCAGTGCTAATAAAGTTAATTTCTAGTGCGTGTTTTTTCAAAGAAAAAACATTTTTGATTTATTGTTTTACAATGGATATTTAAGTTGAAGGTGTTTATCGTTATTATTATGTATTTACTAATTTTTTAAGCAAAACGTATTTTGCGGAAAGCAGTTTCACTACAAATCAATTATCACGTATATTTTTTACGACTTTTTTTCAACTTAAGGTATTAACTACACACAAAAAAGGAATATGAATGATTTTGTAATATTAATTAAAACATTTGTAGTATAAATTAAAAAATTAATTAAATTTTCACCTATAAACAATTTGATAATATCAATTAAGTTTTTACACTCAAAATAATACAATTAAAAATTTATTCAATACAATTAAATTCTTAATTGAAAATATTAATTGGTAAATACTTTTTTCTGTGTATGTTGTCGTCTTATGACGCTTTCAAGTCACATATCAATATGTTACTCTATATCTGTACTTTTAATTTAAAAAGAATTTATCTGCGTTTGTTTACGAATGTGCATGGTACAGAGGGTCTTCGTCTCTAAAACGCATTTTTGAATTCAGCTATATCAGCTGAAATAACTGGATCAGGCAGTTTTTGATCAGTGTCATTATCTTTTGCAATGAATAGTGTGGAATTTAGAGATTACTCGTTAGGAACCGCGCAAATGCTTATTAGTAAGTATCAATGGTATAATTTGCCTGCTTCAGTTCATAAAGTGTTAATTCATGGATCGGAAGTAGTTGATCACTGTCTAGTTTCCATAGGCGAGCTCCCTGAAGAAGCCGATGAATCTTGTAATAAATTATTCAAGCAATTCAGACGAGATAACACGCGAAAAATGTCTCTTGTTGTTACTAACACTGATCTTTTGCATAGACTTCTTCTAAATTCCGACCCGTGGATTTCTTCTTTACGTCAATTACCACAAAAGAAGAAGTCTTTTGCGTGTGTTAAGTTTTTGAAAATATTGTACAAATGTTGTATTAAATTGCCGTTATAAAATTTATTATTTTTTCTTTAATTAATAATTAACATTTTTGGTAAATAAATTATTATGATATTATATTTAAAGACTTTTTATATTATTTTACTCAAATTGGCCCATAAATAGCGTAAACATAAATATTTATATTAATTTTCACGACTGTAGCTGAGAAAACTACGTATGACCGCCTTCCTTAGAAACTTGAATCACTATGTGCTGGCAGTTTCTACAAGACTGGCCATAAGAAATTACATGACTGTAAAAATTTCACTGATAGCGTGCATACCTAACGGCCATGCGCATTGCACTTTTCACCTAACACCATAACTTTTAAATACCGCGTTTTTCGGAAAATTTTTATAACCGTTTTTTGCTAAGAATAAAGGCCAAATTTTGTAAATACAAACGTTTTTTTCGTTTTGAAATTTATATGAAAAAAATATTTATTTATTTTTCACACAAATTTGAGAGTTCTCGTTGTACCTTCATAGTGAATAGTCGATTAGCGGAATTTTTCTTACTTTCTTATTAAACAAACAAAAAATTATACAAAAAAATATTCGTTGTGCATATTATTCGTAATAGGTACATACTGACTTTAATAAATAAGCTTTATGTGCTTTCCTAATATTTTTACATAGTGGAAATAACAAAAAAAAACGTAAACAAAAAAAAAACATAAACAGTGACATTGAGGAATACTCTATACGAGTACCTCAAAAACAAACAAACAATCATAAATTACAAAAACAAAAAAAAATAACCGCAAACCAAAAAACACAAAAAGGTCCCCTTGAGGAATACTCTATATGAGTACCTCAAATACAAAAAATTATGAAGTGAGTTCTAACGGCAGAAATGCCTATTTTACTGTGAGTTCTGAAGCTCTTAATGAAAATAATAGAAATAATAAATCTAATGAAAGTATTTTTTTAACGGCAAATCCAATTTTTCGTCAGCAAAATAGTGATTCATTACCATTGCAATTGCCTAGTACTTCTTCATATCACAGGTTAGGCAGATTGGACACGGGAAATTCGGCCACGTAATTTTTCCGAAAAATTGACGAATGGCATCCCAAAATGGCAATATCATTTAACACGATTTGCATTAAAGGACAAAATCATGTTGTTTTGAATATGCCTGTCTTTGTCATTTCAACAGGTTAAACGTCAATTGAAATTATTTTATTTTCAATTGATGTTTTTACCAGAAAAATTATGAAAAGGCGCAAATTTATGGAAAAAATGCATAAATTGGCGCCTTTTCACAAATGCAATCCTGCATTCCATAACAACTTTTATGGCAGCAGCCATTGTTGTGCCATTGTGTTGCAGTTTTTCAAAAAGGTAAGTCATTTTGTTAATATTTCTTTTACTTTTTTAATTATGAATTTCTTTGGCAGATCCTGTACAAAGCAAAAGAAAAGAAGAAAATAAACATGTAAGTAGTTATTTTATAGATTTTATTTAATAAATAATAATTCCCATTAATCTTTACAGGAGTCGCAAGTGTATAAAAGGATGTGGAGAAGCTCCATCGGTTCCCGAAAAATCCCGAAAGGTTAGTTTGTGAAGTATTAAAAAGTGAAAATATTTATTCCATGAGTGCCAGATACTGAAACTAAAAAAAATATATATCTTGGATCAATAAAGGTTGCTGTGGTGAAAAAATTCTAAAATTGAACCTTTTTAACCAGTGCACTTAGGAGTAGGCTTTAAATATCAGTGATGCCAACTCTTTGACTCTAAAAGCAAATCAAAATTTAAAAAAAGCACAAAAAAGCGTAATTTTGAGATCTAAAAAGAGTAAAAAGCACTAACGTGAAAAACAAGTGAATATTCAAACTAGTGAATTTTAATAATGTTTAATATCTTCTGAGCTATTCTCTACTTCTGCAGTAGTATCACCTTTAACGAAATATATCAGACAAAAATTGTAAACTTTTTGAAAATATTAGTACAACAAGTTTTTATTAAAGTAATTTTAAGAAAAACACACATTTCTTAAAAGCTCTATTCAGTGCTCTTTCTTAGTTTGGCACTAACGCTCAAAATTTTGCGTTTTGAGTCTTCAAAAAGCAGTAAAAAATAGTGCCAAAAGCACCAAGTTGGCATCGCTGTTAAACATACACATTTTTGGTATGTTTTGGGAAATCAAATGACTCAAAATGATGTCCTTTAAGAAAGATACATAAGTATGTAATTTTTCTTTTCTTTACAGAAAAAATTGAGAAGAATTATTTAAGAAATTTATTATTCGACATATTGTCAGAAGTTTATTTTAATTTGAAATATAATTGCTGGTGGTTCACCGTTGTCTATATGCATTTTATTGCTGCTGTTGTAATAAGTTGTTATTTTAAACAAATTTTATTTATTTATTTAATAATTTTATTTATTTATTTTAAATAAAATATAATTTCCTGAGCTCAGCTAGGAGCTCTTAGGAACGTTGTTTAATAATTAATTTTAAAATAAAAATACATTGTCTTATATACCAGTTATGAGAATAAAGCTTAACCTATCTTAACATAAGATGAAAAAGAAAACGTATATGCTTAATAAGCAAATTGTTCCTTTTAGTTTCCCACGGTAGGCGTGCGGCGTGTGTCTCATAAGAAATTTGGAAAACATGGATTTTGTATTGTTTATATTTATTATATAAACACATGTGGTTATTAATTATGATTCATTCAAGTGCATTATGATGCAGCCTTTGATCAGACTGGCGAGTGTCAAATAGAATCTGTACAAAATACATATTTACGTTGCAGTCTGTCAAATGCATTTGTCTAACACTTCATGCAGCGGTATTTGAACGATTGCATGAGTGTCAAATGTCCAGTGCACAAAAATAATTTCAATGCCATTGGATTTTATGTATGTTGCGGTCAAGTTGACTTTAAATGTTTAGTATACAATCTTGGTCGTAGTGATAGTCAGAACACGCTACACTGTAACAACTCATCAGTCACAAACCTCTTATCTTAAGCACAAACTTTCCAGAACTATTTGAGAATTCACAAATAATAATATTTTTGAAAATCACAAAAGAAAAATAAGCATAGCAGACTTAGAAACTTAACAAAACCCAGCAAATAATTTATATTCGATATGAATCTATTTTGTGACTATTCAAAATGTGTGGTTGAAGCTACTGATGATTTGTTACAGCAACAATGAAATGCATACACAGAAAAAATAGAGAATTATTTTCAACAAAACCATGTTATTGAATACAATTTTTAATTACGATAATATTTGTCATTAACTTAAATATTGTATTTATCAATACCTCGCATTTTAAAATTACATTTAATTCAGAGCTTCCCACAGAGAGAGAACCGAGGGAAATTTATAAGCGTATCTGCATCAGTGATGGGATATGAGATTTGCATTTCAGTATCAAACAAAATTTTTTAGAGTACTTTTTTGATCACGAAAGTACAAAAAATTATTATTTTTTTATTTCAATTATTAAAAATTATATAAAATTCATTTACAAAGAAATAAAAAAGGTAACACAAAGCATTTACATACATACATATGTACAATAAATCTTTCGCCTGGATAAGAATGATACTGTTGTTCCGTTGTTTTGTTTTCAGGAGATTTTGTAAGAAAAAATCCTTTCAACAATTACAGAGGAGTGAGGTATAGACGAAATTCGGTACATTACTCTCGATTTATCACATGTATTCATGAAACGCGTTTTTAGTTTTAATCGCTGTAGACCATAAACTGCATATATTTTCTGTTGTTAATGGTTTCAGTTCTTCCATATCATCCAACGCTCTATATTAAGTTAAGTTAAGTTAGGTTAGCAGGCTAAGCAAATGTGTCAGCGAACACAATAATTTTGTTTTTTTTTGCTAAGCTGCAAGGACTATGGATAACGCACCTTATTAAAACATCAATAATTTGATTATATACAACGGTTGCAACGTATAAAAAGGGGCTGTATTTTCACGGCCGCTTGAAAGGATGTTCTGGTTTACAACGTTGCAGTTATACATGTACTCGTATATTGCTTGTGTACCTTTCGCAAATAAATATTTTATGCCGCTTTGGAAAAATGTATGTACATATCGAGCCATTACCGCCAAGAAGCTTAACCAACATAATTTTCGAAATGCGTTTTTTTTTATAAAAATCATTAACTTGTTATCATTGGCATTATCTGTCAAAATTGTATAACCATAATATATACCATTTACATTCTATAGCAAAAACAATTTAAGCTTAAGTACTCATTATTTCTGGTTTACAGTTTTTCTAACAGAAACTATTAACTTAAGCTAAAACTTCCTTTTGAAAATAGAGCAGTTAAGAGTGCTATATTCGGATTGGCCAAATATTCTATACCCTCACCGATGTCACATGATTTATTTACATACAAAATTGCATACACAAATATTTGTTTTATAAAAGACAAATAGTTTATTTTTTGGTCCATTGCAATTTTTAGACTAACCAACTTGAATAAAATATTTTATTTTCCATATTAGCAATAGTTGAATGTTTTATTCTGCATTTGTTCATTATAAATATTTTTAAAATAATTATCTAGAGAGGACTTTAACATAGATCAGCCATTTCTGATAGCAATTTATTCAGCCACATCTACAAAAAAGTATTTATTTTTTTCGCTCCACTGCAGTGATTCAGTAGTAGGACATAGTGATCAAAGACGATGTTCGATTTTTTCACCGTTAGTTCGCTCTAATACTCACTATTAATTGTACTACTAAAACACGCAAAAAGACTTGCAATCAGTTGTTTTTTGCATTTACTTTTGTGAATAGGAAGTGAACAAATCAAAACAACGTTCCTTATATTTTTCCAGCAGTGCTAATAAAGTTAATTTCTAGTGCGTGTTTTTTTCAAAGAAAAAAACATTTTTGATTTATTGTTTTACAATGGATATTTAAGTTGAAGGTGTTTATCGTTATTATTATGTATTTACTAATTTTTTAAGCAAAACGTATTTTGCGGAAAGCAGTTTCACTACAAATCAATTATCACGTATATTTTTTACGACTTTTTTTCAACTTAAGGTATTAACTACAGACAAAAAAGGAATATGAATGATTTTGTAATATTAATTAAAACATTTGTAGTATAAATTAAAAAATTAATTAAATTTTCACCTATAAACAATTTGATAATATCAATTAAGTTTTTACACTCAAAATAATACAATTAAAAATTTAATCAATACAATTAAATTCTTAATTGAAAATATTAATTGGTAAATACTTTTTTCTGTGTATGTTGTCGTCTTATGACGCTTTCAAGTCACATATCAATATGTTACTCTATATCTGTACTTTTAATTTAAAAAGAATTTATCTGCGTTTGTTTACGAATGTGCATGGTACAGAGGGTCTTCGTCTCTAAGGGCAAATAAATCAGTCAATGATTATATGTATTTTATTTTTAAACCTGATTTAAACACAAAATTTTGTTTTTCACCACTGTTGTAATCTTCAAACTTCTTTTATTCACTTCTTAAATTCAACTAACTATTACAATTGTCCCTTACGTACTAATACAATTAAAGAAAATGCATGAATTCATATACATGTATTTGTTTAGGAAATGTTCAGAAAAACATATGAATTAGGGTGACCCAACACCTCCCCTTTTTAGGATTCAACTGGGGCTGAAACGGTTGATTGGACGACGCTGTCGCTGAGATCTTCTAGGTGTTGAATTGGGTGCAGAATCTGGAAAGTTAGATGATGTTGTAGACGGCAATCTTCTTGTATTTAAACCTTCGGAATTGTTAGCAGTTGTAGAACTTGTACTTGGAACATCTTTTTGCGAAACTGAATTCCCGTAAACATCTAAGGCATCACACCAGACTTTCTCATCAGCCGTATCGTCTCCATTATATCTTCTTCTTAATTGATTAACATGTGACCGAATTAATCTGCCATTATTTAGAAAAACGTTGTACATAACATTACCGACTTGTTCGATAATTTTACCAGGACTCCAGCAAAAGTTGTTGTTACCCTTGTATACTCTCGCATACACAGTATCGTTTTCTTCGAAATTTCTTGGTCTTGCTCCATGTCTTTTGTTGAATTGTTCAGCAACTTTATTGTTGTGAGTTGATGGTACGTTTTCGTTTTCCATCGTTGGCTTCAAAAGATCTAAAGTTATTCGCATTTTTCTACCAAATATAATTTCGGCTGGCGATTTCTTGTCGGGCGTATTTGGATTTGCTGTTGACCGGTAGTTTTGTAGAAACGTGTTTAAATTTTCATATATATTCCCCTCTCCCTTTTGCTTCGCAAGCATTCTTTTGAAAGTGTCGACAAATCTCTCAGCTTGTCCGTTTGACATTGGGTAGTAAGGGCTGGAACAAAAGTGCTTAATACCATTTTGAGCCAAGAATTCCTCAAATTGTGCGCTTTTAAATTGCGTTGCGTTGTCGGAGACAATTATTTGCGGTAATCCGAAACGAGCGAAGACATCTTTGAGTATTTGAATTGTTTGGTGTGTGGTTATAGTTTTTGTTGCTACTATTTCTGACCATTTGGAAAGTGCATCGACTATGACTAGAAAATATTCTCCCTCAATTGGACCAGCATAATCTATATGTAAACGTTGCCACGGTTCTGATGGCTTTGGCCATTGTTTTAGTAAAGTTTTTGTTGGCATTTTAGCGACTGCTGCACAATTGTTACAGTTTTGAACCAGGGTTGTGATATCGCCATCTATGTTTGGCCAATAGACATAGCTCCTCGCAATTATTTTTGACCTTTCTATTCCTGGATGTCCATGATGAATTTGTTTAAGCACTCTTTTGC
The DNA here is from genome assembly GCA_905220375.1 of Tachina fera. Lineage (NCBI taxonomy): Eukaryota > Metazoa > Arthropoda > Insecta > Diptera > Tachinidae > Tachina > Tachina fera. The sequence continues at coordinate 57,759,039 of LR999967.1, forward strand.
GGTAAATTGCGGGAATAACAATTCTATTACCTAACATAATAACGTTATTTACAATAGAAAAATCATATTTTCTATTAAAATATGGTTTTAGATCTCCATTTGGTATAGCATCAGGCCATTTATTTTCAATAAAATAATAAACTTGTTTTAAAATGGGATCTTTTTGAGTTTCATACTTTACCATTTTGTGTGTTATTGGTAATTGATCTAAGTTTTCACATAAAACTTGTTTTACTTCTTCCTCCAATGTAATTGTGGCAATGACGTATTCTTCATTATTTGGCTGTTGTGTATCGATAAGACGTGATAACACATCTGCATAACCAAAACTATTAGTTGAAATAAAACTGATTTCAAAATCGTATGCTAAAAGTTGTACTGCCCATCGCTGTAATCGATTTGCTTGGTGTACTGCTATACCAGATTTTTTTCCAAAAATTGCAAGCAACGGTTTGTGATCAGTATGAAGCTTGAATTTGCGACCAAAAATCATCTTATGAAATTTTGTTACTGCGAAAACCAAAGCTAGTGCTTCCTTTTCTATTTGACTGTACGATTTTTCAGCGGGTGTCAAAGATCTTGACGCGTGACAAATAGCTTTCACTGTACCGTCTGCATACTCATGAAGAATACATGCTCCCAAGCCATAATTTGAGGCATCAGCTGCAACGATTATATTCTTCGACGGATCATAATGGGTTAAAAGTAATTTGGAAGAAAGGATTTCTTTTAGTTTTTTAAAGAAGTTGCTATGAATTTGTTTCCAGTCGAATTTAAAGTTTGTTTTGAGCAATTCGTCCAAAGGACCCCTCAAAGCGCGCATATTATCAACAAATTTGCTATAAAAATTAATTGCTCCTAAAAATGAACGAAGTTCTGAAACATTCGTTGGTTGTGGCATACTTTGAATAGCCGATATACGATCTGGATCAGGTTGCAAACCTTTGTTATTTATTACATAACCGAGATACCTTACTTCGGTTGAAAAAAAATTACATTTTTCAAATTTGATTTTAAAACCATAATCTTGAATTCTACGTAAGACTTCATGGAGGTTGTTGTTGTGCTCGGTCTCATCTTTTCCTGATATAAAAATATCGTCGATATATGCTGCTACGTTTTTCATACCAGCTAACATTTTATCCATAATTTGTTGAAATATGGCAGGAAATGTTTTCACTCCAAATACCATTCGATTATAACGAAACAATCCCATGTGGGTATTAATCGTTAGTAGATGTTTGGATTCTTCATCAACTTCTATCTGAAGAAATGCGTCAGACAAATCGATGTGGCTAAAATATTTCGAGTTGGCTAACCTTGAAAATATGTCTTCCGGCAAGGGTAATGGATATTGATGGGGCTCTAGAGCGTTGTTTAATCCAGTGGAAAAATCTGCGCATATTCTGATGAAACCATTTGTTTTTTTAATGGCCACAATTGGTGCTGCCCACTCAGAATGGTTAACTTGTGAAATCACTCCAGTATCTTGTAACCTTTGTAGTTCTTCTTCTACCAAATTTTGAACGGCATAAGCTACTGGACGCTTAGGACGAAAAACAGGTTGCTGATTTGGTTTAACTGTTAAGTGTGCCTTCGTTTTAGTACATAAACCAAACTTTCCATCGAAAACGTCTGAAAAAGAGTCTTTTAAAAACGAAATTTTTTCATTAAAATTACCATCGATTTCCACGGATTGTGCTTGTACAGAATTGCATATGTTGTTTATTGGCAATTCATTCAGTTGTAAAGCTTCGATCCAATCAAGTCCTAAAACGTTTAAATCATTTAATGGTGTCACGTAGCAAGTTACCATAGCATGTCTATCACGAAATTTTAAGTTGCAATCAAATTGAAATGAAAGTGGTAATTTACCAGTTGCACTTTTGGCGGTATTTGTTACACCTGTGGTTTTATCTATCCTAAGCTTTTTAAACGTGCTTTCTGAAATTATCGATATGTCAGAAGCGGTATCCAACTGTAGTTGAACCATCGTATTATTAATTTCAACGCAAATAAATTTTCGTTGCGTGTTAATTTTGTTAACAGCAAAAATGCTTTTAGTTTCAAAATTGGTACTTTTTGTTTTTTTATTAAAATTCTTTTGCTTTGAATTATTTTGTTTGGTTTTGTTTTTATTTTTAAAAACGTTACAGTACCCTTCTTTGTGACCAACCACACTGCACTGTCCACATTTATGCTTCTTATATGAACACTCATTTGCAAAATGCATTGCACCACAAAACCAGCATGGATATTTGGGCACAGATTTAGGCTTTTTGTTTGTGTGAATTTGTTTTACCTGTACGTCATGTTTGGGCTTTTCTATTAGATTTGTATCCACTTTTAGGTTAATCAATCGCTGACACTCGGTAGAAAGTAAATCAAGGGTTACTTTATCACCTTCACTCTCCAACTTGTTCAACATTCTAGTACGAATTTCGTATTCAGTTGATGATTTTAATCCCATGACAAATATTAAACATTTAAATTGATCTAATGTAAGATCCTTTAATTTAAACAATTCACACTGTCGGTTAACGATTCCGGCGTATGTTACAAAATCGGTAGCTGGATCTTTTGTAATTTGCATACAATTATACCTTATGTTAAATTGTGAAGTTTGAAGACCAAACAAGGCTGTGAGCTTTTTCACAGTTTCTTTGAACTGCAAATCACGAGCATGTTTCGGCAAAATATAATTTGTATATTTGCTATGTACCATTGGACTGAGTTTCCTAAGTAACAAACGAACCTTAGCAGCGTCATCTAATTTAGCAGCATCTACGTTGAACAAATCTTCGTACCTTGCGTACCACATGTCGAATGTGAGGTTATGTTCATCATGATGAAACTCCGTGATGTTTGAAGCAAGTGCCTCTATAAGGAATTCCGCACTGTCACTTTTTACGGTGGTTGTCCCTTTATCTATAGTGAGTTTCTTCATTAACTCCTGCATAGCCAAATGATCTTGATGCTGTTGCTCCTTTAGTTGCTGTAGAAGTGAAGTTATCGCAGTTTCCATTTTCCGCGTTATTGTAAATTAAAATTACAAACGAAAATGTTTTTCTCCTTTGTTTTATTTCTGTTGATAATGCAAAAAATAAAAATTTAGAACTGTTTCTAACTATAAATTAATTAATTTAAGTATTTATTTTGCAATAATCAATTTTTTTTCTTCTCCTCGTCGCCAATGTTGTAATCTTCAAACTTCTTTTATTCACTTCTTAAATTCAACTAACTATTACAATTGTCCCTTACGTACTAATACAATTAAAGAAAATGCATGAATTCATATACATGTATTTGTTTAGGAAATGTTCAGAAAAACATATGAATTAGGGTGACCCAACAACCACAAAATTAAATTAATTTTAAATAGCCAACATTGTGCATTTAAGCGTTGTTTAAGTTTTACAAACATACCATATGTTTTGTGCATGTGTGTGTTTTTTGAATGCATGTACATAAACATCATGAGGTCATATTAAAAATAATTTCGTTTAATTTTAGGAAATATACAACAAATGTAACACATATTTTCATTTCATGAAATACATAAATAGAAAAATGCATTCCGATGCCCTTTTTGTATCATAAAATGTGTTTTTTGCTATTTAATTTTTCTGCAATTTGATAAATCAACTTTCTTATTTATATTAAACAGCTGTTCTTTGGAAAGCTTTCCATAATATTTGGAAATATTGTAGTGCTACCATACTTTCAACGTAATTTGATATTAACTTTAATTAGCCACTGAAAAAATTAAAGTGTATTTAAATCAATTTTAATTTTTTGTGAAAATTAACTTAAACTATGTTTAAACATTCAGTGATTTATTAGCTATAAGACGCATTTTTGAATTCAGCTATATCAGCTGAAATAACTGGATCAGGCAGTTTTTGATCAGTGTCATTATCTTTTGCAATGAATAGTGTGGAATTTAGAGATTACTCGTTAGGAACCGCGCAAATGCTTATTAGTAAGTATCAATGGTATAATTTGCCTGCTTCAGTTCATAAAGTGTTAATTCATGGATTGGAAGTAGTTGATCACTGTCTAGTTTCCATAGGCGAGCTCCCTGAAGAAGCCGATGAATCTTGTAATAAATTATTCAAGCAATTCAGACGAGATAACACGCGAAAAATGTCTCTTGTTGTTACTAACACTGATCTTTTGCATAGACTTCTTCTAAATTCCGACCCGTGGATTTCTTCTTTACGTCAATTACCACAAAAGAAGAAGTCTATGCTATCACCTGGGGCTTTGCGTGTGTTAAGTTTTTGAAAATATTGTACAAATGTTGTATTAAATTGCCGTTATAAAATTTATTATTTTTTCTTTAATTAATAATTAACATTTTTGGTAAATAAATTATTATGATATTATATTTAAAGACTTTTTATATTATTTTACTCAAATTGGCCCATAAATAGCGTAAACATAAATATTTATATTAATTTTCACGACTGTAGCTGAGAAAACTACGTATGACCGCCTTCCTTAGAAACTTGAATCACTATGTGCTGGCAGTTTCTACAAGACTGGCCATAAGAAATTACATGACTGTAAAAATTTCACTGATAGCGTGCATACCTAACGGCCATGCGCATTGCACTTTTCACCTAACACCATAACTTTTAAATACCGCGTTTTTCGGAAAAATTTTATAACCGTTTTTTGCTAAGAATAAAGGCCAAATTTTGTAAATACAAACGTTTTTTTCGTTTTGAAATTTATATGGAAAAAATATTTATTTATTTTTCACACAAATTTGAGAGTTCTCGTTGTACCTTCATAGTGAATAGTCGATTAGCGGAATTTTTCTTACTTTCTTATTAAACAAACAAAAAATTATAAAAAAAAATATTCGTAGTGCATATTATTCGTAATAGGTACATATTGACTTTAATAAATAAGCTTTATGTGCTTTCCTAATATTTTTACATAGTGGAAATAACAAAAAAAAACGTAAACAAAAAAAAAACATAAACAGTGACATTGAGGAATACTCTATACGAGTACCTCAAAAACAAACAATCAATCATAAATTACAAAAACAAAAAAAAAATAACCGCAAACCAAAAAACACAAAAAGGTGCCCTTGAGGAATACTCTATATGAGTACCTCAAATACAAAAAATTATGAAGTGAGTTCTAACGGCAGAAATGCCTATTTTACTGGTTCACCGACGACAAGCCCGCTGCATCATCGCAAAAGTCTTTTAAGCCACCACCTATATATTTGAGAGAGAAAAATTCTAACGCTCTAATTAAAAAATTAGTCTCGGCCATTGGTGAAAACGCATTTCATGTTATTCCAATAAAGCGTGGTAACATTGACGAAACTAAAATTCAAATATACGAAGAAAAAAATTTCCGCAAAATAGTGACTGAATTTGAAAAAAATAAAACAAGTTTTTATACGTACCAGCTTAAGAGTGCCAAAGGTATGCAGATCGTATTGAAGGGTATTGACTCTTATGTTAACCCCGAAGAAGTAAAAGATGCACTCATTATACAAGGATTTAAGGTAAAAAATGTTACCAACATAATCAATAGGGAGAAGATCCCCCACCCTCTATTTCGTGTTGAATTGGAGCCGAATGATATACAGCTAAAAAAAAACGAGACACACCCAAGTTATAGCCTAAAATACCTCTTATACCGAAAAATCACAGTTGAAGAGCCACATAAGCGATCAGGTCCCGTACAGTGCCATAACTGCCAGGAATATGGCCACACAAAAACATACTGTAAATTACCCACTGTTTGTGTTGTGTGCGGCGAATTACACGGCACTGCTAGTTGCAATAAGCCAAAAGATCAAAGTGATAAAAAAATGCAGTAATTGTGGAGGTAATCACACCGCTAACTACAGAGGTTGTCCTGTGTACTCTTTTGTCAAACAAACTATGGTGCAAAAACCTAAATTAGCTCCATCTCAATCAGCAAATGCTTACACCGCCACTTTTGCGCAAATGAGCCAGTTACTTCCCGTGTATCGTATGCCGATGCTACTAAAACAAATTCTATTCCCGCACAAAATGTTCCACCTTCAAATAATTCAACGAATGCAAACTCAAGTTTTAACTTTAGTCGCCTTGAAGCTACTATTGACAATTTGGTGCAAACTATAAATAATTTTACAACAAATATAACTACCATGATGCAAGAAATGCTGAGAATGCAGAATACTCTGCTTCAAGCATTAAATAACAAGCCATGAACACGTTAAAAATATGTTTCTGGAACGCAAACGTCATTCGTCAACATAAAAATGAATTTGAGCACTTCCGTACGGAAAAAATATTGATATAATGTTGGTCTCTGAGACACATTTGACTTCGAGAAGCTTTTTCAAAATAAATGGCTACACTATGTATGATACAAAGGACCCTAGAGGGAGAGCATGCGGTGGATCTGCAATTTTAATTAAGTCAAGACTCAAGCACTATATCCTTGACAATGTTAGTGAAGAATATATGCAAGCTACGAATATTTTTGTAGAAAACATTTGTTCTTATTCCGTGATATCATCAATTTACTCACCTCCCAGATTTTCAGTTACCGAAGATCAGTATGAGAAATTCTACAAATCGCTTGGATCTTGTTTCGTGGCAGCTGGAGACTACAATGCAAAGCATACGTACTGGGGATCGCGCCTTTTAACACCTAGAGGTCGAGCTTTGTTTAATACAATTTCAAAAATGGGCTTAGATGTTATTTCGAGTGGGGAGCCCACTTACTGGCCTACTGACGTACGAAAATTTCCGGATGTTATTGATTTCGGCGTAATGAAAAATATTTCTAGGGATTAAATTAATGTTGAAACTTCTCTACATCTCTCTTCCGATCACTCCCCCACTATCGTTACAATTTGTAACCCACTAAGAAGTGACTTACCTCACCCATATATGAAGATGATCAATCGTGTTAATTTGCTGGGATTCAAAAAATATCTTAGTAGTCATTGCACGGAAAATATTGCGTTAAGAACACCCAATGACATTGAAACTAACATTGCCAATCTTAACGAAATTATTAAACAGGCTGCTGAACATGCCACTACTTCCCATCCGCAGACTGGGTTTAATATAATTTATTCTACAGACATTGAACGTCTTTTACGTGAAAAAGGACAGCTAGAAGGGAATGGCAACAGCACAGGTCATCCCAAAATAAAATTAGATTTAAAGAGTGCACTAGACGACTTCAAGAGTTGCTTGCATCTGAAAAAACTGCATCTCTTCAAAATTATTTGGAAGGTCTTGATGTCACACTAACATCTAATTACTCTTTGTGGCGCGCTGCTAGAAAGCTTAAAACACCCGTTGAGTTTAAACCACCTCTGCGCACATCTACCGGAGGTTGGGCAAGAAGCGATACGGAAAAATGTAAAATTTTTGCTGAGCATTTAAAATCCGTATTTACCCCAAATACATGTACTGGTGTTGCTGATTTGCCGAGTGTAGTTACTCTACCCCCTCGAGCCTTAAAGTTTAAGATGCGTGATGTACATAAAGTAATAGATGAACTCAAGCCAAAGAAAGCTCCAGATTTTGATGGAATTAGTAACAAGATGCTGATCAACTTGCCGCATATTGCAATAAGAATCTTGCTGTTTATTTCTAATGCCATATTACGACTGGAGTATTATCCACAACTCTGGAAGCTTGCAAAAATCAAAATGATTCCAAAGCCGGGCAAAGATCTTACTAAAGCTGAGTAATATAGGCCAATAAGTTTGCTGTCCATTATGTCAAAACTCTTCGAAAAGCTGCTCATAACAAAATGTTTCCCAATTCTAACTGATAGTGGGTGCATCCCAGACCATAAATTTGGTTTTAGAAGTCAGCATAGCACCATTGAACAAACTCATAAATTGGTTCAATTTATAAGAAAAACATTTGAGGAAAAGAAGTATTGTTCTGCCCTGTTTATTGACGTTTCTCAGGCATTTGATATAGTGTGGCATGAAGTGAATTTATTATTAGAAAGTTACATTACTACCCTGAAGTTCACGGTTGCGGAAGGTGAATTCATGAGTGTGCCCGTGCATACTGGGGCCAGTTTTGTATTTGATCTATACTTGTGATATGCCATTGAGCAGCAATATCCAGACATCTACGTTTGCCGATGATACAGCCTGCCTTCGTATGCATGAAAACCCTCACGAGCCTTCCCGATATCTACAAGAACATATTACACAATTCGGAATGTGGTTGAACTTATGGAGAATTAAGGTAAATGAACAAAAGTGTGTCCTATATAGACGTTTACCCTAAGAAGAGATACTTGTTCCCCAATTCGAATCAATTATCAAAATATTCCTCAACATTCGATCAAGGTGTATACCAAATACCTTGATCGAAGGCTTACATGGAAACATCATATTGCTAACTCAGATGAAACTTAAGTTATCTCAAATACACTGGTTGATTGGCAGAAATTCAACACTTAGCCTGGACTGTAAACTTTTAATATATAAGTCGCTTTTGAAGCCAATATGGTGTTACGGTAACCAGTTATGGGGCACTGCTTCAGCTTCCAATGTAGAGAGAATACAACGAAGGCAAAACAAAATTTTACGGTTAATAACATCGGCTCCATGGTACATCAAAAATTCTAATATACATCGTGATTTAAATATGCCACTAGTGATTGAAGAAATTGCAAAATACGCAGGCAAATAATTAACACGGTATTTTCTCAGGAACCGTAATTGCTACGGACCTGAAATTTGGACAGAGTATGTAGAACCTTGGCACTACAACAACAAATACATGAGAATTAGAAATTAAAGGGGGCTCCAAAACGAGCGACGAAAAATTTTAAAATCTCATGTAATATACATACAATTGTATGTACATATGTATATTGACACTTGAAATTTGTAAAATTAGTGTATTTTTATATAGACTACAACATTAATCATTAAAATATTAAAAAATTTTAATTAAAGGGTGGTCCATCAGTTAATGCAATTTTGACTATGTAATTTTGACAAATTGCTATATCTTGGAGAAATCCGAAAATTATAAAATCGCCAAACCGAAAAAAATCGCCAAAATTAAATAAAAATTCTAGCACTAAAATAAATCGCCAAATTCGAAAAAATCGTTTAAATGAAAATAAATCGCCAATATGAAAAAACGCCAAAAACCGAAAAAAATCGCCAAAACGCGAAAAAATCGACAAAATTCAAAAAAGCGCCAAATTTAAAAAAAATTGCCGAAACGAAAAAAATCGAAATAATTTAAAATAAACGCCATCAACCGAAAAAAATCCTCAAAACGAAAAAAAAAGTGCCAAAACTAAAAAACATCGCCGAAACCAAAAAAAAATCACCTATATGAAAAAAACGCCAAAATTAACAAAAATCGCCAAAATAAAAAAATCGCCAAAATAAAAAAACAACGCCAAAATAAAAAAATCGTCAAAATTAAAATAAATTCAAAAACCAAAAAAAAAAATCGCCAAAACGTGAAAAAAGTGCGAAACTCAGAAAATTCAAAAAACCCCCAAACTAAAAAAAACGCTTAAAACCGAAAAAACCCAAAAACGAAACAAATGCCAAAACTGTAGTTTAAATTGTTCGTATTGAATTACATATCTCGTGCCCGTACGGTACCCTTCGTGCGCGGGTCAAAGTCGCACTTCACTGAATTTATTTATTTAATGTATCTTCATATATGAACTAACAATAAGTATTCAAATCTTAAATCTAAAATACAGGGTGTGTTTTTATGAGGTATAGAACTTCGAATTGAAATAAAACACAAGAAAATCGTTTTAATGTCCATCAATTTGGATTTATTGGAAGGATAATTTTATGCCATTAATGTTTAAATATGATTTCGGGCATGTGGCCGCCGCGGCTGGCTCGAATAAAGCCAATTCTACAGGTCCAATTTTCAACCACTTTTTCGAGCATATAGGGCCGTATGTTGGCAATAAGGCCACGAATGTTGGCTTCCAAGTCCCCTAACGTTTCTGGTTTGTTGGCGTAGACGAGCGACTTCACATATCCACAAAGAAAATAATCCAATGGTGTCAAATCACACGATCTTGGTGGCCAATTGACAGGTCCATTCCGCGAAATTATGCGCTCATCGAATGTTTCCTTCAATAAATCGATTGTGACGTGCGCTGTGTGGCATGTAGCGCCGTCTTGTTGGAACCACAACTCATCCACATTCATGCCATCCACTTCGAGAACAAAATAGTCGGTTATCATGGCTCTATACCGGTCTCCATTAACGGTAACTGACTCTCCAGCATTATTTCGGAAGAAGTATGGCCCAATGACTCCACCAGCCCATAGAGCACACCAAACATTCAGTTTTTGTGGATGTTATGGCGTCTCAAGGGTCTCATATGGATTCTCTTCACTCCAAATGCGGCAATTTTGCTTGTTGACGTAGCCATTCAACCAAAAATGAGCCTCATCTCTGAACAAAATTTTGCGATGAAAATCAGCATCGAGATCAATCTCATTTTCGGCCCATACACCAAAATCACGACGCATTGCATGGTCTCACGGCTTTAATTCTTGCACAAGCTGGATCTTGTAAGGTCGCAAGCCAAGATCTTTGTGCAAAATCTTGCATAAAGTTGATGGACAAAGCTCCAATTGCTGTGCACGGTGGCGAATCGATTCATTCGGGTCCTCTTCAACACTTTGCTCTACAGCGGCAATTGTTTCTTCGGTGCGCACTGTTCGACGTCTCTACGAATGCGTATTATCACATAGAGTAAACGTAGTGCGAAAACGATCCATGGTTAACCGAATTAATTGCTCTGATGGACGATTATGTCGACCATAAAATGGACGGAGCTTGCGGTAAACTTCGCGAACTGAACCATTATTTTCGAAATAAATTTGCACGATTTGCAAGCGTTGTTCTTTTGTCAACCTGTTCATGATGAAATGGCAAACCAAACTATATATTAATCACTTGACAGCTGACAAAATGGCCGCCAGTTAAAAAGTGATGCCAACTTAAAGTTCTATACCTCAATAAAAAACACCCATTATAATTAGTAGGCCCAACCATTGTCGGACATAACTTAGTAATAGTTATTAATAATACATAAGTAGTGATAATTAAAAAAAAAAGAAAAAAAATATTTTCAAGCAATCCCATCTGGAGTTTTGAGTATAAGAGCCCTTGTTTCCCTGTTTTTTAGGCGGATATGTCCAGTAAAGTTCAAAATATTACGAGTATTTTGCAATTTCTTCAGTCACTATTGGCATATTTAAATCACGATGTATATTTAAATTTTTGATGAACATGGAGCCGATGTTATCAAACGTAAAATTTTGTTTTGCCTTCGTTGGATTTTCTCAACATTTGAAGCTGAAGCAGTGCCCCATAGCTGAATTCCGTAGCACCATATTGGCTACAAAAGCGACTTGTATATTAAAAGTGTTGAACTTCTGCCAACCTGAGTTAATTTTAGTTTCATTTTATTTCACTTAGAATCAATGTGATTTTTCTATGTAAGCCGTCGATCAAGGTGTATACCAAGATATTTCACATGTGAATCTTGAGAAACAACTTGATTATTAATCCGGATAGGGGAACAAGTATCTCTTCGAAAGGTAACTGTTACTTAAACACACTTTTATTGATTTACCTTAATTCTCCATAAGTTTAACCATTGTTCCATCTGGCTAATGTGTTCCTGGAGTTTGCGGGATGCCTCATCAGGATTTTCGTGCATACTAAGGCAGGCTGTATCATCGGCAAATGTAGAAGTGTGGATACTACTGCTCACAGGAATATCACAAGTATAAATCGAATATAAAACTGGCCCCAGTGGCACACCGGATGATGTAGTTTCAGGCATAGTCACAAAGTGTCCTTCCACAACTGTAAATTTTCGGGCAAAAATGTAACTTTTCAAAATATTTAGAATGTTTATTTGTTAGTATGTCTTCAATTTCAAAATCAGGCCATCAGCCAAACTTAATCAAATGTCTGAGAAACATCAATAAACAGTGCAGAACAATACTTTTTTTCTCAAATGTTTTTCTTATGAATTGGACCAATCTATGCGTTTGCTCAATGGTGCTACGATAACTTCTAAAACCAAATTGATGGTCCGGGATGCACCCATTATCAGTTAAAATTGAAGACAATTTTTCATGAATTACTTTTCAAAAAGCTTTGATATTGTTGATAGTGAACTAATTGGCCTATATGACTCAGCCTTGGTAAGATCTTTACCTGGCTTTGGAATCATTTTAAGCTTGGCAAGTTCCCAAGAAGTATCCCAAGTGGATAATACTCCAGTCGTAAAATGGCATTAAGAATAAATAACAGGATTCTAATTGCAGTACGAGGTAACTTAATCAGCATCTGGTTAATAATTGCATCAAAACCGGGAACTTTTTTTGGGTTGAGTTCGGCAATTAGTTTTTGTACATCACACATCTTAAATTTTAAGGGTCGAGGAGGTAGAGCAACTACACTAAGCAAATCAGCAACACCGGTACACGTGTTTGGTGTAAATACGGATTTTATGTGCTCAGCAAATATGTTACCTTTTTCAGTATCGTTTCTTGCCCAACCGCCTGTAGATGTGCACAGAGGTGGCTTAAACTCAACCGGTGTTGTTAGGTTTTTAGCTGCGCACCACAAAGAGTAATTAGATACTGGTGTGACATCAAGACCTTCCAGATAATTTTTAAAAGATGCAGTTTTTTCAGATGGAAGCAGCTCTTTGAGTCGTTTAGTGCACTCTTTAAATCTAATTTTGTGTTGAGGTGATCTGTGCTGTTGCCATTCTCTTCTAGCTGTCTTTTTTTTCACGTAAAAGACGTTCAACGTCTGTTGAATAAATTATATTGAACCCAGTATGTGGATGGGAGGTAAAGGCATGTTTAGAGGCATGTTTAATATTCTCGTTCAGATTGCCAATGCTAGATTCAATATCATCGGGTGTTCTTAACGTAATATTTTCCGTGCAATGACTACTAAGATATTTTTTGAATCCCAGCCAATTACCACGATTTATCATCTTGACATATGGGTGAGGTAAAGCGCTTCTCAGTAGGATACATATTGTAATGATCGTGGGAGAGTGATCGGACGAGAGATCTAGGGAAGCTTCAACGTGAATTAATTCCTTAGAAATACTTTTTATGACGTCGACATCTATAGCAACCGGAATTTTTCGTACGTCAGTAGGCCAGTAAGTAGGCTCCTCACTCGAAATAACATCCAAGCCCATTTTTGAAATTGTGTTGAACAACGCCCTACCTCTAGGCGTAATAAGACGCGAACCCCAGAACGTATGCTTAGCATTGTAGTCGCCAGCTGCAACGAAACAAGGTCCAAGAGATTTGTAGAACTTCTCGTATTGGTCCTCAGTGATTGAAAATCTGGGAGGGGAGTAAATTGAAGATATCACGAAATTTGTACAAAAATTTTCAATGCAGATATTTGTTGCTTGTAGATGTTCTTTACGAATGTTGTTAAGAATATAGTGCTTGAGTCTTGACTTTATTAGAATTGCTGATCCACCGCATACTCTCCCTTTAGGGCCCATTGTACCATATAAAGTGTAGCCATTCATTTTAAAGACTTTTCTAGAAGTCAAATGAGTATCAGAGACCAACATTATATCAATATTTATTTCCGTAAGGAAGTGCTCAAGTTCATTTTTATGTTGGCGAATGCCGTTTGCGTTTTAGAAACATATTTTAACGTGTTTATGACTTGTTAATTAATGCTTGAAGCAGTGCATTCTGAAATCGCAGCATTTTTGCATCATGCTAGTCATATTTGTTGTGAAATTGTTGGTAGTTGGCACAAGATTTTCAATAGTGGCTTCAAGGCGACTGAAGTTAAATCTTGTGTTAGCATTTATTGAATTACTTGGCATACGATACACGGGAAGTAACTGGTTGGCACATTTGCGCAAAAGTGGATGAGGAAGCGTTTGTTGTTTGAATTGGAACAAATTAGGTTTTTGCACCATAGCCTGCTTGACGCAAAAGTACACAGGACAACCTCTGTAGTTAGCGGTATGATTACCTCCACAATTACTGCATTTTTCTCCCGCCTGATCTTTTGGTTTAGTACAACTAGCAGTACAGTGCAATTCACCGCAGATAACACACACTGTAGATAAATTGCAGTACGCTTTTGTATGGCCATATTCTTGGCAATTATGACACTGCACGGGACCTAAACGCTTATGTGGCTCTTCAACTGTAATTTTTCTGTATAAAGGTATTTTGGGCTATAAATAGGATGTCTCGTTTTTTTTTCAACTGTATATCATTTGGCTCCAGTTCAACACGAAATATGTGTTGGGGTACCTTTTCTCTGTTTATTATGTTAGATACATTCTTTACCTTAAATCCCTGGAGGACGAGTTTATCTTTTATTTCTGCAGGAAAAACATAGGAATATATGCCCTTCAATACGATCTGCAGGCCTTTAGCGCTCTTAAGCTAGTATGTGTAGAAGCTTGTTTTATTTGTTGCAAATTCAGAAACAATTTTGCGAGTCTTTTTCGTCATAAATTTGAATTTTCGTTTCATCGATGTTGCCACATTTTATTGGGACAATGTGGAATTTATTCTCACCAATGACCGAAATTAATTTTTTAATAAGGGCATTTGAATTTTTCTCTCTCAAATAGATTGGTGGCGGCTACGATGTTTTATTCGAGGATACATCGGGTTTGTGGTTCTCATCTTGCAAAATTTTAAATCGGTTTTGACGATTAGTTGAGGATGCGCTGTTATCCCCAGACATCTTTGGAGCGGAAGGATTTTTTGAAGAATTCGGGCTTCGCCCACGCTTAACCATGGTTATATATCTGTCCATTCCGACTTTCACCTTGGGTTTTGAGTTACTGTTATCTGTAGTGATAACTTTGTTAATTGATGAACACGAGCCTCAAGGGGATGATATTACTGATTTATACGAAAAAGTACTAGGCAATTGTAATGTTATTGAATCACTACTATTTGGCATTGGACAAAGCGAAGTTGATCGCTGACGAAAAATTGGCTTTGCCGTTAAAAAAACACTTTCATTAGATTTATTATTTCTATTGTTTTATTCAGAGTTTCAGAACTCACAGTAAAATAGGCATTTCTGCCGTTAGAACTCCCTTCCCAATTTTTGTTTGTTTTGTATAAAAAATCTAATTACATACTAATACATAATTCACGAAAAAAAATTGAATTCTTTCAACAAAAAAATTTAAAATAAATAAACACAGAATCTTCTTGGCTTGTTTTTTTTACTCCACAAAGTTGTTTTTAAATTATATCATAACGCCAGTGAGCCAGAGCAAAAAGCACTGTTCGTTCATGAAAAAAGCACTAAATACACTAACTTTGTTTGCATGTACATACGACCACGTACAGGATAAAGATTTTAATTCAAATTTTATTTTTACTCTTCTATATATATAATTTAATAATCTGTTATAGTCGAAATATCAAAAGACTTGAATAAAATTTAATTGGAAATGTTTTGAAATTTTGATCTTTATCGAGTGCCCTAAGTATTGTTTTAAAATAATTGAAATGGCTAAAACTTTTTCCACCTAAGTATTTGAATATGGTAATGTTAATGGTAATTGAGCTAAAATTAAGTATTAGAAATCGACTAGCTAAATTTCTATAATTATGAACTTCAATCCAAAATGCTCAGCAAATTTGTCCATTTATGAAGCCTTCAATTTGTAATGCTTCGTTCTTCTGTATTTCTTAAACTTCACCCTATTTGTTATTATATTCTTTTAGGAAGGAACACCTTTAGTCAAAAAATCAAGTACAGTAACTTTATTAGATTTTCATTGAGTATGTGTATATGTGTTAAAATTTTGTTTTAAAAAAGTTTAAAAATCCTAATTCGCATTTTTTATGACGCTACTATATACAAATTTATATTTAGTCGAAATAAAAACACACTAAAGGCACTAAAGGCACTAAAAACAAAGTTAAAAAAGCACCAATTTATTACCTTTTTAAAAAAGCACCAACTAGAAAAAGGCGCACTGTCTTAAAAAGTACTAAATCTAGTGCTAAAGACACTTAATTGGCATCGCTGATTATGGATGTAGCTGTTTTAGACACAAAACATACAGAAATATCACGAGACGGAAGATAAGGGTATTTTTCTGTTTGTCTCGCTTTCCCCCAAATTTTGTCGGCATTTTTGTTTTAATACTTCTTTCTAGTGCAATAAATTTTTATTAGCTGTTTTAATAGGTAAGTAGTAATACACTACAGTATCAAATACAATATACTTTTATTTTTTTTCCACGAGTTTAAAAAAAAACTGATTGGAGCTGTTTTTACCTGTCACTTTCTTCACTTCTGTAGTTTTAGAGTCTAAACTTTTGAGCATGAAGCGTACACCACGCATGCCATTTTTCTCAATTTAACACTTTTACTTCTTCATATTATGGCATCACTGGCGCATACATACAATAATAAAATTATGTAAAAGGTTCGAAATCAACGACCATAGGTGTTTGAATAATCTACTGCTTAATAAAAGAATTTATAAAAGAGTTTAAAGTTAAACCCGTTTATTGTCATGAACCATAATAAAGATGTATGTAGATAATATAGTAGAAGCTAAAAAAATCAAGATTAACTAATTTGACAGAAAACCGAATATATACTTTTTTATGGAAAATAGAATTGTTGTTGCCAAAACGGCGGTTTTCGCACCATATACCCAGTGAAAAAGAATGGAAGTCATTCTAGTGGAACTACATTTTCATTGCTTTCAAAAAATCGATAGTTTTAATTTGCCGAGAGTGAGCAAAAAACCATGTAGAAGTTTATTTTAGTCATACAAAACCTGGTAACTCCTCCATAGTGTTAGAAAATACTCACCAAAATGAAAAAAAAAAACATTTTTTTAAAGAAATTTATGAACTAATTTTAATATAAAATTTAATAGTTACTTGCTTAAATTTACATGAAAACACTGTATCGGGCTTAAATTCGTATAAAAAGAAACAAATTGTTAAAATAGACAACTATTTACCATTTTTCCTAGATAAAAATATTATCATATAACACAAAAAAGGGAATTTTTCTTAATATCGCTTCCAATTCAGTGACCAGGCATCGAATAAGAGAACTTCTTGCAATGACAACCCTATGTAAAAATCATAAGATCGGATCGAAATTTTCACTACTTCCAGATCGCAAACTCTACATTTTCATGACTTTTTTGGAGTGTCTTTTTTTGCTGGGATATGACTGTAATTTGTTGTCATTAGCGGCAAGTCTATTAAAAAAACAGCGGGTTCTTTAGTTTTTTTATGAAACTTACAAAAAAAGATATTGAATACAAATAAGCTATTTTTAACGCAGCAATGAAATACGTACCCTGGTATTTATATTGGATTTTTCGATATAAACACGTACGTCAAAGAAACTAACTTCACTTTTTGTATTTTTTTTCAATTCCTGCAAAACAAATTTTATTTTGTAGTGGTATAGTATCAAGTGAAACTTTAACAAGTTTATAATAAAAATATTCGATATGTGATATGGAATTTATTCAAAACGGTTTATCTGCAGATTTTGTAAAAATGAGTTTTTGATGCCAAACTATTCCCTGTAATGCACTTTTCCTATGGTATGATTCACATTTTTGTTTGGTTTATCTACATACACACTTTTTTGTTTGAAAGCAAAATGGTTTATCTACAATGTATTTGCAAGATTTTCATACCAGTCGTATGTTAAAAATATGTAAGAAGGTAATTATTTTAAAACGAATTCAACTTTTCTGATGAATATTAATACGCTGATTTGAAATACATATCGCTCTTTTACTTCAATTGTGTCATAACTCAAAAAACGTTTTTTTTTGTTGACAATGCGTCCCGTTCAAATAAATCATAAATATACAGGGTGGCCCAGAAAGACCGAAGTGGTGTGAATTCCTTATAAAATAGTAAATTTATAGGGAATATTTTTAGATTAGTTATTAAAAATTGTATCCCGCAAGTGGTGGCCATTTTCTGCTTCGCACAAATGTGCTCTTTCCATTTCCATTATTCATAACTTATTTATGAGTGACGAAGCCGATTTCCAATTAAATGGGTTTGTTAACAAGCAAAACTTTAGGATATGGGCTAAGGAAAACCCGAGAGTACTTCATCAACGACAATTACACCCAGTTAAGTGTACTGTTTGGTGCGGTGTTTCTTCAGAAAGGATCATTGGTCCATATTTTTTGGAAAATGAAAGAGATGTCGCCATTTCCATCAATGGTGATCAATATCGGGCCATATTGGAAAATTTTGTAAGGCCAGCCGTGGAATACCATCCGCAAATATGGTTCCAACAGGATGGAGCCACAGCGCACACTCCGAGGGCCACAATGGCTATTTTACGCGACATCTTTGGGGAAAGAATAAATTCGCGTAGAAGCAATTTTAATTGGCCTCCGCGTTCCCCGGATTTAACCGCTCCAGACTGTTTCCTTTGGAGTTATTTAAAAGGGAAAGTTTATGTTAATAAGCCTAGGACTATTGAGGAATTAAAAACCAATATTCCAGACGAAATTAACAACATAACACCGGAAGTTTTGCGAAAGGTCATGGAAAATGTGTTGAAAAGAGATCATTTGTGCGAAGCAGAAAATGGCCTCCACTTGCGGGATATCATTTTTAACAACTAATCTAAAAATATTCCCTATAAATTTACTGTATTTAAAAAACAAAAAATTAAAAAAATATGTCTTAAATAAAAAGTTATAAGGAATTTACACCACTTCGGTCTTTCTGGGCCACCCTGTAGAAACAAATGAAGCTCGAAATATAATAATTAAAAAATAACTTAAATTAATAGCCAGGGGCCTGTGGCAAAAATTAAATAAATATACTTCATAGTAACAAACCAAAAAAGTTTGTCTTAAGTAGAAGAAAAATAGGCAAATTAACTAACATGTGCATAATTAGTAAAGAATAAACGACAATGGTAAGTCTGTTGTAAATTAAAGATGGTAAATTTGAGCTTTCATTACAAAACACCTTTCAGCAAATTGAAATACGATGAATCAAAACAATTCACGTATTCCATTTGCTAGAAAGTTTCGTATATAAGGCAGAAACTTACATCAACTGTTCCGTTCAACTATGTATTGTTGTCAGAATATTTACAACTAACTTTGATGTTATTTATTCATTAATAATTATCACATGTAATTTGGCTTAAAAAGCGATACGAACTTTAGCCCGTTCAAATCATAAATACTAAAACTAATAAAATTATTTTCATATTTTCTAAAACAAAATTTTCAAGGCTAACTTAATATATAATAATTTGTATTTTCTAAGTTTAAACAAAGTATATTTTCACAAAGTATTTTGTTTCAACAAAAGTAAGTTATAGAGTGGTAAACCTGACTACGTCGGGGTGGAAGAAGCTTTAAGTCAGGCTAAAGTTATTGTTTTATGATATTTTAAGTTTATTCTTGTTTCAGTTCTTATAAATGTCTAGTATTGAGTAAAAGATTTCACAAATTTATTAAAATATAAATATGTATAATCAAAAAAATCATAATTTGTGTACGACAAAATATGTTAACTCTAAAAAATATTTGTTTTTTGATCGACTGAAATATGCTATCTCATAAAATTACGTAAACTAGTGCAAAATGAAATATTTTTTGCAGACTTATAAATTAGTAAGCATATTTAAACCATCATATGGAAGGCACATCATTTATTTTTGCTCTACTGAAATGTTATTTTTTTTAAGTTGACGTATTTTGAATATAGGCTTTCGATATGTAAGTGAGAAATATTTTTTGTTATAATCCCAACAAAAAAAGACACTCCAAATAAGTCATGAAAAAGTAGAGTTTGCGATCTGGAAGTAGTGAAAATTTCGATCCGATCTAATGATTTTTACATAGGGTTGTCATTGTAAAAAGTTCTCTTTTTCGATGCTTGGTCACTGAATTGGAAGCGATATTAAGAAAAATTCCCTTTTTTGTGTTCTATGATAATATTTTCATCTAGGAAATATTGTAAATAGTTGCCTTTTTTAACAATTCGTTTCTTTTTATACGAATTGAAGCCCGAAACAGTGTTTTAATGTAAATTTAAGCAAATAACTTTTAAACTTTAGACTAAAAATAGTTCATAGATTTCTTTCAAAAAATAAATTTTTTTTAAATTCCGGTGAGTATTTTCTAGCACTATGGAGGAGTTACAAGGTTTTGTGTGACTAAAATAAGCTTCTATATAGTTTTTAGCTCACTCTCGGCAAATCAAAAATATCGATTTTTTGGAAGCAATGAAAATGTAGTTCCACTAGAATGACTTCCATTTTTTTCACTGGGCTGGGACAGGTTGCAATTTATTATTGTTGCTTCATATGATTTTTCTAATTTCAACGAGTGTGTGGATACTTGATGTGTACTATAAAGGCATATGGCATGTATGTGTTTAAGTATCAAACGCGAAGTAAACAAGCTACAAAATTTCTGTCTGTCTATTAATGTCCAATATGTAAAAGCTTCGGGCAAGAGCAAAAGAGAATCGAAAAAATGTCCGGCAAGAAATGTCTCAAATGTGAATTGGGACTTTATAGCTAACGAATGTCAGAAACTTCGTTTTGTTTACAAATAAAAAAAAGTCATGAAAATGTAGAGTTTACGATGCGGAGGTAGTGCAAATTTCGATCCGATCTAATGATTTTTACATAGGGTTGTCATTGCAAGAAGTTCTCTTTTTCGATGCCTGGTCACTGAATTGGAAGCGATATTAAGAAAAATTCCCTTTTTTGTGTTCTATGATAATATTTTCATCTAGGAAAAATTGTAAATAGTTGCCTTTTTTAACAATTCGTTTCTTTTTATACGAATTGAAGCCCGAAACAGTGTTTTAATGTAAATTTAAGCAAATAACTTTTAAATTTTAGACTAAAAATAGTTCATAGATTTCTTTCAAAAAATAAATTTTTTTTTAAACTCCGGTGAGTATTTTCTAGCACTATGGAGGAGTTACAAGGTTTTGTGTGACTAAAATAAGCTTCTATATAGTTTTTAGCTCACTCTCGGCAAATTAAAAATATCGATTTTTCGGAAGCAATGAAAATGTACTTCCGCTAGAATGACTTCCATTTTTTTCACTGGGTAGTAAAGAATAAACGACAATGGCAAGTCTGTTGTAAATTAGAGATGGTAAATTTGGGCTTTCATTACAAAACACGTTTCAGCAAAACAAAAAAATTCACGTATTCCATTTGCAAGAAAAATTCGTATATAGGGCAGAAATCTACATCAACTAACACCACACACAGTGGACCAACACAGAAGAACGCTGATGATGAAGGTTTAGTGGCCTTCGAAAACGGCTGGCTGTTCCGTTCAACTATGTGTTGTCAGAATATTTACAACTAACTTTGATGTTATTGGCTCATTAATAATTATCACATGTAATTTGGCTTAAAAAAGCGATACGAACTTTAGCCCGTTCAAATGAATCATAAATATAGAAACAAATGAAGTTCGAAAAATAATAATTAAAAATGAATGCGTCATTTAGTATTTTATCTTGCATAAAAAGAGAGAAGAAAATTTTTGCATGTCCTCATTGAGTTGTATGCAAAGTGAAAACTTACACCGCGTTTTCTGCAAAACTATTTTTTGAGTTGTAACACTATTGAAGGAAATGAGCGATATGTTTCCAAAATGTTTCTATCTACACACAGTTTAACGTGGACAAAAGTTCGATAATTGGGATGTTAGTTTATTACTTTAGCGAAAAATATTTTAAGTTAACATAGTGTAAAAATGGTATGTAAATACATATGGGTAATTCCAGAAAGAGGTAAGCCAAAAAAAATTTTTTTTGCTCAAAAATTTTTGTATTGTTTTAAATAATAAAGCATAAAGGTAAATAAGTAGTGTATTAGTGAGAGTTCTGGAAACAAGAGCAGGGAGCATAGGGTGGCACTTATTTACCTGGAAGTTATTGAAATTGTGTGTGAGTAATGAGATTCGGCAACTGGTCTGGCACGACTTGGCTTGGCTTGGGTTGTCTGGGTTTGGCCGGGGTTTGGGCGGGGGTTTGGCTGGGGTTGGTTAGGATTTGTATACTAATTTTGTGTGAGAAAACTAACAACGATGATATAAGTGCCACCCTATTGTATTGTTGTTCTGTTGTTAAAAGTTCTGTTGTGGTTTTTTCATTGAATGTGTTTGGTATGTACCTACAAGTTTTTAAAATTGTGTGTAATCAGATTCGGTGATTTTTTTTTTTGAAACAAAATACGATTGATTCGAGTGTTGTGTGTGATTGTAAATTATTTTTTTTGCAAAAAGCAAAAACTGTTTCTAATATATATGTATATATCTATTATAAATATGTATAAATAAATATTGTTTTTGTAAAAGAAAAAACCTTTTTTTGTTTTATAGCCCATTCAAGCTGACACGAAATTAAGTAATTTTAAGCTCAAATTACGAACGAAATGAAAACTGTTTATGCAGGTACTGAATGACATTTGAGTTAATTTCGCAAACATATTATTCACTGCGGCAGGCATTGAAGTTGTTTTTTCAGTTGAATAAATTCTTTGTTACACTTACACAGATATTTCTTTAAAAAATTTTCATAAATTTAATAGATTTCATTGTTTTTTAATTTAATATTGAATGTCAAAATTGTAATTTCTTTTAATTGTTGTTTCTCATAGTTGTAAATTTACTCATGTTTGAAAATAAAAGTACTTTTAGTACAAAAACAGAGTTGTATATTGTAATTTCTTGTTAATTTCATCGAAATTAAGTAAAATATCTTAATTTGGAAAATGTCAAAATATATGGGAAATTAATTAATTTCAACTTGTTTTCGACCGAAATCACGAAACTGCTTATTTTGGAGTCAGCCTGAATGGGCTATTATGTGATTTAGACTTTATTAAAATTTCAATTTTTGATTATTTTGAAATGTCCCCAAGCATAGGTATTAATACCATCTTCTCTTATATAACGTTTATTATCATCATAACTTAATACAACTTTTGATATTTGTTCTGTATAAATTTCATGTAGGATAGATTTAAATATATACATTTTATCGTGATATATGGTTTTATCTATCAAACAGTTACGATAATCATTTATAGTTAGTTTTTTTAAAGCAGAGCTTTTTACACCTTTAGCTTTTTTGGTTTCTTCTTTATCGTCAGTATTGAATATACTTTTGATCGAAGCCCAATAAATTCTAACATTACATGTCCATTATTCTCATCTTTCATCATTCCCAAAACTTTTTTGTTTTGCAAGGGGAAATTGAAAACATTATTAATTGAATAATCTGATGTATCAAAGTTTAGATGAAGATCATTGTAAATATCTTTATAAAAATCGTTTGTTCTTATTGTGTAAATTAAAGAATCAGTATCCATATAATTTAATTTTAAATTTTCATTAAACTTTGTCTGCATATACTGATAGTGAAAGTCATACATTTTATATTTAGATAGTTCTAGAACTGAAAACCCTAAATATATAGGTTTATTAAATGTTATGCTATCCATACTCATTTGAATTGCAATCATATTATCGGTAAAATGTGTTGAACTATGAAAATTAGGTTTTGCTATAAGAGCTCGTGCCCCCAAACGGTTGTGTTCACTCTCCCAAGCATTAACGATTTTTACCTTTTTACGTTTTTCAACATTTTCCATAGTTTTACCGTATACCGCATTATTTAAAAGTTGAAAAAAAATTTTTTCAAACTCATTTTTGGCATTGGTTCGATGAAAGGTATTTAAATCGATATACTGTTTCAACCAACTTGATTGTTTAAATCTTAATGTTCTATGAGTTTTAGCTAATTTTAAACCATTTGTAATACACTGTTGAAGATTTATAGTGAATTATATATGATTTTTTGTTAGTTAAATCGGGAATTAGTTTCTTTATACTATGATGTTTTATTGATGGACTTTTAAGTTCAGCACAAAACGGTAAATCATTATGACTATCATGTAGTTCTTCAGGATAGTCTAAATCAACTTCTAAAATGTAACCAAAATCAGAGTTTTCAGATACTTTCGAAATATCAAAGCTATCTATATCTTCAATCCATTCAAATTTACCTTCTGGTAAAGATTCAGACATTGCCCAACCATACAAGTTGTTCGCATCTAAATACATAAGATATTGTGAGGGTTTAGAGCAATCATATGTTTTGACATATTTATGATTTGCAACTGTTCGACGTGTTGTGCATTGAACAATACCACCTCTTATTCCTTTTTTAATGAAATTATACATATTTATATCGGTGAATAATTCCAATTTAATTTTCGTTATTTTTAACATGGCATCCCACGATAAACCAGGTGTTGTATAGTAATGACATGGATCAAGATGATATATTGATTTACAAACAGAACGAAAATTTTCAAATACATTAGTTAAAAGAAGTACATCAGTTTTTAGATATAAAAGCATATACTCATTTAGAGATTGACAGTTAAATGTAGACCAAACACTTAACGCGTGCTCATAATCAGCAATAGTACATTCTTTATTATTTAATGTAGAGAAAAACTGTTCACGAGAAGGTAAGACATTTTCATTTAATTTTTCAACTGAATCGATATAATCATAAGGAAATATACCTTTTCTTTTCAAAAGATTAAATTCTAAATGATTTGAATATATTGATTTCAGTGTTTTAAAGTTATCGTTATGTAAATCATTAGATAATTTATCTAAACTAGCCGACATAAATTTAAAAGAATCGAGAATACGTAATTCTAAATTATATTTATCAGTTATTTGAGTTCTTTTTCTAACAGATATATACAATTCTTTATTAAGTGGTATAACATCTATATTACCCGGATAATCTGCTAGAGCCTTTACAAACAAATGACAATCATAACCTGAAAAGTTATGAAAAATTATTGGAATAAAGTTAGGTAATTGATAATTAATATTACATTTCCAATGAGCTGGCCCGCGATATCGACCAGGTAAATGACAATGATCAGCACATCTATCATCATCTAGAATTTGTTTACATATATGTATTTTATAATACATATCTATTAAATTATATATTACTAACTTTCTTAAAAAGTAGATGGAGCACCTACAGGTGTCCGGACCTTCGGTATTATCAGGGTAATAGCAGGGACAACATTTGAAGTGACCGTTATCTTTGTCTTCATCCTCCGTAACTCCGATTTCCTCGTTCTCGTCCAGCATATTGATGAAAAATTTTATAAGCTCCGAGTGGTCATATAGCTGGAACCAGTTGAAATCTTTCAAAAACTGATCTAGTTTGCACCTTATCCCAATCATACTTTTATTTAATTTATGAAGATGACAGTTCTTTGAGGGTTGCTTTGTTACTAATTGTTTTTAAAAATTTCTAAAAGATCTGATGTTTAAAACAAGTGTGCATGTACATAGAATCAAATCAATTGTTACTTCCCCTTTTAGCATACTCTATCCCTGTCTTTCTTTCTCTATCGTTTTCTCTCAACAACTTTTCCTCATATGGAGATATTCACTATTTCACATTAAATATTTTGAAGTAGGCTTCTTAGACTCATCGAATCTGCATTTAATATCAATTTCAGTAAAATACTCAAAGCGAAAAGAACTTCAAATGGACTCATCACAAAACCTGATCAAAAAGTTCTGCTCATTGAACAAGATGTATATGATATGCATCTAAAAAAAACATTTCAAAAAAAACATCGCGTTGTTACTGCCCAGAGGACAACGACAAAATACGGGGCAACTGTAAAGGTGGAAATGGAGGATCATTTCATTTTTCTACCGAACAGATACAACTCCCTATCGGATGAGGAGCTCAACCACCTGTCAGATGGCACATTCCGTGTGCAAAGACAAGGGAAGCGAAATTTAATTTTGGAAAAGGATGAGGTGGAGGAGTTTTTGATCCCAAATGGCCAATATCCTATTTGGCAATAGTGTAAATTTATTGTAATATACATATACATTTTGCAACCAATAATAAAACATAATTTTATATAAATTATTTAATATTAAATTCTAGTCTTTTTATTTATTTCATAAAGAAATTGAAGGCATAAATGACCACAATTAAATGTATTAAACTTCTGATATTGATTATAGTTGTATCTTATATTTTTACCCAGATATTTGATTACTTCTGCAGGAGGTTGTAAGTTTCCAAAGCTATCGAAATATTCTATTTCTTTATTGTTTTTAAAATATGCTACCAAATGTGTGCCGAGTCCTGTTGACATATCTAAATTTATTATTCCACATTCTCTTTTCCTCGCACGTTTTGGTAGAGTGTTCAACATATAAACTCCTCTAAAATATGGAATTTTTGATGAAAAAATTTGTAGATCAACATCGGTCAATGGTCTAGTGGGCAGCATTTGTATTAGTTTTTTGAGTTTTCTTTACAAATCAAACCATAACCTTTCTTATAAGGTTTGAGGAAAAGTCCTTCACCTACTGCTATAGATTCTATCGCTCTATTATACCTAGCTGCTTCCTCAAGTTGTCTTTTTGCATTTTTTGTTGCAGTTACAGTCTTCGCTATAGCAGCACCTCCAGTCGCTAGACTACCAATTGCGCCCAGAGCAGTTAAAATTGTATGAAGATTATTCAATTAGTATTTATAATATAAATATGCGAAACAATTCTTATCATCTCATTCAAAAATATATCGCTAACTTAAGAACATATCTATTAACAAGAAAAACTAAAATGAAAAATATTTTTATCACATTGTTTTCATATATCTATATCATACAAGTGTTTTCAGCTTCATTACCTATTGATTTGAGTTAAAATGAACTTAAAAATACAGAATTTGCAATAAAATTACCAAATAATGATACTGCGAGTATACAACTACATTTCAAACTTTTAAAGTTTAATAATGATTTAAATAAAAACAACGAGTCAACAGCAAAAATAGAATTTAAATCAAACGAAGAACAAGAAGACTCTCCACCACCTATAAATCAATCTTTTACTGTTGAACAAGCTATTGAAACATTTAGGCAAGATTTAGTAAAAAAAGAAAAAAATATTGCGGGAATAATTGAAAGTTCAGCTCCATTTTATAGACATTTTCAACTTCAATACAAAGATAATATAAAATTGAGAATCCGTTGTACATATGACAGCAATTACTTGAAACGTCGATTAAATATTTCATGTTTCGAATACCGTCAAGTTGAATACGAGAGAATTTTAAGTAATGGTTAAATTGAGGCGGTTTCTGAGGATGATACTACATACCGATCCGATATTACATTAATCAACATTCAAGATTAT
The DNA here is from genome assembly GCA_905220375.1 of Tachina fera. NCBI lineage: Eukaryota > Metazoa > Arthropoda > Insecta > Diptera > Tachinidae > Tachina > Tachina fera. The sequence continues at coordinate 57,786,365 of LR999967.1, forward strand.
ACACATGATTTGGATATGGAAATATTATAAATTAACTAATATGATGAAATACATTTACTACTACTTAATATAAACTTTGTTGTTGATGTGTTAAGAAGTTTTATTTAACATAAATAAAAAAAATTAAAATAAGAAAAATAATGAATAATCAGTTTTATTCGAAAATTTTACATGACTTCTTGAATGAAGAAAGGTTTTTGTGGTATGAACATAAGATTATTTTGAAGAAATTAAAAACTCAATTCGATGAATATGCATTTTATAAGAAAAGTAAATCAAAATTTGGATATCATTACACCAATTGTGTGTGGTTCAACAATGAAACAACTTGTGGACCAGTAAATGTTCCTTATCGATAAAAGTTGGGAAGAAGCATTATGTATAATGAATTTTTATAATAATTTAAAAACATACCCCCTTATGCAAAAACGAATGGTAAATTTAAAGTTGGTTTAACAAAAGAATTTTGTATGGCAAAACCGGTTTTAAAGCATGCTTTAACTTTAACAATCGTTTTTGCATAAGAGCAATAGACTTTATAAACAGTTCTACAGTCGTCGTTGTGACTTGATTAGTATCACACAATGTCTGAGGAGAGAATATTAGTTGTAGATGTACAAGGTTTTTATCTCAACAATAAATTCATTGAAAAAGAACTGAGTATTTCAATTAACGATATACAAGTACAAACATTTATTATTAAACCACCTTTTCCATATTCATTGTTGACAACAAAAGAAAAAGATTCAATTAATTGGCTTTATAATCATCATCATGGATTAAAATGGAAAGATGGAGATTCAACCTTAACAAATATTATGGAATATTATATTGCGCATGTTAAAGATAAAAATTTTATTTATTATGCTAAAGGATTAGAAAAAATTAAGTGGATTCAAAATATTTTTAAGGATAAAATTAATTTTTATAACCTAGATGATCTAAATTGTCCAAATTTAAAAACATTATATCAAAATGATAAATCTGTAAATGTTTGTTGTTATCATAGAAAATGTTGTATATGTGCTCAAAAAAATGTAATACTCTTAAGAAAGTTTATTAAATCAAATATTAATAAAGAAAACATAAAACTATAAAAGACATTTTTTTTGATTTATTATTTAACACTTAAATCAGATAAAATAATCATTAAACATCAGTTCATTCTGAATACTTGAAATGTCAATAACAATATCTTTAATCGGAAGCACTTCAACTCTGGTTGAAGAATATTTTCCTTCAATTGAACTCCCTACAAAATATGTTTGTGGACTTATTGATTTTGTAACATTCAATTCCATACCCAATGTAGATGTTCGCAACAATTTGTTTCATATAGGAAATCATATTATTACTATTCCGGTTGGTTCATATGAACTTGAGGATATTGCTTTTTTCTTAAACTCAAGCTTAAAAGATATTGATGAATCAATTTATCTAATAATTGAAGCTAATAATAACACACTTAAAACTGAAATAACCTCATCAATCGATATAGATTTTTCACAACCAAACAGTATAGGAAAGTTGCTCGGATTTAGCAAAAGAAAATTAGAAGTAAATTCAACTGAATATTATAACACTGATCAAAATCTTCAAAATGATAAATCTTTGGAAGTGATGATTGTAGATATTAATCAATTGAATACTACAAGGTGATTTGAATCTGACTTACCTGCACATATTACGGATGTTAATACAATACGCATTGAAAGCAACTTAACAACCGGATCATTTATTAATAATACTTTGAATCATGTTATTCATGAATTTCCTCTTGATGTTTCTCCAGGATATAAAATAAGCGAAAAACCTCGAAATGTTATTTATTTACCCGCCAACTGTCAGCAAATAAACAACATAACGATTAGAATCTTAAATCAAGACGGAGAACTTATAAATTTTAGAGGAGAAAAAATCAGTCTTAGACTCCACTTCAAACCAGAATAATGATCATTTACAATAAAAACGTAAATCAAAGAGGATTTCCATTCAAACCCTCATCAACTCACATTCGAGAAAGTATAAAAAATAAAAACCCGTTAACATCATATAATACAGAATACTTAAAATCATTAGGATTTAATCTTCAACTATGAATGAAATACTAAATGTCCTTCAAAAACCTATATATGATGAGAGTATTGTAAAAAGAGAATATCATAGTTACTCTCCATATCTAAAATCAAATAAATCCAATTCAAAATCAGGATCTCTTTGTCTTACCAAGTGAGAGTATGATTTACATTCATGGTTTTATAGTAAAGACGGAAGCAAACAAAGAGGTTCCAGCTATAGATGTGAAATTTAAAAACAACTTTGTTTCATATTTGTTTGATGAAATTCGTTATGAAATTAATGGTTTTGAAGTTGATCGTACACGCAAACTTGGAATTTCACCCACCATGAAAACTTTTGTATCATTGAATAAGGCTGAAAGTGCTACACTAAAAAACGCTGGTTGGTGTCTTAACGAAACTTTCGTTTTAGAAAAAAGTCATTTTAGCTGTTGTATACCTCTGAAAATGTTGATGGGGTTTGCTGAAGATTATAACAAAATACTATTAAATTCGAAACATGAGCTCATTCTTCAACGTTATACATCCGATGAGAGATAATATTATCGTACAAATACAACTGATTATTTGAAATTAACAATTCTGAATATAACATGGAAAATGCCGCATATTCAACTATCGGACTTTGCAAAATTGGAAATGTTTAAGATAATCAACAGCAAAAATTCTATACCAATTGCATTTCGTAGTTGGGATTGTCATGTAAATCCTGCACTACCAACGAATACAAAGGTTTTATGGAATGTGAAGCTTTCTCCACAAAACGAAAGACCACGATTTCTTATAATTGGTTTCCAAAAAGAGAAAAGTAAAGACCAAGGAAATATATTTGACCATTGTAATATCTCTAATTTAAAAGTATATCTAAACTCAGAGTCATATCCATATGACGATTTAAATAATCGTTTTGAAAATGGTCAGTATTCTGTGTTATATAATATGTATGCAAAATTTCAACAAAACTTTTACATGCGAGAACCTGAACCATTGCTGGATGTTAATGATTACAAGTCTTACGCACCGCTTATTGTTGTAGATGTTTCACATCAAAATGAGACTGTTAAAATTGGACCTATTGATGTACGAATTGAATTTGATACTGAAGCAAACAAACCAATTCCAGAAAAAACATCAGCATACTGTTTAGTTATTCATGATCGCTTAATCGAATACTCACCTCTAACAAGCGAAATTAGAAAAATTATTTAATTATAATATTTCTTTCAAAATTTTGAATATATGAAAAAAAAAAATTTTATATATATATATATATATAAATAAAACAAGATCTTTTTAATTCTTAATCGATGTATTTTATTAAAACATTTATAGTTTCTTTTTAGTTTAGCTTCGAAAACAAAAATTTTAAACATAAATGACCACAATTTATTGTATTAAAATTTTGATATCTATCATAATTATAACTAATGTTTTTTCCTAAATATTTCATTAATTGTTTTGGTGGCTGCAAATTGCCAAAGCTTTCAAAATATTCGATTTGATTGTTGTTTTTCCAGTATGCTACCCAATGTGTGCCAGGTCCCTTTGAAGTATCCAGATTGATTATTCCACATTCTTTTTTAAATGGTTTGCTTGGAAGAGTGTTACACATAAACACACCTCTAAAATTTGGAATATGTTTTACATATTTTCTCAAGACTACATCAGAAAGAGCTCTTTTAGGTAGCTTCATTAAAAATTTTGTTGATAAGGTTTTAAATATAATTCAAATCCTTTTTTATATGGTTTTAAGAACATGCCTTTTCCCATCGCAATGGCTTCCATTGTACTATTATGTCGTTTTGCTTCAGCCAATTGTTCCTTTCCATTTTTGACTGCATTGATTGCTTTTGTAATGCCAGATACACCACCAGCTAAACCACCAAGTACGTCCAGTGCAGCGAATATAGGTAAAAGTGGAAGAAAACCTCCAGATTTAGGTAGAGGTATTATTCGAGGTGTTTTTATTAATGATTTTTTTTCCCTTGAAAATATTGTTTACTACTTTTCGTGAAATATTTATAGCATCTTTCAAGTTTTCAGTTTTTTTTATATTCTTTCTTGCACTTTTCAATGCATGTCTAAATAGTTGATGTTTATTTACTGAAGACAATCTTTTAGTTTTACTAATAACGTTACCCATTCCGAATTTTGTTTTTGTTTTCATTGCAGTAGTAACAAACCAAGCGTTTGATTTTTCACCGAAACTACTATCGCTAGCATTAACCCTTTGCCAAGCCTTTTCAGTTAAGATTCTATCAGCAATATGTCTTTTCTCTAAATCTTTATTGTTTGAGTATGCTATATCGTGCTCTCTGCAAGCAGTATCCAATGGATTGATTCCTTGATCACCTCTTTCTAAACGTTTCTTTAATTTTGTTCCAGGTCCACAAAATTGATAACCGGGTAAATGAAGTTCAATAGGAAGTTTATTAATTATTTTATTCAGAAAACCTTTACCGATGAAGTATGGATGACGACTGAATATCTTTTTATAAATTATTGTTATATCTATTGATACTTTATCGATTAAAGATTAAAATCAAATTGATTGAAAACAAATAAAAGAGACTGGTTTATATATTATGTTATCATTAGATTTCAGAATGCGTTTTTTTAAACAACATAAAAGGATTAATGTAAAGAATATCGAATCAAAGTTCGATTCATCAAATAAAATTCGTCATAGTTCATTACTACCGAATTCTATTCGAGTTCTTATTGTGGGTCCATCAAATTGTGGAAAAACAAATGTGATGATCAGTCTTATTGAAATTCCTCATGGATTGAAGTTTAAAAATATTTACTTATATTCAAAGTCAACACAACAACCGAAATATAAGTACTTAGAAAATCTAATTAAACCTATCAAGGAGATAAATTTTTCATAATTTTCCAATAATGATGATGTTCTATCCCCAAACGAAGTTAAACCAAATTCACTATTTATATTCGACGATATAGCTTGTGAGAAACAAAATCATGTACGTTCTTACTTCTGTATGGGTCGTCATAAAGATATTGATAGTTTTTATTTATGTCAAACTTATACACGTATACCAAAACACTTGATTCGCGATAATGCAAATATGATTATAATTTTTAAACAGGATGTAATGAATATTAAGCATATTTATAATGATCATGTTGGTTCTGATATGACTTTAAAAACATTTCATAAGTTATGTGCCGAGTGTTGGAAAGAAAAATATGGTTTTCTAGTTATTAACAAAGATGATCCTATGAATAATGGTCGATATAGAAAAGGTTTCGATATATTTATAAATCTATAAAAGAAATATTACAGATATTTTAAAATCAGTACAAGATTAATTATTAAACTAATAGCTTCTCATCTATTAAACCGCTAACTGCTAAACTGATCTGTTTTGAATCTATTTCTAATTCAATCTATAAATATGAATACAAATCTAGTAATAATCTTATTAAAACTCGAAATATTTTAAAAAAGAAATATAAGAATATTTTGCTTGGAGAAATTGCAAATGATGAATTGTTGGAAAAGACATTTAAACCAATATCAAAACCATTAAAAGAATTAGTTCAATCAACTAATAATAACATTATAAAACATGAAAAATATCCATATAACTCTTTTAAACATGATATTGAGAATAATAAAGTTGCCTTCAGTACACCATATAAAAAGAGTAAGCTTGATTATAACACGTTTTCTCCCAACTTTAATAACAAGAAAATCGAGAAAAGTTCAAAGACGTTTCAATCATTTGATGATGAAAATGATCATGATGACCATGATGATGATGATGATGATAATAATGATAATGTTGATAATGAGCATGATAACAATGATGATGATAACACCATTGCAATACATCCCAATCAAAGTATTCAATATAATTTATCAAAAGTTATTTTAAATATATATGATAAAACCTATGGTCCTCATAAGGATAAAAATCAAATATGGGGACTGGGTAATGAACCCATCGCTTTCAATTCAACCAATATTACTGTAGGTAATTTAAAATGGCCCTTCATATCAGGCTTATATGAATTGGTAGTTTATAAGAACCCAATCAGTTATAATAAAACAGATTTAAATAATTATAAACAAATATTGGAGATGACTAATGTCCATAAACGAAATAACAGTATTAATGGACAAATTAAAGGAAATCGTTCAATTAAATATACAACGATTATTAAAAACCTATTTAAACAACAGAAAATTCATAAGGGAAAAGGTTTAATGAAATTGAATAGAAAAAATCATAATTATGTTTATTGGGATGATCCTAATGAATTGGTTGATAGATTCCGTCCTTTGATTTCATCAACAAGAGCTGGTCACTCAAATCATAATAATGAAATTGTATCAATTATTGAGGAATTGAGAGAAGCAAAAATTATTATATAAATAGTCTTATAAATGTTTAACAATTCATATTCATAAAATGCCTATCGATAAGTTTGGACATTATATTGAAAAATCTGTAAGATACCAAAATCAACATTTCAAGATTCATTTGGATAGTGATCGTAATTTCAACTTTAACTTGCGGAGAATAAAAAATATGCTAGTCCTGTATTGGAAAACGATGCTGTAAACAAAATTTACATGAAAAGTTATTTAAGTGAAATAAAGAAACAACTGGATACAATGTACATGGAGAGAATTAAAGGAATGGAGGATCGTTTTAACGAAATAATACAACAACAAAACGTGTTGATTACAGAAAAATTTGATAATGTAGAAACACGTTTAAGTAAATTAATACATGATCAAAGTATAATACAAAATAATCTCAATCAATCACTAAAAGAAATGAGATCATTATTTAATTACAAAATTGATTCAGTTGAAGAACGTCTAAATGAAAAAACGAAGCTCATTACAAACCATTAATACATAGATATGTAAATCGTTTTTGATTTAAATTCAATATCAGCAGCATTTAAATTGATGTAATCTAAGATAGACGTTAGAAATGGAGCGACAAGAAGTGGTTCAGGAGCTTCATAAGCAAGCACGTAGAAATTTCATTCGACGTCGACGACGGTGTTTACTCAAAATATAACAAAGGCTATAGATTTATTTTAACAGTTATAGATACATTTTCAAAGTTTGCTTGGGCTGAACCCGTAAAACCTAAAAGTAGTGAAGATATAACCAATGCAATCTATTTTTTCGCTAAAGAGAATTCCAAAAAACTTGCAAACAGATAATGGTAAAGAGTTCTATAATAAAATATTTCAAAACTTGATGATAAAACATAATATCAACCACTATTCTACATATAGTATCATGAAAGCGTCTATTGTAGAACGATTTAATAGAACACTAAAAGGAATGATGTGGAAAAATTTTAGTATACAAGGAAATTATCAATGGATACATATATGCAAGGATTTAATTAATCAATATAATAATAAAAAGCATAGAACAATTGGAATGACGCCAAAGTCTGTTAACACAGAAAATGAGAGTTTTATACTAAAACAAGTCTATAATCATCCCAAAATATATAAATTTGGTAAACTAAAAGTTGGAGATCACGTTCGAATTAGCATATATAAACATATTTTTTCAAAAGGATATACTCCAAACTGGACAACTGAAATTTTTAAAATTCGTACCTTACAGAACACAAACCCCATTACTTATTTATTGGAAGACTATCAAATGAATCCGATTGTTGGTGGATTCTATGCACATGAAGTATTAAAGACACATTTTCCAAATACATACTTGATTGAAAATGTTATTAAAACTAAGGGACACCAGGCATACGTAAAATGGTTGGGATTTTCCAATCAACATAATTCTTGGATCAATAAAGATGAACTTCAATAATATTATACATATATATATATATACTTCAATATGAGATTTATTTTTTTACTATTTTTTATTATATTATAAAATTTTCAAACAAATTAATAAATAAAATATACATACATATATACATGAATAGTATTGTTTTGATTTTTATTTCTAATCAACTTTGTTGTGTATGGTTAGGGTCAAGCTTTTGTATTCAAACAACTTAATTAAATCAACTGTTTCAAACACATTCATACATATCAATGAAAAAACCACAACAGAAACCGAATCTGATTACACACAATTTTAAAACCTTGTAGGTACATACCAAACACATTCATACATATCAATGAAAAAACCACAACAGAACTTTTAACAACAGAACAACAATACAATAGGGTGGCACTTATATCATCGTTGTTACTTTTCTCATACAAAATTAATATACAAATCCTAACCAACCCCAGCCAAACCCCGCCCAAACCCAGGCAAGCCAAGCCAAGCCAACCCAATTCGTGCCAGACCAGTTGCAGAATCTCATTACTCACACACAATTTCAAAAACTTCCAGCTAAATAAGTACCACCCTATGCTCCCTGCTCTTGTTTCCAGAACTCTCACTAATACACTACTTAAATACATTACAAATGTAAAATCATTTTTAATTTTTGAAATTTTTTGACCAAAATATGGAAGTTTTAAAAGAAATATTTTCTTTGCTTAAACTTTTTTTAGCGATTTTTAAAGTAATATGTATTATTTTTTTTTTTTGTAATTTGCAAATTTTCTACTAACAACAACCTACGCATTAACAGAAACGAATGAAAATTGAGCTCTACCAAGGGAAGTTGTTTGAGTTTGCTTTCACTTATACCTTAATGTAGCATACGTCGCATAAAATCAATATTTATTAACTTTTTTCAGCAGTAAATAAGCGTTTGTTATTGTTTAATTACTTTTCAATTAAAGTTCAATCAATATTAGCAAAGTTACTGCGTTTAGTTCTCATTGCAAAAAAATGTCGCGTCCGTCTTGTCGCGTCCGTATTTGTACTTTAACCATTTAAAAAGAATTAAAACTAAATTTTCATATATCATAAATCTACACATAAACGATCTTCTTTCACCTTCATTTCCACATTTACAAAAAAAATTTTACAAAATTTCGCTGAATTATGTATATTTCTGTAAGTGCACAGAAATAACTCCTATTTTTATCGCGTCAATTTCTCGCTGACATTTGCTTATATCTTCTTACTATATTATTGATATCGCCAAACATTTTTTATAAATATAAAACTCCTTCATTGCACTTAAGCACTTAAGATATATATTGGATCTTTCCATTCCTTTCTTGTTTTTTGCTCAAAGAAAAGTGTACGAATGTCGCATCCGTCGTCTGGGAATTGCCCATATGGCAACATTTTTGCCCTTATTTTAGATACAAATCGGTTGTGCAAACTTTATGGCATTCATTAAATAAAAATTGAAGATTTTAAAGAAGAATTAAGGAGATGGTAGAAATTAGGATTCCTTACATGTAACTGCTATTAACTATTAATCGTGAAATGAAGCTGATCGTAACATTAACATACAACATTAACATTATAACATTATTTCCTAATAATAGGAATTAAATATTTACCATACGTTCAGACGAGGAGCAATTAAAATCCAATGAAATCCTTCGCAAAAAAGAAGAGAAGCTCATGTTACCACATCAATTAAACGCAAAGTTAACAAATTATAGCGAATGAAATCGAAAAAATACCCAGGATGTAGGGTTTGCCAAAAACCGTGGAAATTAAAAAACTGCGGTTTCCGCTTTTAAACTATAATATATATAAACAAGATAATAATATTGAAGTTAAACTTTAAAACCGACGCTTTTTTGTAGGTTTCGGTTTTTATGGGTTAAAAGCAACGGTTTCGTTCAAAACAGAACGGCAATCCCTACCAGGATATATAGACCCACAATCACTTCAACAAGAATATCTTCCAATATCCACAAGTAAGTGGAAAGATCTACAGGAATTGAAATCGGTTATACCTAATGAATATCATTCTTTCTATGATAATCGTGATTAAAAATAAATGTAATTTGTTTCATAAATAACACATGTCAACAAAATGAAATTCATTGTGTAAGGTCAAAGGTTTCGTAGTCAATTGATATACATACACTAAGTACTGTGTATCAATCCCTTTAAATCAGTTTTTTAAATTGACTCTGTATCTCGGGATTTTCCGTTATTAAGAAAAAAGACGATGCTGCATCAAATAATTTGCATTTACTTGAGAACCAGTTCTTTGATTAAATAAAAAAATACATAGAAGGCTAGGAAACGAATTGGCCATTAAATTACGTCCGTATTAATTTTTCAACAGTATTATAAATTCGGAGATATTCCGAACGCTTTATACAAAAAAATAAATTTTTTAAATAAATCAAGAAAATCGTTTTTTAAAAGGCTCATTACAATTTTAAACTGCAGGAAATTTTATATTTTATTATTAATTGTGATACATTCATATGTTATAAATAGAATGAGCCAAATTTATTAAAAATCATACCATGAATTCTGAATTTATTCACAATTAAGTGTACACGAATTACAGCTTTTTTTAATTATTATTTATTTTAAATTGAAAAAAGGACGTAATTTAAAGGTCAATTTGTTTTCTAGCCTTCTGTCCATTTTTTTATTTGATCAAATAACTGGTTCTCAAGTTAATGCAAATTATGTGATGCAGCATCCTCTTTTTTCTTAATAACGGAAAATCTCGAGATACATTGGAGCTCAATATTATATGCACGAAAATTTAATCAAAGTACCGACCTTAAAAATCGTGTTGACCTGTGTAATAGTTAAAATCATTACTATTTAAAATATTTTTCAAAAAAATGGTTTATCTACTCATTTTAATGTTTACATCGAAAATTTTCTGTTTACATAGAAAATGGTTTATCTACCGCAAAAATGCTACTAACGGGTTTTATTTTCATAACTTATATTTTAGGTAATTAGTAGAAGCTTATCAATCATATTGTAGAAGATCGATTTGTTAAATACTCACTAGTTAGGGAATTAATTAGTTTTTTGCTCCTCCTGAACAATCAGAGTTTTACAGCTAAAAATAAATGCCGTCGATATGTACATACATATGTATGTGTATATAAAGAATACAAATTTAATTTTTATATTAAAATTATATTACAAAGTAATAATCTTTCTTTTCGTATTTAAAATAGTGTTACTCACTATAAAACTTTATACCATGTTCAGACGGCAACATGAACCACTTGGTTCTGAAGCATTTTTAATATTTTTAAATAAAATAATTTGTTCATAATTTTAAATGAATTTTATTTAGCGACTGTAGCGACACTTCTAATTCATATTTTAAACTGCTTGCTTATTACAAAAATATTAAGGCTTATATACAACTTATGAGAAGATTCTATATTTAGAATTAAAGGGAAAATTAAAAACTCAATCAGTGCCTAAAATTAGTATAAACATATGGTGGGAAATTAAAGTGCAATACAATCCACCCTTTAAATATTATTTCGCTCCCACAGCGGCGATTATTTTGGTGCGGCAGATTGTGTGTGGCTATTTCAACTACTTCACAGCAATGTTAAATCTTTCTATTATGCCGACATGGCACACTTAAGCACTCTTAAGCCTGGTACTCTGTTCGAAGTTGCGAAAAACCTTGATTATTTCGCATGAAAAATTTCACATACATATACTAAATGTATCCAAACTCGCGGTTTTTTTATAAATTTCTTGCCTTTATTGCTTGAAAGTATGCAACATTGTTAAAATTCCGTGCGAAAAAAACACTGCTCATGTTGTTTCGCAGCTAAACTAAAATGATGCCAGACTAATTTTGCATGGAAAGACATGACTTTACGTGTTTTTCACAAAAAAGAACAGAGTACTACTTTTGCGAATTTATTTCGCAAATATTTCATACCAAATACTTTTATATGTAGTTTGACAGCATTTCGAACGAAATTATGAACAGAGTACCAGGCTTTAGCCTTGAATATTTCTTAAGTGCAGTCAAACTGCATAACGACAAATTGTCAAACGATCACCTTTAGTATGAGTTTAAGGTTAGTGCGATATTTGTCTTATGAGTTGTAAGTTATGCATGCAGGGGCTTAAAATGATGAAAACAATTTGTGCTGTATTTAAAGGAATGTGATAATGCTACACCTCCACTTTTCGCAAGAATGTTCATACAACGTTAGTTTTATGGACATTCTTTTACATTTAATTTATAATATATTTTTAGTTAATGTATGCTTATTAATATTATTGTTATTAGCATTTACTGCGCAGTAAAATATTAAGTTTTATTAGGTAATGTATAATTTAAGCCTATTTTTATGTACTACTTGTTGCTTATTAGTTTTCTTATCAACTATTGTTATATTATTTCTTGGATCTATGCTTTGAATTTCGTATGGTCCTTTATAGTTTGGCTCTACTTTGTGACCTGATTCATTTTTAAGTATAACTAAATCTCCTATAGTTAAATTACAATCTATAATGTTTCTATCATAATTTTCTTTTTGTCTAATTTTATTCTTATTTAGTAATTGTTGTGCCCTCTTATAAGCTACTTTTAACCTAAACTTTGCTTCTTTAGCGTAATTAACTATATTATATAATGGAATTATTCTATCTACTTCCGAAAATTGCTTAAAGGTGTTGGGTAGTTTTGCAAACACAAATTCACAAGGACAATAATTATGTACAGTTGATGGCGTCGTATTGAAACAATACGTGAAATATCTTAGCCATTCGTCCAAATCGTTTTTGTCTGCTGATATGTAGGAACGTACATATTCGTTAAAAGTTCTATGACTTCTTTCAATTATACCTAAGGTTTGGTGATCGTGTGCAGTGGAAGTTAGTTTTTAATTTTGATGAGATGGCATAATCCTGCTAATATAGAATTTTTATATTCCGTACCCATGTCCGAAATTAACGTTCTCATTGGACCATAGGTAAGTATAAAATTTTCAAACATTGCTTTGGCAATTGTTTTTGCGGCTTTGTCAGGTATTGCTATGGTTATTAAATATTTAGTTAAATCACCTATTATTGTGATTGCATATTCATTTCCGTAAATTGATTTTGGAAATGGACCTATTTTATCTACATACACCGTGTCAAATGGTTTCGTTGGTGTTTCTGTAATGGTCATTGGACTTTTCAAATGTTTGGTTGTTTTCGATGTTTGACATTTATATCATGATTTTACAAAATTAGATATGTCTTTTGACATATTTTTTCAGTAGTATCTTTTAATATTTTGTATTGTTCAAAAGATTCCGCAATGTCCTCCTTCTATTGGATCATTGTGATATTTCAGCATGATTTCGAGAATTGCCTTGGCATTCCTACTATTAATTTGGGTCACCTCATTTAGTAGCGCTACTTTAATTTTCTTTAATATATCTTTTTATTTTATTTCTTTAATATTTTATTGCCCATATAAATTCGAAAATTTTCTCATTAGGTGCCACTTGTTTTTTTATATATTATGTTACCGGCCACATATTCGAGCCTAGGGAAAAATTGTCCTAAGTCAAAGTTCCCATTAGTAAACAAATCATTAATTGGTATATATGTTATTATGGGTTTTCTTCGTTTGATGTAACATCTTCCGGGGGAAGTCTTTAGTTTGTAATATTTTCTGACATCAGTGTTTGTTAAAGGTACATATATACTGGGTTTATCATAATAATCATGATTATTAATGTCATGCTGTTTGATGTTTTTTTTATGTGTCATCGATCTCGTCGTGACTCTTAATATAGAACAAATTGTATTACTCATGTCTTTGAATTCATTTATGGTAATGCGCGATAGAGCATCGGCAACATAATTATCTTTTCCCCTAAGGTATTCAAACGTAAGATCTTCTAAATCAAGTCTAATTCTTGTTAGTTTGGAGCTATGTGCTATGCCCCAATGTGTAGCCGTTAGGCCTTATTCTATTGTTGATTTGTTGCTCTCACCTTTAGTAAATGTTTTTGATGCATAAGCTATTGGAAGGTGTCTACACTCATATTCTTGGGTTAAAACTGCCCCACAAGCATATTTGCTTGCATCTGTTGTAATGCAAAATTCTTTGGTGAAATCTGGGTATTGCAGTAAAGTAGGGCTCATTAGTGCCCTTTTGAGGCATTTAAATTCAGAGTCGCACTTTTTCGTCTATTCAAATGGTGTATTTTTCTTTGATAATTTTGTTAGATGTCGAGAGTATTCAGAAAAATTGTTTAATGAATCTACGGTAATAGTTACAAAACGCTACGAACCTTTTGGCAATGTCTGCATCTGTTGGTGTCGGTTAATTTTCAATTATTGAATATTTATTATCATCTGGTAGTATTCCCTTGTCAGTGAATTTGTGACCAAGGTAAGTTACTTCTTTCCTGAAAAATTTTTATTTTTTTGGATGAAGGTTTAAATTCTGTTTGCAACATAGATTAAAAACATTTGTTTAAATTTGCGAGCATATGTTTTTCTGAACATCCCAGAATAACTAAGTCGTCCATACAAAGGAAAGCTTAATCTGGATTCAATACACTAAAGGCAAGTGTCATCATTCTTTGGAATGAATTAGGAGCTATTTTTAAACCGTATGGTAATCGTGTGAATCTATATGATCTGTTATTGGTTGAAAAGTACGTTGTCTCCTGAGTTTTTATCTAAGCTAATTTGGTGGAATCCTCACATTAAATCTAAGCAAAATTACCATAAAAATTTTGACTAATACCTGATTTACATTATTGGCCTGGAAAAGCAACTTATATTAAAAAAGTTGTCAAAAGTACATCAGGGATTCCGGTCTTTTTTGTATTAACTTATCTGTCGTAGTGCTGCAATTACCAAATAGAAAAAGATCGTGCAACAAAATTCATGAAATTTCATGAAAAAATGCTTAATGTAAATCAGTTATAAGACAAATAATACAAATTAGGTTTTATTGGATGCTTTCATAAGAATTTAACTTCACTTCTCCATCACTTCATAACTTTCTGTCTCATCTAAATAAACTTTAATACATTTACAATGTTCCTTCAACGTCGTTTCAGGGGCAGAGTCCGTCACAAATATCAGAACTGTATTGGAACTAAATTCCGTAAATTTGAGCAATATATAAGAAAAATGTATACCCTACATTGAACATTGGTACAGAGATTTAGATGGCGGAAAATAAAAATAAAATTTTGACCAACTTCTTAATTTGTAAACATTTTAACCCAAATAGCGCCCAAAAAATTTTTCTTTGTATATTTTTTTCGTAATGAACGTTTGCGCCAAGTGGATAAAGTATCAAAATATGCCCTAAAAGCGTAAATTATGCAGTAAAAATTCGAAAGTATGCAAAATATATGCGTGTAAGACTGATGTATGCAACAACATGCTTTAAAGGGTAAAATATGCAAAAATATGCACTAACAAATCGATGTCAAAACTCTTAAAAAGTTCTGAAACGGATAAATATCTTGTTTTCACAAGAGAAAAAACATGCAATTGCATATTTGTGGTTTCCCTGTTAATAACTATCAACAAGTAAATGTCCGACACTGGTCCGGCCTAATAATTATGTTTTAGATTTAAGATTTGAATACTTAAGTTAGTTCATATTGAATATACAATAAATAAATACATGTATGGAAAAAAATTATATATAAATTTAGTTTATTTATTTTAACTTACTTATTTCATCCATTCTAACAGACTTGCACACATCCACTAGGCTATTCGAATATTTTTTGATTAGCGAAGAAATATCGAAGATTTTTGCTTCGAAATTTCTTTGCTTTAGTAAGCATTCGCTTTTATCGAATTTCAGGTCTATTGAGATATGCTTTTTCGTGTGTATGCATATGGATATGTATAAAGCAGTCGTAATCAAAAATAAAATCCCAGAAATCGGTATTTACCAAAAATCCCAGGGTTTTCAGGATTTCCCGCTTGACATCCCTAGTTTAACAGCATAATCTCATTATTTAAATTTTGGCCGATATTTTTAAAACCAACAAAATTCACATACACATATGAAAATGTTTTATATAAAAACTTTTTAAAGTCCTATATCTCAAAAACTGTTTTAGTACTGAATGCAACCTAAGCCGTTCTGGCGGTATGGCCCCAACATTTACATTTTGGCCAATATTTTACACCTAATAAAATTCACACATGCAGGTTGAAATTTTTTCCTGGAAAATGTTATAAGTGTTCAAGTCAAAGATTTTTTATTACCTCACAGTATCTGAACGAGAGCTATGTAAAGTAACACAAAGCCCTAGTTTACACAATGCAAGTTTTATTGCTAAGGTGATTAGTTTGTTGGAGAGAGACGAGGGGAAAATAAACGAGTACTCAGCTTCATGTATTGTCAATACGTTTTGCTCTCCCATTCATGATGTTAAAAAAGCACACATGCATACACAAAACTAAATAAGAATTGAATTGTGTGGATGCTGATTAAAGTTCAAAGAAAAAGTGATAAGCTTAGCAATATGACTTGACTAGTGTGAACTGGGACAAAGGGATGCTAAAAACGAATATAATGCCGAGTAGGCATCTGGCATTGCTTGTATTATTATTTTGTGGTGTAATTTTCCAAATGTGTGCAACGCCGTTCAATGCCAAACAACGCAAAATTCCGGAAATGACAAACGTTGCCACTTGCGATGTCACAAAATGCCAAAGTTACACACTTTCGGCATAAGTGACGGAGCTATCTTCACACACACGTTGGAACAACTAGTTATCAAAAAACTTACCGGTAAATCCTGGTTGGCATTCGCATGAATATGACTCAATGCCATCTACACAAGTTGCATTATTTTCACATTTTGTTTCTCCCAAGCAATCATCGATGTTGGTTTCACAGCGAGCTCCTATATAACCAGGAGAACATATACAACTAAAGCGGCCCTCCTCTAAAACAGTACAAGTAGCATTATTTCGGCATGGATTCCCATAACAGGCATCAATCATGTATTCACAATGTTTCCCGTGAAATCCAGGCTGGCAAAGACATTGATAATCTTTGGAAGGTAAGGAAATACACTTTGCTTTATTTTGGCAAGGATACGTGAAACATGCATCACATTTCGCTAATATATCGTTGCTGACTTTACTTTTGCATACAAAATTGTGTGATGGTGTCGATAAGATAAGTTTATCTCTCATATAATCAGGGTCGGAACATCTCGCTATTCCTGGCTCAACATAATCCATTTTTATCCAATCAGAAAACCATTTGAGAGAACAGTCGCAGTATAGCGGATTGTTACCAAGAGCTCTAAATTAATAATAAAAAAAATATTTTCACATACACATTTATGGCATTTCCTTTTCTGGAAAAAAATTTTACACTTGTTACACTTTTCAATAAAAATTTGAAATACACAAATTTTATTAGAAATTATTGTATCAGCAATTGCGAGCTAAAATTTTTTCTTTAAACGAAAGCTAAATTGTATTTTTTAATAAAAAGTTAAGAAATGTTACACTTTTTCCAGAAAAGAAAACCTCATTCATTTTACTAAAAGTTATAACCATACGTACATGTGTGTCAAAGATTTTAAATCTTGAAAAGAACCTTCTGGCATCATAGAAATTTGATTCCCGTGTAAGGAAAGGACACGAAGATTATTAAGACCACTTAATGCATTTCGCTGTAAACATTGCAGGTTGTTGTATGATATTATTCTAACATAATGGGAATTACAGTTTAAATTATTATTTATATATTTGGCATTTCTCATGTACTTACAATGTAGATAATTTTGTGAGGTTGACAAAAGTGAAATCCGATAGCATAGTTATTTGGTTATTACTTAAGTCGCTGCAATGTATGGTAAAAAATATTAAATGCCTTATTCATAAAAAATATTTTGATTTATAATAGGTTTATAAAACAGTTTTTAATTGAAAAGTTGTTTTATAAACCATTTATAAAACAAAATTATTTTTTATGAACAAGACAGTACGAATATACACACTTCAATACTTACAGTCGTACAAGTGATTTTAAATGGTGTATACGATCATGCGATATCGTTGTTATTTCGTTAGATTCTAGATATAGCTCTGACGTTTCTCGGGGTATTCCCCTAGGAATTTCTGTTAAATTATTTCGAGAGCATCGTACAGCAGTTCCCGTACAAGTGCACATTGGCGGGCAATAGCCTTCTCCTAGGCAACCATCGTTGTTGTCAAATGTACATTTGAACTCACTGTGCGGCAAATCTTTTATTTGTACATCGCGTATTCTAGAAGGTGCAACACATCGTGCTGCACCGCCATTCAAAGCTTTTTTACGTAGCCAATCAGAAAACCAGGCCAAATGACAATTACAGTTAAAAGGATTTGAAGCTAAATTTCTTTAGAAAATATATTAAAAGAAAATCCAATCCAATATTAATTATAATAACGTTGATTCACATACATATGTACATTAGGGCATAACCAAATTTTTGGCATAGTACCACGGAGTGGCCAAGAATGTTTGAGTAATGAAAACATCTGTCTCCCTTCGTTTTGCGAAAGCAAATTTCTAAAACCTTCCGAGAATTTTTTTTTAGAAAATTTTTTTATTATTTATTTTTTTGTATCTATACAATATTCATGTATTAATTTATTCTATGTTTACATATTAGTTTTATATTTATATACTTATTGGATGAAATAAACTTTAAGTTGAATGTTCGCGATGATTTACAGAGTGAATAAATATCTTATAAAACTTTTATTGCTCTCTCTGCAAATACATATATTACTCTTTTGAGGCAAAGGAATTGGTGAAGGAATATTTCTCTGAAGACTTTAGAATTTTTTTGGACATTTAAACCATTTTCTTGAAAGAGATCTTTTATTAATTCAAACAAACCACCAAGTTTAATAATATAAAAATTGTAATGGTACAATCTATGAAATTCAGATCATTGCTTATATTTTTATTTCGCTTTAAAATTAAGGTATTTTACTCAGGTTTTTACATATAACGAATTTTGAACCGCGATGAATTGTAAACCCTAAAGCAGTGGATAAATTCCAAAATAGCATTTAAGTGGTACGTATAGCAATATATACAAATATCAGGTGTATATTTTTTAATATTTCCGTGAGATAAAAATGGTTGTTTTCAAACTTCAGCCCGATCTATGCGTGAACCTTTTTAACGATCCGAAAAAGATATCATATTTTTTATCAATAACTTTTAATGTTCTACATGACAATACTATACCGTTTTTTATATTCGCAAAAAATGCGAAAAAGTTATCGCCCTAATGTACATATACACATTATAGGTCTGCACAGACATACCTGTTTGTACCATAATTGCGTTTGTTGGTTCTGCTATGTACAGATACATATTTTATTCAGCGTTTCTGTTACTAGTCAGAAGTTATCGGTACAAGCAAATCAGTACCCCTTTTCTTTCTTTTCCTCTCTCTCGCATAATCTCAGACTTGATTAAAAAAAAATAACCGACACTAAATCATGACTAGTAACAGAAACGATGAATAACATATGTATCTGTACAAACCAGAACCAAAAAATGCAAAACTGGTACAAACAGGTATATCTGTGCAGACCTTTAATACACATAGGGCCATTAAAATAGGTACGACCTCTATAATCTGTGAATATGCTTATTTTTCGATTTTATGTGAACAAGTAGTCGATTTTCGTTAATATTTATTGCTGGCAGAATTAGACTAAAACAATAACAATAAAAATGTTACATTTTAAATTGATTAACATACTATGAAAAAAAACACAAAATTTACTTGGTCATAAAAATAGGTTCGAAAAGTAGATTTTGAAAATAAAGGGATTATTGAGAAATTTTGCACAAAACTAAAATTGAAAAATTTTAATTACATCAATAGCCACTATGTTCATCATTAGTTTTAATGACATCATCTAATCTGTTGGGCATAGAAGAGATAATCTGGTGGCAGGTGTCTATCCTTATTTTTTTTTATTTTTGAAACCAACCACTTACTAACTTACAAGAGTATTTGGGATCGTTATCTTGCTGGAAACTAGAGTTGAGCGATATTTGGAAACCAGTTACTTTTTCACAGAGATTGAAAAATCACTAATCACAACTGTGACTGAATAAAATCATGAATAAAATTCCACGTGAAATTTTCCCTGGGAACAATTCCAAATAATAGCAAGTAATAGGGAAAATAAAAAAATTTATTTGAAAAAGGGAGAAATTTCACGCGGAATTTTATTCATGATAGCCCTGAATAAAATTGCAAATAAAAAATGTGAGAGCTGTACATAGTTTCCAGATAGCTAAAAGGAAACTTATGAATAACAAAAGAAATATTTTAATGGGCAAAATATAACAACAAATCAACATTTTCAATTCTTTTGCAGTTCCCAGCAGAACTCAAATATTTTTTTACATCAAATTGGAGTTGTGATATTAAGGAAAGAACTAGTTCGATTCAACTATTCCCTTAAGTGTACAATGTAAACTATGTAGTTCAGTCTATTTGTTCCTTTTTTTTCCTTTTGGTACTTTTTGTTCTTTCGTTCGTTTTTGGTCTTTAGTTAGTTTTGTTTATCTTATTTTCTGTTCCTAAATAATGCATAATAAAATTTTGTAGTTGAAACTTTCAAAATCTACCGTCACAATTTTTTATCAGCACTTAAACACAAAAATATTTTTAAAATGGTCGATTTTCGGATATTGCAGAGAGTACATGTGCTTTTAGCACATTCTTTTTGGATTGCCATGTGGTTAAAAAGTGAATGTGTAAACAAAGTTTTTTAGCAAATTGAAAATAATGAAGATACTTAAAAACTCATGTTTTTCAGGGAAATTTTAAAATTTATTAAAAAATTAATTTAAAATTTTTCCTCAAGCAGATAGTAAAATTTTTTTTCTTGTTTTTATTAAGAGTTTTATTAAAAATTTAATGCTGTCTTTTTATTTAAAATCCAGCAATAAACTAAAAAGTTATAGGCGAAATACTAAAAAAAGTCAAGGCAAAAAATTTTTTTCTAAGTTATGAGAGATACAGAAATACAGAAATACAATTATAATGAAATTATTTCATAAACTTAGCTCAAAATGATTTATACGATAATATCGAATAATTTTTAAAAAAGTTACAAGCCTCAGAACTTTTATGAGTCCTAGGTGGTCAACTTCGCTCTACTGTAACTCCTTCCACATTAACCCAGAAGGCTTTCAAGAGATATATAAAGCTTAAGCCCTCCACTATAAATCCAATCAGTATTTTAGAAGTTCTAGATTTATTACCACTTTAACACTTATTTTGCAAAAGTTCCCAATGTGGAATATTAATAAAGTGATTAAAATTTGTTTTGAAAAATGCTGGCTTAATTTTAAGCATTAAAATATTAATTTTGACCATTCACCTACAAGAACTACCCAACGAAGGAAGAACAACACACAAAGAAAACATTAAAGAAGATTTGATGACTTTGCAATCTCTGTTCTGTTGTTCACTGAAAAACTGATTGAAAAGAACTGAACGGAAAGAACAAACTAGTTCTTTAAGTTGTTGGGAACAAATAAGGAACAATGCGCAAATGGAACAACTATGACCAAATGGAAGAATATTGTGTATAGAAGTGTTTAATTATTTTTATAATAATTATGCTTGAAATTTTTTCAGATATTGCATAGACTATCAAATTAATTGACTAAACTTTTTATGAAAATATTTATTAGTGTTAATAAGCGTATAAAATACGCTTATGATATACTCGTATACCACTAATACTAAGAACACATCTGGCATTGTTTGTGTTGTCATTTTGTGGCGTTATTTTCAAAATTTGTGTGACGCCTTTCACATTATGTTTTTGATATAGAAATCAATGCCACACACCGAAAATATTTGGAAATGACAAACGTTTCAACTTGTACAAACTTTTGCGATGTCACAAATTACCATAGTTTGTACTCGGCATAAATATACAACTTTTCCCACATTTCATATATAAAGGAAAATACTAAAAAGCTACATCTACAGCAGATATTAACAATTTCAATAGAAATCTTCACAAATCTCAAATCGAAAGCCGCGCGACGCTGGGTCCAAAAAGCTGGTAATATTTACATATAATGCCCAAGTCGTTATTTTCAGTCTTTTAGTATACTTACAGTGTAGTTAGAGATGTCAGGAATTCAAAAGATCCAGGCATAACGCACGATATATGGTTGTCGTATAAGTTTCTGCAATTGATGATAATTAGGTAGCATATATGTACATAAATTAATTAAGAAAATATGCTCGTATGTAATTTACATCTGAGCGAAATCTAGTACATACGGGATTTCAAAAATAATCTAGCCCATTGTCATTAAATTTCGTATACAAAACAAAATCCGGTTCGTCACTAGATTATGCTGAAATCCCATAAAATCATTTATGTAATAATACAAAAATATTAGCTATATATCAAACTGCTTATCGAGAGCCTATATTTAAAAGACGTTAGGTTAAATTTAGTCAAAATGAGTTTCTGATGGCAAACAACGCAACTATGCAATATGCATCTTAAATATAAATTTCGAATCAAAAATATTATTTTTTCTCGTTTTATATAAATTTTTGTTATTCGGCTATCTCAAAGAATAATTTCTTTTGATGAAAATAAATGCTAACTCCCATGTAAATTTCCAATATTTTAAAATAATCAGTAATTTATTATAAATCTACCTCATAAATTATTTCATTTCGCATGCTGAACACGAATCTGGTAAGGATTTTTATATCCTATGGCTAGTTTTTGAGATGTGGTCACTTTTAACATATTAGTACAAAGGGTATTGTAATTGGTTATGTATGTATAACTTTTAAATAGCTCATCGAAAAGAAACATAATATATTGACCGACTATAGTCAATGATATGAGCTTTCGAAATTGATAATTTGGGGTGACCTTGTTACTCTAGAGAGTGTATTATAGAGTTCTAAAGTTGACTACCTCGAGAGGGAAGAGGCTTTCAGTCAGGCTTAAGTTATTTTTTATGGTATTTTAAGTTTTTTCTTCTACCTTTACAATTCTTATATGTAATAGTGAGTAAAAGATTTCACAAATTGATCAAAAAATAAAAATCATATTTTTTTCCGACAAAATATGCTAACTCTATAAAAATATTTGTGTTTTGATCGACTAAAATATTTTTTTTTTTTTTTTTTTTTTAATACATGTATTTATTTATTGTATCTTCAAATATAAACTAACAATAAGTATTCAAATCTTAAATCTAAAATATAATTATTAGGACCGACCACTTGTCGGACATAAACTTGTTAATAGTTATAAATAATACATAAGTAGTGATAATAAAAAAAGAAAAAAAAATTATAAAAAAGTATAAAAAAAGTATTTTCAAGAAATCCCATTTGGCGTGTTGAGTAATAGAGCCCTTGTGTCCCTCTGTTTTAAGCGGATGTATCCAGTAAAGTTCAAAATATTACGAGCAAGCGGATTAGGATGTGACTCGAGTTTTGTTAAATATTTGCCTGCGTATTTTGCAATTTCTTCAATCACTAGTGGCATATTTAAATCACGATGTATATTAGAATTTTTGATGTACCATGGAGCCGATGTTATTAACCGTAAAATTTTGTTTTGCCTTCGTTGGATTCTCTCTACATTGGAAGCTGAAGCAGTGCCCCATAACTGGATACCGTAACACTATATTGGCTTTAAAAGCGACTTGTATAATAAAAGTTTACAGTCCATGCTAAGTGTTGAATTTCTGCCAATCAACCAGTGTATTTGAGATAACTTAATTTTCATCTGAGTTAGCTTAAAGTCAATATGATGTTTCCATGTAAGCCTTCGATCAAGGTGTATACCAAGGTATTTCACTTGGGAGTGTTGAGGAATATTTTGATTATTGATTCGAATTGGGGAACAAGTATCTCTTCTTAGGGTAAACGTTATATGGACACACTTTTGTTCATTTACCTTAATTCTCCATAAGTTCAACCACATTTCCAATTGTGTAATATGTTCTTGTAAATATCGGGAAGCCTCGTGAGGGTTTTCATGCATACTAAGGCAGGCTGTATCATCGGCAAACGTAGATGTATGGATATTGCTGCTCAAAGGCATATCACAAGTATAAATCAAATACAAAACTGGCCCCAGTATGCTCCCCTGTGGCACACCGGATGATATAGATTGGGGCAGACTCATGAATTCTCCTTCCACAATCGTAAACATTCGGGTAGTTATGTAGCTTTCTAATAAATTCAGAAAATTTATTGGTAAATATGATTTTAATTTTAGAATTAGACCTTCATGCCACACTTTATCAAATGCCTGAGAAACGTCAATAAAAAGGGCAGAACAATACTTCTTTTCTTCAAATGTTTTTCTTATAAATTGAACCAATCTATGAGTCTGTTCAATGGTGCTATGCTGACTTCTAAAACCAAATTGATGGTCTGGGATGCACCCACTATCTGTTAAGGTTGGGGACAATTTTGTCATGAGCAGCTTTTCGAAGAGTTTTGACATAGTTGACAGCAAACTTATTGGCCTATATGACTCAGCTTTAGTAAGATCTTTGTCCGGCTTTGGAATCATTTTGATTTTTGCAAGCTTCCAGAGTTGTGGATAATACTCCAGTCGTAATATGGCATTAGAAATAAACAGCAAGATTCTTATTGCAATATGCGGCAAGTTCATCAGTATCTTGTTACTAATTCCATCAATACCTGGAGCTTTCTTTGGCTTGAGTTCAGCAATTACTTTATGTACATCACGCATCTTAAACTTTAAGGCTCGAGGGGGTAGAGCAACTACATTCGGCAAATCAGCAACACCAGTACATGTATTTGAGGTAAATACAGATTTTAAATGCTCAGCAAATATTTTGCATTTTTCCGTATCGCTTCTTGCCCAATCTCCGGTAGATGTGCAAAGAGGTGGCTTAAACTCAACGGGTGTTTTAAGCTTTCTAGCAGCGCGCCACAAAGAGTAATTAGATGTCGGTGTGACATCAAGACCTTCCAAATAATTTTTAAGAGATGCAGTTTTTTCAGATGCAAGCAACTCTTGAAGTCGTTTAGAACATTCTTTAAGTCTGAGCTTATGTTGGGGTGATCTGTGCTGTTGCCATTCCCTTCTAGCTCTTCTTTTTTCACACACGAGATGTTCAATATCCCTGGAATAAATTTTATTAAACGAGGACTGCGGATGGGAGGTAGTGGCATGTTCAGCAGCCTGTTTAATAATTTCGTTAAGATTGGCAATGTTAGTTTCAATGTCATTAGGTGTTCTTAACGCAATATTTTCCGTGCAATGACTACTAAGATATTTTTTGAATCCCAGCCAATTAACACGATTGGTCATCTTCATATATGGGTGAGGTAAGTCACTTCTGGTGGGTTACAAATTGTAACGATAGTGGGGGAGTGATCGGAGGAGAGATCTAGAGAAGTTTCAACACTAATTAAATCCCTAGAAATATTTTTCATTACGCCAAAATCAATAACATCTGGAATTTTTCGTAGGTCTGTAGGCCAATAAGTGGGCTCCCCACTCGAAATAACATCTAAGCCCATTTTTGAAATTGTATTAAACAAAGCTCGACCTCTAGGTGTTAAAAGGCGCGATCCCCAGTACGTATGCTTTGCATTGTAGTCTCCAGCTGCCACGAAACAAGATCCAAGCGATTTGTAGAATTTCTCATACTGATCTTCGGTAACTGAAAATCTGGGAGGTGAGTAAATTGATGATATTACGAAATTAGAACAAAAATTTTCTACAAAAATATTCGTAGCTTGCATATATTCTTCACTAACGTTGTCAAGGATATAGTGCTTGAGTCTTGACTTAATTAGAATTGCAGATCCACCGCATGCTCTCCCTCTAGGGTCCTTTGTATCATACATAGTGTAGCCATTTATTTTGAAAAAGCTTCTCGAAGTCAAATGTGTCTCAGAGACCAACATTATATCAATATTTTTTTCCGTAAGGAAGTGCTCAAGTTCATGTTTATGTTGGCGAATGCCGTTTGCGTTCCAGAAACATATTTTTAACGTGTTCATGGCTTGTTAATTAATGCTTGAAGCAGAGTATTCTGCATTCTCAGCATTTCTTGCATCATGTTAGTCATATTTGTTGTAAAGTTGTTTATAGTTTGCACCAAATTGTCAATAGTAGCTTCAAGGCGACTAAAGTTAAAGCTTGAGTTTGCATTTGTTGAATTATTTGGAGGTGGAACATTTTGTGCGGGAATAGAATTTGTTCTAGCAGCATCGGCATACGATACACGGGAAGTAACTGGTTGGCTCCTTTGCACAAAAGTGGCGGAGTAAGCGTTTGCTGATTGAGATGGAGCTAATTTGGGTTTTTGCACCATAGTCTGTTTGACAAAAGAGTACACAGGACAACCTCTGTAGTTAGCGGTGTGATTACCTCCACAATTACTGCATTTTTTATCACTTTGATCTTTTGGCTTATTGCAACTAGCAGTGCCGTGTAATTCGCCGCACACAACACAAACAGTGGGTAATTTACAGTATGTTTTTGTGTGGCCACATTCTTGGCAATTATGGCACTGTACGGGACCTGATCGCTTATGTTGCTCTTCAACTGTGATTTTTCGGTATAAGAGGTATTTTAGGCTATAAATTGGGTGTGTCTCGTTTTTTTTCAGCTGTATATCATTCGGCACCAATTCAACAAGAAATAGAGGCTGGGGGATCTTCTCCCTATTTATTATATTGGTAACATATTTTACCTTAAATCCTTGTATCATGAGTACATCTTTTACTTCTTCGGGATTAACATTAGAGTCAATACCCTTCAATACGATCGCATACCTTTGGCACTTTTAAGCTGGTACGTATAAAAACTTGTTTTATTTTTTTCAAATTCAGTCACTATTTTACGGAAAATTTTTTCTTCGTATATTTGAATTTTAGTTTCGTCAATATTACCACGCTTTATTGGAATAACATGAAATGCGTTCTCACCAATGGCCGAGACTAATTTTTTAATTAGGGCGTTAGAATTTTTCTCTCTCAAATATATAGGTGGTGGCTTAAAAGACTTTTGCGATGATGCAGCGGGCTTGTCGTCGGTGACTTGCAATAATGAAAAACGATTTTGACGATTGGTAGATGATGCGCTATTATCCCTAGACATCTTTGGAGCAGATGAAATTTTTGAAGAATTCGGGCTTCGCCCACGCTTTACCACTGTTATGTATCTGTCCATTCCGACTTGTACCTTGGATTTTGAGCTACTTTTATCTGTAGTGATAACTTTATTAAGTGATGAACACGAGCCTGAACGAGATGATATTACTGACTTATATGACGAAGTACTAGGCAACTGTAATGTTAATGAATCACTATTTGGCATTGGACAAAGCGAAGTTGATCGCTGACGAAAAATTGGATTTGACGTTAAAAAAATATTTTCATTAGATTTATTATTTGTATTATTTTCATTGAGAGCTTCAGAACTCACAGTAAAATAGGCATTTCTGCCGTTAGAACTCACTTCATAATTTTTTGTATTTGAGGTACTCATATAGAGTATTCCTCAAGGGCACTTTTTGTGTTTTTTTGCTTACGGTTTTTTTTTGTTTTTGTAATTTTTGATTGTTTATTTGTTTTTGAGTTACTCGTATAGAGTATTCCTCAATGTCACAGTTTATGTTTTTTTTTGTTTCTGTTTTTTGGTATTTGTTATTTCCACTATGTAAAAAATATTAACAAAGCAGTAAAGCTTATTTATTAAAGTCAGTATGTGCCTATTACGAATAATATGTACTACGAATATTTTTTTGTATAATTTTTTGTTTGTTTGGTATGTAAGAAAAAATTCCGCTAATCGACTGTTCGCTATGAAGGTACCACGAGAACTGACTAAAATATGCTATCTCATATAAATATGCAAAACAGTGCGATATAAATTATTTTTTGCAGACCTTTAAATTACTAACCACATTTAAACCATATTGTGAGAGGCACATAATTTAGTTTTACAACAATGAGCGAATTAACCAGTTTTTTTTGCTCTAATGAAAAGTTAGCTTTTATGAGTTGACTTATTTTGAATATATGCTCTCGATATATAGTATGTCGATATAAAAACATTATTAAAGAAAAAAAAAATAAGGACAAATTAAGAGTTTTTTTTCATACGCGGTGTGGCAGTGATATTTTATGGAGCACAACGTTTCACAGTAGTATTTCCATATACCACAAAATTTTTTATTGTTATTTACATCTATTTTCTTTTTACTACAATTTGAAGCTGAAAAAAGTCATCTAATGTAGTAATGGTAACGTAAGAAAATAAAAACATGTTGATTATTGAGTTCTTGTTTCAACTTTGTTATTGGTTGTTGAGCTTCTCGTTTGTTTAAATGAAAGTTTATAACATAATAACTCTAGTTGTTCTAAGAAACTTTGGGTAAAGGTTCCCTGATTATCTGTATTGGCAACAATGAAATGCGCATAGGATCCAGCTAAACCCCTCAATAATCAATTTGAATGTATTTTTAGTTAAAAAAAATATTTTACTGTATAAGTAAAATAAGAATTTATGTTTATTAGTGCGTTAAAATATTTTAAACTTAAATGGTATCAATTCCCATTAAAAACACTAATTGTTAACAAAATTAGTTTTAGTTTAGTTAAATTTTAGTGTATATATTAGCTCTGTACGTACAATACAATTTGTTACCAATGGTTTGAGGCCGTGTGCTCCTTATAGGAATTTAATGGACCAATGATTGTGAAACAATAGGAGGTTTCATGAGAACTCTTATTTCGTAGTCGAAGTCGAAATATTGCAGATGATCATATCATATTGTTAAATACTTACATAAATACTTTGGTAATGACTCAAAAATATATCTAGAAAAAATATATCTGCCTTTTTAGTTAAAATTAATTCTGGTCGATATCCGTGAATATTGCTCCATGACCTGCTGAACTGTTTTATTTTTAACTTGTATTTCCCTTTTTGGTAATTAGTACGATGTAATTGACTTCGTAAATAATATAATACTTATATATTATTATACTTTTGTATGTTGTGTGTATAATTGCGAAGTAGTAAGAATTTACTGTTTCGCAATCTCGAAAGAAAAGAAAATTTAAAAGCAAAAACAAAATTTAAATTTTAAACAACCAAAATAAAAATGTTGTTTTTGTTACAAATGTATGTATATATTCTGTGTTAATTACGAACGTAAGATATTTACGGCCTAATTCATAGAAAATATATTCGTTTTATAAAATGTTTGTTAATTTAATTTCTGTAGAAAATTTAGAAATAAGAGGTTAATACTCTTATAAAGCAGTTAATATAAAAATTTAAATATTAAATTGATTTTATTTAATAAAATAAAGTCATTATTTTTAAAACGCATCGCATTTTTTTAATAGTTGAATGCCTATACACATACATATGAAAGTAAACGCCATCACCGGCATTACTATTTTCATTTCAACCTCTCTGTGTATTGCACTAAAATACTTGAAGTACCAGATGAAGTGAACATAATTTTTGAGGTACTTGTTTTTGGTTGCCAACTTTTTTCTATGTTCATTTTTTTCGGTACATATTTACAGCCGTATTCATAAAAAAGTTGATTGAGGCTTAAAAACCATATTACTTAAAAAACATTTTAAGGCTAAATAGGGTTTTTTAAATATTGGTATTCATAATCAATGTTTTAACTAAAAATCAATGAACTTGCTTTTTTTTAAATATCGTGGCAACGCTGTATTATCTATTTGTCACTTGCATCCTAGTTCTGCTAAACAACGATTATTAATTCAAAAAGTAATCGTATCTGTATTTGTTTTTTGTCCATTTTTGGAAAAATATTGTTTTTATAAAATAAAAAATGTGCTCCAACTCGTACAGAATTAAAAAAATAATAAGAGTTTACAGCGAATCTTTGTTAAAAGTGCTTTTTATATGATTTTTATTATTGTTTTTATTATTAAGAAGCACTAGAATAACGAAATTATTTTATTTGTTGTGAGTTTTTATACATCACTATAATTATTATTTTTATTTTTATTTACACATACATTTATAACAGACGAAATGGGAATGGAAAGCTGATTGCTCCTTATCTGGTATACATATATTTATCCTCACAAACACATAAATTTGAAAAAAGGCCAAGTTTCTTTCCAAAATTTCGGACATTAAAGGTAGTGAGATAAAAATGTTGACCAAGTTCTTGTTTGACACAACACCTATCACTGTAATATACTATGCATTATATAAATTTGTAATCGTAAGATTATTATTTCTAGATAATCTGCTAACTTGACAATATTTTTTCCGATATAAAGCAATAAAGAAGTATGCATTATTCTCTTTTTTTTATAAAAGTAAAAATTTTGCCAAGTAAGCACATTATATAGAAACTATACTCGTTGTACCTTCATAGTGAACTAACGTCATAGCGGAGTTTTTTTTACATACATACTTAACAAAAAA
Organism: Tachina fera; assembly: GCA_905220375.1. Lineage (NCBI taxonomy): Eukaryota > Metazoa > Arthropoda > Insecta > Diptera > Tachinidae > Tachina > Tachina fera. The sequence goes on from LR999967.1 coordinate 57,816,800, forward strand.
AAATCATATAAAAGAAAATATTCGTAATACATATTATTAACTTTGATAAATAAGCTTTAATTGCTTTGTTAATATTTTTTTGCATAGTCATAAATAACAAAAACAAAAAAAAACCGTAATCAAAAAAAACAAACAAACAAACAAAAGTACCCTTGAGGAATACTCTATATGAGTACCTCAAAAACAAATAAATATGAAGTGAGTTATAACGGCAGAAATGCCTATTTTACTGTGAGTTGCTGTGATGCTCATAATGATAACAATAAAAATAAAAAACCTGATGACAGACTTACTGTGAGTTCGGAAGCTCTTAATAAAAATAAAAAATCTGATAATACACTTTTTCTAACAACAAATCCACTTTTTCGACAGCGATCAACTTCGCTTTGTCCAATGCCCTCTAGTGATTCTTTAACATTACAGTTGCCTAGTACTTCCTCAGTTAAGCCATTGAAATCATTCGCTTCGGGCTGTTCATCACATAACCAAGTTATCACTACAGATAACAGTAGCTCAAAACCAAAGGTACAAGTCGGAATGGACAGATATATAACCGTGGTAAAGCGTGGGCGAAGTCCGAATTCTTCTAAAATTTCATCTGTTCCAAAGATGTCTAGGGATAACAGTGCATCATCCATGAATCGCCAAAATCGTTTTTCATTATTGCAAGACGATAACGAGAAGACCGCTTCATCATCTCAGAAGACTTTTAAGCCACCACCAATATATGTGAGGGAAAAAAATTCTAACGCGCTTCTAAAAAAACTACTGTCGACCATTGGTGAAAATACTTTTCACGTAATTCCAATTAAAAAAGGTAATATTGATGAAACTAAAATATACGATGAAAACAATTTTCGAAAAATTGTAAATGATTTTGAAAAAAATAAAACAAACTTTTACACATACCAACTTAAGAGTGCTAAAGGCCTACAGATAGTACTAAAGGGCATAGATTCATATGTTGAGCCCGAAGAAGTAAAATGTGCACTTCTAGACCAAGGATTTAAGGTAAAAAACGTTACTAATATAATTAACAGAGAAAAGGTCGCCCAACCCCTATTTCGCATTGAACTGGAGCCGAATGACATACAATTGAAAAAAAATGAAACCCATCCAATTTATAGCGTAAAGTTTCTGTTACACCGAAAAATCACAGTTGAAGAGCCACGTAAGCGTTCCGGTCCTGTACAGTGCCATAATTGCCAAGAATATGGCCATACAAAAACTTACTGCAATTTACCTACAGTGTGTGTTATCTGCGGTGAATTGCATGGTACTGCTAGCTGCACTAAGCCAAAAGAACAAGCAGAAAAAAATGTAGTAATTGTGGAGGTAATCACACCGCTAACTATAGAGGATGCCCTGTATATTCTTTTGCTAAACAGACTATGAGTCAAAAACCTAAGTTAGCTCCAGCCCAACCATTAAACGCGTACTCCGCCACTTTTGCTCAAGTAAGCCAACCAGTTACTTCACGTGTATCATATGCCGATGCTGCTAAGGCTAGTTCTAGTCCCTCACAAAATGTTTCACCGCAAAATAATTCAGCGAATGCAAGCTCAGGCTTTAACTTTAGTCGCCTTGAAGCTACTATTGAGAATCTGGTGCTAACTATAAACAACTTTACAACAAATATGACTAGCATGATGCAAGAAATGCTGCGAATGCAGAATACACTGCTTCAAGCATTAGTTAACAAACCATGAACATGTTAAAATTATGTTTCTGGAACGCAAACGGCATTCGCCAGCATAAAAATGAACTTGAGCACTTCCTCATGGAAAAAAATATTGATATAATGTTGGTCTCTGAGACTCATTTGACCTCAAGGAGCTTATTTAAAATAAATGGTTACACTCTATATGATTCAAAGGACCCGAGGGGGAGAGCATGCGGTGGGTCAGCAATTCTAATTAAGTCAAGACTCAAACACTATGTCCTTGATAACATTTGTGAAGAACATCTACAAGCAACAAATATTTGTGTCGAAAATTTTGTTACAAATTTCGTGATATCATCAATTTACTCCCCTCCCAGATTCGCAATAACTGAGGATCAATTCGAGGAATTCTACAAATCTCTTGACCCTTGTTTTGTAGCAGCTGGGGACTACAATGCAAAACATACGTTCTGGGGTTCGCGTCTTATTACACCTAGAGGTCGGGCATTGTTCAACACAATTTCAAAAATGGGCTTGGACGTCATTTCAAGTGGGGAGCCCACTTACTGGCCTACGGACATACAAAAAATTCCGGATGTTATAGATTTTGGAGTCATGAAAAATATCGGTAGGGAATTAATTCATGTTGAAGCTTCTGTAGATCTCTCCTCCGATCACTCTCCCACAATTGTTACAATTTGTAGCCCACTAAGAAGTGACTTCCCTGTCCCATATGTAAAGATGATCAACCGTGTTAATTGGCTGGGGTTCAAAAAATACCTCAGTAGCCATTGTACGGAAAATATTAACCTAAGAACACCAGGTGATATTGAATCTAACATTGAAAATCTTAACCAAAATATTAAACAGGCTGCTGAACATGCCACTACTTCCCATCCGCAGACGGGGTTTAATAGAATTTATTCTACAGACGTTGAATGTCTTTTACGTGAAAAAAGAACAGCTAGAAGGGAATGGCAACAGCACAGATCACCCCAAAGTAAAATTAGATTTAAAGAGTGCACTAGACGACTCCAAGAGCTGCTGGCATATGAAAAAACTGTATGTCTTAAAAATTATCTGGAAAATCTTGATGCCACACCTGCATCTAATTACTCCTTGTGGCGAGCTGCTAGAAAGCTTAAAACAACCGTTGAATATAGACCACCTCTGCGCACTTCTACCGGAGTTTGGGCCAGAAGCGATACTGAAAATGGTTGAGCATTTAAAATCCGTATTTACCCCAAAACACATGTACTGGTGTTGTTGATTTACCAAGTGTAGTTGCGCTACCCCCTCGACCAATAAAATTTAAGACGCGTGATGTTCAGAAACTAATTGCTGAACTCAACCCGAAGAAAGCTCCAGGAATTGATGGAATAAGTAACAATATGCTGATAAACTTGCCCCATATTGCAATTAGAATCCTGTTATTTATTTTTAACGCCATTTTACGACTGGAGTATTATCCACAAAGCTGGAAGCTAGCGAAGGTCAAAATGATTCCAAAGCCGTGCAAAGACCTTACCAAGGCTGAGTCATACAGGCCAATAAGTTTGCTGTCAACTATGTCAAAACTCTTCGAAAAGCTGCTCATGACAAAATTGTCCCCAATTTTAACTGATAGTGGGTGCATCCCAGACCATCAATTTGGTTTTATAAGTCAGCATAGCACCATTGAACAAACTCATAGATTGGTGTAATTTATAAGAAGAACTTTTGAAGAAAAAATGTATTGTTCTGCACTATTTATTGACGTTTCGAAGGCCTTTGATAAAGTGTGGCATGAAGGCCTTATTTTAAAATTAAAATCATATTTACCAATAAATTTTCTGAATTTATTAGAAAGCTACATAACTACCCGAAAGTTTACGATTGTGGAAGGAGAATTCATGAGTCTGCCCCAATCTATATCATCCGGTGTGCCACAGGGGAGCATACTGGGGCCAGTTTTGTATTTGATTTATACTTGTGATATGCCTGTGAGCAGCAATATCTATACATCTACGTTTGCCGATGATACAGCCTGCCTTAGTATGCACAAAAACCCGCACGAGGCTTCCCGATATCTTCAAGAACATATTACACAGTTGGAAATCTGGTTGAAATTATGGAGAATTAAAGTCAATGAACAAAAGTGTGTCCATACAACGTTTACCCTAAGAAGAGATACTTGTTCCCCCATTCGAATCAACAATCAAAATATTCCTCAACATTCCCAAGTGAAATACCTTGGTATACACCTTGATCGAAGGCTTACATGGAAACATCATATTGACTTTAAGCTAACTCAGATGAAACTTAAGTTATCTCAAATTCATTGGTTGATTGGCAGAAATTCAACACTTAGTCTGGACTGCAAACTTTTAATATACAAGTCGCTTTTGAAGCCAATATGGTGTTACGGTATCCAGTTATGGGACACTGCTTCAGCTTGCAATGTAGAGAATTCAACGAAGATAAAACAAAATTTTAAGGTTAATAACATCTGCTCCATGGTATATTAAGAATTCAAATTTGCATCGTGATTTAAGAATGCCACTAGTGACTGAAGAAATTGCAAGATACGCAGGCAAATACTTAACAAAACTCGAGTCACATCCTAATCCGCTTGCTCGTAATATTTTGAATTTTAATGGTCACATCCGCCTAAAAAAGAGGGACACAAGGGCTCTTATACTCAACACTCTAGATGGGAATGCTTAAAAATACATTTAATTTTCCTTTTTGATTATCACTACTTTGTATTATTTAAATTATCACTAAGTTTTGGCCGACACTGGTCGGGCTAAATAATTATATTTTAGCTTTAAGATTTGATCACTTATTGTTAGTTCATATTTGAAGATACAATAAATAAATATATGTATTAAAAAAAAATATATAATGCATAGCATATTACAGTGATAGCTATTGTGTCAAACAAGAACTTGGTCAAAATTTTTATCTCACTACTTTTAATGGCCGGAATTTTGGAAAGAAACTTGGTCTTTTTTCACATTTATGTTTTTGTGAGTATCTGACTACTTTTTGAAAGGTTTTCTTAATAAAGCTTATTAAACTTTAAATTTCTAGTATGTTATAGTTATATTCATAATGACTGCGTCAGTTTAAAAGGCAGACCTACATACAAAAATGGGTTAGAGTGTGCTATGTGCACCATTACAAGGACCGACTGATGTACTTAATTTTTTAAGAATCATCAGAGTAGAAATATGTAAAATATAGTGTACATTTTGGTGGAGTGACCCTGCCTATTTTTCTAAAGTCTGCTTAGACGAAGTACTTTTGAAAATGCAAAATTAAAGGCTAGCATAAGTGAAATGTGCATGTAAAGTTTCAATAGTTGGTAACTTACCTAAGTCAATATTTTTTTCAAATTGTAGTTCTCTGCCGTAAAACATTGCGCTAAGTTTTAATAAACATGGCCCCACATCCCTAATGTAACAACCAGTTCTTTCGGATTTTTCCCGTACGCAACTCACCTCTTAACTAAAGAGGTATCGAATTTAAACTCTCTAGTTCAAATTCTAGCTTTAAATATTATTACCCCCACCCTCCGTCACTTTATTAAACTCAAGATTTTGTTATGAGCAGCGCTCAATTATCATCGTCCTCTTTTTAAGATGATAGTTTTAAGTTAAAGTTTCAGTTAAAAGCTTTAGTACATCTGGTTTCTTATCTTGACCTACTGGCATATCAAATTTCAGCTCTGAAGAGCAAATTTGATTTTTTATGGCGTATTTCTGCCCACTTTTTTAAAAGAAAAAATTTTTTTAGTCAGTGCTAATCATGCGTGTCAAGTTTCGATGGAAACTGACAATAATATCTACATAAGTAGTATTAATCTGCTGATCCAAAGTATATGAAAGAAGATACTTAAATTTTATTGTCATGTTAACGCCCATTTTTTTAAAGGAAAATTTATAGCTTTTCATTATTAAAACATGTATGCCAAATCTATATAGTTAATTAATAGGCAAACACGTTTTTTGTAATCCCTTTTACGCTTGTACAGGGTGGCCCAGAAAGACCGAAGTGGTGTAAATTCCTTATAACTTTTTATTTAAGACATATTTTTTTAATTATTTGTTTTTTAAATACAGTAAATTTATAGGGAATATTTTTAGATTAGTTGTTAAAAATGATATCCCGCAAGTGGAGGCCATTTTCTGCATCGCACAAATGATCTCTTTTCAACACATTTTCCATGAACTTTCGCAAAACTTCCGGTGTTATGTTGTTAATTTCGTCTGGAATATTGGTTTTTAATTCCTCAATAGTCCTAGGCTTATTAACATAAACTTTCCCTTTTAAATAACTCCAAAGGAAACAGTCTGGAGCGGTTAAATCCGGGGAACGCGGAGGCCAATTAAAATTGCTTCTACGCGAATTTATTCTTTCCCCAAAGATGTCGCGTAAAATAGCCATTGTGGCCCTCGGAGTGTGCGCTGTGGCTCCATCCTGTTGGAACCATATTTGCGGATTGTATTCCACGGCTGGCCTTACAAAATTTTCCAACATGGCCCGATATCGATCACCATTGATGGAAATGGCGACATCTCTTTCATTTTCCAAAAAATATGGGCCAATGATCCTTTCTGAAGAAACACCGCACCAAACAGTACACTTAACTGGGTGTAATTGTCGTTGATGAAGTACTCTCCGGTTTTCCTTAGCCCATATCCTAAAGTTTTGCTTGTTAACAAACCCATTTAATTGGAAATGGGCTTCGTGACTCATAAATAAGTTATGAATAATGGAAATGGAAAGAGCACATTTGTGCGAAGCAGAAAATGGCCACCACTTGCGGGATACAATTTTTAATAACTAATCTAAAAATATTCCCTATAAATTTACTGTATTTAAAAAACAAAAAATTAAAAAAATATGTCTTAAATAAAAGTTATAAGGAATTCACACCACTTCGGTCTTTCTGGGCCACCCTGTACTATTGCACCCATTTTAGCGAAGGTCAAAATGATTCCAAAGCCGTGCAAAGACCTTACCAAGGCTGAGTCATACAGGCCAATAAGTTTGCTGTCAACTATGTCAAAACTCTTCGAAAAGCTGCTCATGACAAAATTGTCCCCAATTTTAACTGATAGTGGGTGCATCCCAGACCATCAATTTGGTTTTATAAGTCAGCATAGCACCATTGAACAAACTCATAGATTGGTGTAATTTATAAGAAGAACTTTTGAAGAAAAAATGTATTGTTCTGCACTATTTATTGACGTTTCGAAGGCCTTTGATAAAGTGTGGCATGAAGGCCTTATTTTAAAATTAAAATCATATTTACCAATAAATTTTCTGAATTTATTAGAAAGCTACATAACTACCCGAAAGTTTACGATTGTGGAAGGAGAATTCATGAGTCTGCCCCAATCTATATCATCCGGTGTGCCACAGGGGAGCATACTGGGGCCAGTTTTGTATTTGATTTATACTTGTGATATGCCTGTGAGCAGCAATATCTATACATCTACGTTTGCCGATGATACAGCCTGCCTTAGTATGCACAAAAACCCGCACGAGGCTTCCCGATATCTTCAAGAACATATTACACAGTTGGAAATCTGGTTGAAATTATGGAGAATTAAAGTCAATGAACAAAAGTGTGTCCATACAACGTTTACCCTAAGAAGAGATACTTGTTCCCCCATTCGAATCAACAATCAAAATATTCCTCAACATTCCCAAGTGAAATACCTTGGTATACACCTTGATCGAAGGCTTACATGGAAACATCATATTGACTTTAAGCTAACTCAGATGAAACTTAAGTTATCTCAAATTCATTGGTTGATTGGCAGAAATTCAACACTTAGTCTGGACTGCAAACTTTTAATATACAAGTCGCTTTTGAAGCCAATATGGTGTTACGGTATCCAGTTATGGGACACTGCTTCAGCTTGCAATGTAGAGAATTCAACGAAGATAAAACAAAATTTTAAGGTTAATAACATCTGCTCCATGGTATATTAAGAATTCAAATTTGCATCGTGATTTAAGAATGCCACTAGTGACTGAAGAAATTGCAAGATACGCAGGCAAATACTTAACAAAACTCGAGTCACATCCTAATCCGCTTGCTCGTAATATTTTGAATTTTAATGGTCACATCCGCCTAAAAAAGAGGGACACAAGGGCTCTTATACTCAACACTCTAGATGGGAATGCTTAAAAATACATTTAATTTTCCTTTTTGATTATCACTACTTTGTATTATTTAAATTATCACTAAGTTTTGGCCGACACTGGTCGGGCTAAATAATTATATTTTAGCTTTAAGATTTGATCACTTATTGTTAGTTCATATTTGAAGATACAATAAATAAATATATGTATTAAAAAAAAATATATAATGCATAGCATATTACAGTGATAGCTATTGTGTCAAACAAGAACTTGGTCAAAATTTTTATCTCACTACTTTTAATGGCCGGAATTTTGGAAAGAAACTTGGTCTTTTTTCACATTTATGTTTTTGTGAGTATCTGACTACTTTTTGAAAGGTTTTCTTAATAAAGCTTATTAAACTTTAAATTTCTAGTATGTTATAGTTATATTCATAATGACTGCGTCAGTTTAAAAGGCAGACCTACATACAAAAATGGGTTAGAGTGTGCTATGTGCACCATTACAAGGACCGACTGATGTACTTAATTTTTTAAGAATCATCAGAGTAGAAATATGTAAAATATAGTGTACATTTTGGTGGAGTGACCCTGCCTATTTTTCTAAAGTCTGCTTAGACGAAGTACTTTTGAAAATGCAAAATTAAAGGCTAGCATAAGTGAAATGTGCATGTAAAGTTTCAATAGTTGGTAACTTACCTAAGTCAATATTTTTTTCAAATTGTAGTTCTCTGCCGTAAAACATTGCGCTAAGTTTTAATAAACATGGCCCCACATCCCTAATGTAACAACCAGTTCTTTCGGATTTTTCCCGTACGCAACTCACCTCTTAACTAAAGAGGTATCGAATTTAAACTCTCTAGTTCAAATTCTAGCTTTAAATATTATTACCCCCACCCTCCGTCACTTTATTAAACTCAAGATTTTGTTATGAGCAGCGCTCAATTATCATCGTCCTCTTTTTAAGATGATAGTTTTAAGTTAAAGTTTCAGTTAAAAGCTTTAGTACATCTGGTTTCTTATCTTGACCTACTGGCATATCAAATTTCAGCTCTGAAGAGCAAATTTGATTTTTTATGGCGTATTTCTGCCCACTTTTTTAAAAGAAAAAATTTTTTTAGTCAGTGCTAATCATGCGTGTCAAGTTTCGATGGAAACTGACAATAATATCTACATAAGTAGTATTAATCTGCTGATCCAAAGTATATGAAAGAAGATACTTAAATTTTATTGTCATGTTAACGCCCATTTTTTTAAAGGAAAATTTATAGCTTTTCATTATTAAAACATGTATGCCAAATCTATATAGTTAATTAATAGGCAAACACGTTTTTTGTAATCCCTTTTACGCTTGTACAGGGTGGCCCAGAAAGACCGAAGTGGTGTAAATTCCTTATAACTTTTTATTTAAGACATATTTTTTTAATTATTTGTTTTTTAAATACAGTAAATTTATAGGGAATATTTTTAGATTAGTTGTTAAAAATGATATCCCGCAAGTGGAGGCCATTTTCTGCATCGCACAAATGATCTCTTTTCAACACATTTTCCATGAACTTTCGCAAAACTTCCGGTGTTATGTTGTTAATTTCGTCTGGAATATTGGTTTTTAATTCCTCAATAGTCCTAGGCTTATTAACATAAACTTTCCCTTTTAAATAACTCCAAAGGAAACAGTCTGGAGCGGTTAAATCCGGGGAACGCGGAGGCCAATTAAAATTGCTTCTACGCGAATTTATTCTTTCCCCAAAGATGTCGCGTAAAATAGCCATTGTGGCCCTCGGAGTGTGCGCTGTGGCTCCATCCTGTTGGAACCATATTTGCGGATGGTATTCCACGGCTGGCCTTACAAAATTTTCCAACATGGCCCGATATCGATCACCATTGATGGAAATGGCGACATCTCTTTCATTTTCCAAAAAATATGGGCCAATGATCCTTTCTGAAGAAACACCGCACCAAACAGTACACTTAACTGGGTGTAATTGTCGTTGATGAAGTACTCTCCGGTTTTCCTTAGCCCATATCCTAAAGTTTTGCTTGTTAACAAACCCATTTAATTGGAAATGGGCTTCGTGACTCATAAATAAGTTATGAATAATGGAAATGGAAAGAGCACATTTGTGCGAAGCAGAAAATGGCCACCACTTGCGGGATACAATTTTTAATAACTAATCTAAAAATATTCCCTATAAATTTACTGTATTTAAAAAACAAAAAATTAAAAAAATATGTCTTAAATAAAAGTTATAAGGAATTCACACCACTTCGGTCTTTCTGGGCCACCCTGTACTATTGCACCCATTTTAAAAAGATTTAAATGGTTTTAAAGGTTTTTTGGTACAAATGTGCAGAATCTATATTTTTTTGAAATCGGCTAAGTATTTTGGGAGCTATAAGCGCTTAAAGCTACTATTACATGCACACATATTACACACGCATTTATTAGCTTACAAGAAACAAAACATGAAATTGTGTGTGTGTTTTTGTAGTATTTCTCTTGATCTAAAAATGTTTTTCTCTTATTTGTTATTGTATGAAAGCCATAATACTTAAAGGAAGAGAGTTCAATAAATTGAATTAGCTTAGTTAAAAGGATTTCGTTTGCATTTTTGATTTCATGTATTATTTAATTATGCATATGTATGTAAGTATGTGGGTGGCTGTGTTTTAATGCATTTCTTATGACGTTTAGATAAATTTTCTTTAAATATTAACAAAATTATTTACATTTAGATTCTAGAATAAGGACGATTGTGTCGTCCGTTGGTATGTATAGTTCCAATAAAACTGCTTACGCCAACGATTTAAATTTCATGTTTTAGTTATAAACTTAATGGGCGTAGCCCCGCCGCTATTGCTATATATTCTTGGCTTTAAGATTTTCTAGTTAGTTTCTAACTTAGACCTACTTGTCTATCAAATTTCACCTCATTAGCGAAAATTTAAATTCTTTATTCTTAGTTGAGTGATCAAACCACTTTTTCAAACTGAAGATTTTTTGTGGCGTGTGTTTATCTCTCCTGTTGAGTTTCGCTGGAAACGTTTAATAACAAATACATAAATAGTATATTTAAATATGCTGATCCGAAGTACACACATACATCAAATTGGAGGGCAAATTTTGTGGGTTTTTAACACCCATTTTGTTTAAAGAACATTTATAAACTTGTATTATTGCAACATATAACCCAAATTACAATTAAATCGCTTTAGTTAAGCGCATTGGATTTGTTTTTTTTTTTTAATTCTGATTTTTTTTAATTTGTATTTTAGATTCTGAGCCTTATTTGGGCAGCCCCGCCCACGTTGGTAAACTTTTTGAGTTTTCAGATTTTTGTAGTAATTTTCTAATCTATAACTACTCGTTTATCAAATTTCAGCTAACTAGCTCAAATTTAAATGTTTAGTTTTTATGGGCGTGTTTCCGCCTACTTTTTTTAATCCAAAATTTTCTTTGGCTAGTTTTTATCTTTCCTGTTTAGTTTCGTTGGAAACGGATAATAGTAGTTACATAAATAGTATATTTAAATGTGCTGACTGGAAATGAAATGGGAGGTTTGAATTGTGTAGGCGAGTTAACACCCATTTTTTTACAAAAATTTATAGCCTTGTATTATTGTAATATGTGTGCAAAATTTCAATAAAATCGGTTGAGTTAAACGCTTTAGATATGTGTTTTTAATTCTGAGCTTTATGGGCGTAGCCCCGGACCCTTGGTAAAAACTTTCGAGTTTTCAGATTTTTCTAGGTGATTACTCACATAATTCTACTTGTGTACCAAATTTCAGCACACTAGCACAAAGTTTAATTTTTATGGGCATAACCCTGTCCCCTGGGTAAAATTTAGAGGTTTTCAGATTTTTCTAGTTCATTGCTCACCTAGAAATTTCACCTGAAAATTCATCATGAGTTTCTAAAAAATACAATTTCATTTTCTTCTTCTGAATAACATTCACATATGCATATGTACATAAGTAAAAGTAACCTGCACAAAACTAAAGCGTAATATTCTAAAACAAACGCTAAACAACACTGTTGGCAAGACATATTTTTCAGTAGTTTGTCACAGTTGTTTAGCGTTTGTTTTAGAATATTTCGCTATAGTTGTTAATTCTTTTTGTTTGGTATCAAAATAAAAAGATTCTCTAGTCGAATTTAACTTTAAGCTAAACGCTTACTTCGTTTTTGTTTAACCTTTTTTTGTTCATATTTTTGAAAAGTCTCAAGTGCACTTAAATTCTTTCCCACAATTTAATTAAAATAAAATTAATTTATTTCTCACTTATTTGTCAATCCAAGTATGAGAACCATCATGTCAGCATATTTGACGAAATAAATAAAACATTTTATTTTCCACGTGTGTTTCAAATTACCAGCCAGATAGTAGTGAAATTGAATATGTTTTGTTTAGCTTACGATGGGAATGAATTTGGCAAAATAATAATGAATAGTTTCTGGTTTTATTATTAACTCTACTTTTTGTTATTAGTTTTAAGTTATTTTTTTATAAATATTAAAGTTATTGAATAAAGTTTATGATTGCAACTTAAATCGTCATCCACTTCATTTCTTTGAGTCAATTAGATTATCCTGGTGTACTACCCAAATAACTAATTGATTCCTCCACAACTTGATTTATCCTTGTGTATCACTTGGATAAAAAACACCAAAATTTTTTTAATTGCTTATCCTTGTGTACCACTTGGATAATCCCACCACTTACATCTCAGTTAAGCCAGTCAAACGAGTCTGGTATTAACATTTTTGGCGACCGTGACAGGACCTGCAATCCTCGAATTAACTAATAGTGTCATCACTACCCTGCTTTCCATTACAACTAATCCACCATGGAAACAACTTCAACTTCGTCGCTTGAGGCCATGGCGACGAAATACATAGCGATAATGGAACGTGAACTCGATAATCAAGGTAAAGAATCCGGGAAAAAGGAACTTCTTAATCCCAAACATGCTAATACAGGTCAAACGCAAGTTGGGGCAACTTGGGGCCACGATCCCAATTCCAAACCTGCAAACACAGGTCAATCGCAAACCGGGCCAGGGCCAACTGGTGGCCACGATGGATTAATCAGCCAGTCACTTGAAAAAATGGCGGCGCTTGCTCGACAGCTAGAAGGCCTTCAGTTGCAACCAGGTCAAGATCAATCTTACTACGATGTAAAAAAGGCCACTATCTTTCAGCTATGGCTTTAATTAGAAAGGCTTAATGATGAATTACTGGACAAATATCCCGACAGAGACATCGCTGGTTACGATTCAAGCAGATATTTTCACCTCGAACAAGCTGCACAATCAGCAATCATCCAGCCCTCCACGGCCAATAGAAGCCACAACAACTCAACCACAGAAACTACGGCCAGGCCATCAACCTTACCTTTGCCTACGATCACCATTACAAAATTTGATGGTGACTCAATGAAATGGACATCGTTCTCCGATTTATTTACAAGAATCGTACATGATAAACAGATGTCTAACGCTCACAAAATGTGGTATTTAAAAACAAACGTCATTTGGTGAAAATTATCAGGTGGCATTGCAATTACTGCAAGATCGATACAACAACAAAAGGGTAATGGTAGCCACTGCAGTTCAGAGACTACTTGACCAGCCATCTAGGGCATCCACATTAGGTGCTGTTAAGCGATTGCACGATACAACTAAGGAATGCTTGGCAACTTCTCCAACATGGGACTCCAAATATTATCGTGGGATCCACTCCTAATCCATCTCCGTCAAAAAATTTTATAAAACAGTACATGCTCAATATGATCAATTAATTTTTCACCCAAAGGAACTACAAACAATCAACCAATTTCTGACATTCCTTCAGAACTATTTTCACACTCTGGAAGCAATGGGACACAAGGAAAAAGCTTCGTTTTCCACTAGCAAAATATGCGCGCTTACAGGACAACCTCTACACGAAAACCGGTTATGCATAGTTTGCCAGCGAGATTCTCACCCATTGTATCGATGCAAGAAATTCATCGATGTAAGCGCAACAAACAGACTAAACATCATACAGAAACATAAATTATGTGTCAACTGCATTAGTAGTACCCATAGTACTAAACAATGCACAATTTAAGGCCGCTGCCAGAAATGTGGAAAAAAGCACCATACCTTGGTACATCTAGAACGAACCCCACAAAGTAATTCGTCATCAAGAAAAGTTACTCCTCCTAAAAAGGAAATTGACTCAGACAGAGAGGCAGCTACACTTAACAACCCCTCCACAACAAACGTAACATCTCTCGTTAGCACACCACAGGTCAAGCTGAAAGCATGACAGCAACTTCCGTAGGCAGAAGACTATGTGTCCTACTAGGAACAGTGTTGGTAAAGGTCAAGGCAAATGGACTAGAAACTGAATGTAAGGCGATTCTCGACTCGGGCTCAAAAGTCAACCTCATTACAGAGAGATTGGTCACAACTCTAGGGCTCCCAGCAAGAACCACCTCAATTTCAATCAATGGAATTGGAAAAAACCGCACCAAAGTTCAACACCGTGTCAACATATCACTTCAATCCAGACTCAACAACTTTTCAACACGACTTGAGGCATTTGTGTTGCCACAAATCATTTCTCCTCAACCTGCTCAACAACTTACCATCGATAAATGGGCGATTCCTAACAATGTTACACTGGCGGACCCAGAAGAAATTTACATTTTGTTAGGCGAATAATACCATAAACTCCTTGCTATAGGACAAATTAAACTCCGTGATGACCTCCCAATATTACAAAATACCACCTTTGGCTGGATAGTATCGGAAAAGGTATCTGGCGAACAACTCTCATCAGCAAAAAGTGATACTTTAACTGAAGAGGATAAAATGAATACGGCTATTGAACGGTTTTGGAAACTGGAAGAGATCAAGAGTACTGGGCAACAATTACACCCTATGATGCTCAATGTAAGGTACATTTCAATCAACACACAATCGTCAGAAAGAAGGACGGTTCGTAGTACGACTTCCATGCTGTACTGAAACATCTTCTTTAGGCGCCTTACATAATACTGCCTTTAACCGCTTCCTCAGCTTGGAACGTTGATTATCAAAAGGTGCTTCCCTAAAAAATCAATATATGCAGTTTATGAAAGATTACGAAACAATGGAACATATGTCGAAAATCAGCATAGATGAAGTAGACGGGCCAAAATACTTTATTCCTCACCACTGCATTTTACGTCCTGACAGTAACACCACTAAACTTCGGGTGGTATTTGATGCGTCAGCAAAAACCTCGTCAGGCAAATCTTTGAATGACATTTTGCACATCGGGCCAAGACTACAAAATGAGCTGTTTACGGTTCTTCTGGAATTTCGGATTCAACGTTTCGTGTTCACAACAGACATAGAAAAAATGTACCAACAAGTATTGGTCCATCCAAAAGACCAACAGTACCAGATAATTCTAGGGAGAAGTAATTTTTCTGAACCCATCAGTTACTTCAAGTTGAATACAGTGACATATGGAACCAGGCCTGCACCATACTTGGCAATCTGATGTCTAAAGGGAATAGGCCATGATAACAACAAGCAGTTTCCGTTAGCTGCCAATATCTTGGAAAAGAACTTGTATGTGGATGATGGTTTGTGGGGAGCCGATAGCTTGAACATAGCACTAGAATCGCAGCGTCAACTACAACACGTCATGTTAAATTACGGATTTCATTTACGAAAATGGTGCGCAAATCATACCCAATCGCTCCGCAATATCCCCAATGATGATCAAGAAGTAAGTCTTGATTTTTCCACAAACGAAACCGTCAAGGATGATCTACTGAAAATTAAGGTAAACATACAACCAATCAAGGCTGTGACGAAAAGGACAGTCACCTCAGATTTAGCGCGTATATTTGACCCACTCGGACTACTGTCTCCAGTAGTCCTCAATGCAAAAATATTCATCCAGGAATTATGGAATTTGAATTTTTCATGGGATGAGGCAGTGCCTTCAGAATTTGACTCACGCTGGCGAAGCTTCGAAGTAATCTCAGTGAACTCAAAACCTTTCAAGCTCTTCGACATATATATAAAAAGGATCGATTCCACGTAACACGCAACTTCATGTTTTTACAGATGCCACCGAAAAGGCGTATGGTGCCGCAGTATATATCAGAACATTCTTACCAAATAAAACAGTTATTGTATACTTGCTTTGTGCGAAATCCCTTATAGCCCCTCTCAAGCAACAAACGCTGCCTAGGCTGCAAAAGTTAAACATGATCTAGGCATGAATACAACGCCAACATTCAACTGGTCCGATTCATAGTATTAACATGGATAAATTCACGATCATCTTCGTTACATACATTCGTAGCAAACCGAATAGCTTCAATTCAAGAAAACTCCACAACCCATCAGTGGCGTCATGTGTGTTCCAAAGACAACCCAGCAGACATAATATCTAGAGGCATGGATCCGCAGCAGTTGCAGCATACACCCCAATGGATGTATGGGCCATTCTTTTTTTATGGAGATGAGAAACATTGGCCTCCGTTGTTCTGTTCAAACGCTGACACACCCTTACCTGAACAGAAAAAAAAATTCGTATAACATGGTTTCATTACCGACTGAAAATTTTTTGCATTGTATCAACCACAGAAATTCCTTTAAAACCCTTCAACGTATTATAGGATACATCTTCAGATTCATAAAAATGCTAGAACCGCCAAGGCTGACCGACAAACTCAAAGAGCTTTGACACCTTTCAAGCTCCACGATTCACTTCTTATAATTATTAGAGAAACTCCAAAATTTGCATTCGCAGAAGACATTAGGCAGCTGCAAAAGCGCAAAGAACTAAGGGTGTCAATTCCGATCAAAAGTCTAACACCATTTTTAGATGAAAATTTAATTTCAAGAGTCGGAGGCCGACTAGAAGAATCCACATTGCCATTCGATACAAGGCATCCAATGTTCCTCCCTTATAATGATCTAATCAGCAAACTAATATTTGAGGCAATACACAAAGAAAATAAGCATTGTGGACCTCAGGCTCTCTCTCGGCAAATGTTCGACAACGTTTTTGGCCCATCAAGGGAAAATACTTAGCACGAGAAACCATCCATAAGTGCGTAAGTTGCGCAAAATCAAAACCAAGACTTCTCCACCAGATCATGGGAAATTTGTGGTCCAATTTGGGTTCACTTTGCCACGAAAGTAATGCATCTCGAATTAGTTACAAGCTCAAAAAGCCATTCAAAGAGAATGTGCAAACAAAAACATTTCTTTTCATTTCATTCCTCCTCGAGCATCTCATTTGGGGGATTGTGTGTGTGGGGGGATTGGCAGTCAAGTCAGCCAAAAGGCTATTACTCAAAGAAATGGCAAACCCGTTCTTAACGTATGAAGAAATAGAAACTGTAGTCATAGAGGTAGAGGCAATACTGAATTCCAGACCTATTACAGCATTATCGAATGATCCTAATGATGCACGGGCAATTCATTTACTTGCTCCGCTTCCTCTCGATACATCCTACACCACTACTGGCAATGATAGTATTCCTGATCCGCTTCCTCTGAGCACACCCTCAACCTCTTTGGGCAGTGAATGTGTAAAAATCAGTTCCCTTCCCAAGGAAAACTACAAATCTACGGACAAAACTAAAGGAATTAGCTCGGAACTCAAGAGAAACGAACCACCGACGGACAAATACAAAGGCTCGCCACCCCCAAAAACGCTGCACATTAGCTCCAATCAGCCTACTAATGATTCTTGCATTATTCCTTCCGTTAGTGGTATTCTACACGAAGATCACTAGCTCTCCTGGGTTACACTTTGAACAAATTGGCCAAGTTAAACCATTCATATCAGAATGGAAACTTTTAATCTACTTTGAACTTTGAAATGAAGTACAACTTCAAGCAAACGGAACTAATACGTTAATGAAATGTTGCAACAGTTCAGATCTCAATGATCAATGTCTCGCGCTAGTTACGCATTTTAACAATATTAAACTTAAAGTGGCTACCAGTTTCGAAAGCCTCTTAAGAAGAAAGAAACGATGGGCAATTGATTTCGTTTTAAATGTAGCAAATTCATTATTTGTTCTCGATTCACAGTATGCCGAAAAAATTACCAACATTTACCAACAAACGGAGGCTAATACTCAGAAAAGCCTCGATAAATTAAACTTTAGGCTAAGAAGACTCGAGAACTTTACTGTCAATGAAACCCAGCAGTCTCAACTTATTTTATCGCTTAGCATTCAGTTGATTATCATCTCAGACAATATGCAAACAATGTTGAAGGCCATAATGGATCTGCTAACCCATACGTATTATGGCAGAATAAGTCCCTCTCTACTAACGCCACAACAATTTTCTTTGGAAGTGAACAATATAAAGGCAAATCTGCCATCGGATTTAATACTACCAGTCACGGATATCATTCATCTGTATGGTTTAGTGACAGCTAATACAGCCATTTCAAACCAACACATTATTTGCACATTGGAAATTCCACTAGCCCATAAAGAGGAATTCGACCTCTATTATCTTACACCAGTCCCACAACTAGTGAATGACTCGTTGGTTGCGATCATTCCAAAAACCAAAATGATGGCTCTCAATGCTCACTGAGACGAATATTTCCCGGTTGATGATTCCAAGCTACGTATTTCAAAAATTCACCAATGTGTCGTTGTTAGATACATTTACTTAACAACGAGTCAGACCTAAGTTGCAATACCGAAGTACGAGCCAATTGTAATGTGTGGTACCAACTTCATAAAAAGAATCAATGGCTACTCGCAGCTCAGCATCCACTCAAATTAAATAAGGTGTGCAATGGCATCAGTAGTTCTCAGGTCTTACAAGGAACTGGATTGCTTACCTTACCAACAGGATGTTCAATGAAAAATGAGTTAATTACAGTGTATGGGCACTAAACAATTACCTCAACTTTGTATCCCTCCTATGCAAGCTCTGGAGTTTCATGATCCCATTTACAACAAAAGGTCTTCAATATAACCGAAACTTTACCAGACCTAAGAATTATGGGAAACTTAACCCGACTTCAAGAGGAGGTAAGAGAACAGATGCGGAATGTACCCACCTCAACCATGAATCATGGCGTGCATAGCTTGCCAGTCAGCTATGTGGTACTGGCTCTGATTTAAACATTGCTTATCATACTGTAAATCAAAATACTATTAAAAAGAACACTCAATACGCGTCCAATAGCACCACAGCCATCACCCAGGTCAAACTGGAACATTTCGTTGGACCCTGGCGCCTAATTTGCTTCGGCATAAATTGCCGGAAATTGTTCAGTTAAATTGCCTATTGATATTAACAATCCCCTGGGGCGCAATGTGTTAATTCTTTTGATTCTTTTTGTGTGGTATCAAAATAAAAATAATCTTTAGTCGAATTAAACTTTAAGCAAAACGCTTACTTCGTTTTTGTTTAACATTTTTTTTGTTCATATTTTTGCCAAGTCTCAAGTCCACTTAAATTCTTTCCCACAATTTAACTAAAATAATATTAATTTATTTCTCACACATTTGTCAAGCCATGTATGAGAACCATCATGTCAGCATATTTGACGAAATAAATTTTTTTTGTGAGAAATTTTTAGATATTTTAATTGAATTGTAGTGAATTTTGATCAGAAATAATTCATAGTTAGGCTCAAGTTCAGTAATTTCAATTCTTATTGAATGAAATATTTTTATTAATTAATGTGAGTTTCTAAAGAAGAGAAGAAAAATTAAACTTAGACTTTAAGCTGTCTAGTCTATCTACTTGGGTAGAGATTCTTATTAACAGCAGCTATTTAACTTAAATGTACAATGAAACGGAATATGAGAAACGATTGTCGTGTATACAATTAATTTATTTTTGGTAAACACATTTATAAGTATCAGTATTAATTTTCTGTTTTTTCCAATTTTTCATTTTTCTATTTAGGTTAGCACGAAATTATTTTACTCTACCTCAGTATGTTTAACTATTCTTACTTATCTTTTTACGATCATCACATTAATTATTTTTACTTATTCGATGTACCATCGGTACATGCATGTAAGTATTTTTGTAGTGGTCTATGTTACCTGTTGTTGCATTCTACAGTTTTATTTTAGTTATTCCAGCGTTCTGAAACTGTGATAACCAAGTGAACAGTGATTGCCAAGTGAACATATTTTTGTCACGTGCCCATGATGTATTAAGTGAGAAATTTTTAGATATTTTAATTGAACTGTAGTGAATTTTAATCAGAAATAATTCATAGTTAGGCTTAAGTTCAGTAATTTCAATTCTTATTGAATGAAATATTTTTATTAATTAATGTGAGTTTCTAAAGAAGAGAAGAAAAATTAAACTTAGACTTTAAGTTGGGGGAAATACCGATACTTTTCTGTGCAGCCACGCACTTCATCAGCACCCTAGTCTATCTACTTGGGTAGAGATTCTTATTAACATCAGCTATTTAACTTAAATGTACAATGAAACGGAATATGAGAAACGATTGTCGTGTATACAATTAATTTACCTTTGGTAAACACATTTATAAGTATCACTATTAATTTTCTGTTTTTTCCAATTTTTCATTTTTCTATTTAGGTAAGCACGAAATTATTTTACTCTAAATCGGTATGTTTAACTATTCTTACTTATCTTTTTACGATCATCACATTAATTATTTTTACTTATTCGATGTACCATCGGTACATGCATGTAAGTATTTTTGTAGTGGTCTATGTTACTTGTTGTTCAATAAGAATTGAAATTACTGAACTTGAGCCTAACTAAGAATTATTTCTGATTATAAATTTTTTTTAATACATGTAGTTATTTATTGTATCTTCAGATATGAACTAACAATAAGTATTCAAATCTTAAATCTAAAATATAATTATTAGTTCCGACCACTGTCGGACATAAACTTGTTAATAGTTATAAATATTACATAAGTAGTGATAATCAAAAAAGAAAAATATGTATAAAAAAAGTATAAAAAAAGTATAAAAAAAGTATTTTCAAGAAATCCCATGTGGAGTGTTGAGTAATAGAGCCCTTGTGTCCCTCTTTTCTAAGCGGATGTGTCCAGTAATGTTCAAAATATTACGAGCAAGCGGATTAGGATGTGACTCGAGTTTTGTTAAGTATTTGCCTGCGTATCTTGCAATTTCTTCAGTCACTAGTGGCATTTTTAAATCACGATGCAAATTTGAATTCTTAATATACCATGGAGCAGATGTTATTAACCTTAAAATTTTGTTTTGTCTTCGTTGAATTCTCTCTACATTGGAAGCTGAAGCAGTGCCCCATAACTGGATACCGTAACACCATATTGGCTTCAAAAGCGACTTGTATATTAAAAGTTTGCAGTCCAGACTAAGTGTTGAATTTCTGCCAATCAACCAGTGTATTTGAGATAACTTATGTTTCATCTGAGTTAGCTTAAAGTCAATATGATGTTTCCATGTAAAGCTTCGATCAAGGTGTATACCAAGGTATTTCACTTGGGAATGTTGAGGAATATTTTGATTACTGAATCGAATTGGGGAACAAGTATCTCTTCTTAGGGTAAACGTTATATGGACACACTTTTGTTCATTTACCTTAATTCTCCATAAGTTCAACAACATTTCCAATTGTGTAATATGTTCTTGTAAATATCGGGAAGCCTCGTGAGGGTTTTCATGCACACTAAGGCAGGCTGTATCATCGGCAAAGGTAGATGTATAGATATTGCTGCTCATAGGAATATCACAAGTATAGATCAAATACCAGTATGCTCCCCTGTGGCACACCGGATGATATAGATTCGGGCAGACTCATGAGTTCTCCTTCCACAACCGTAAGCTTTCGGGTAGTTATGTAGCTTTCTAATAGATTCAGAAAATTTATTGGTAAATATGATTTTAATTTTAAAATTAGGCCTTCATCCCACACTTTATCAAATGCCTGAGAAACGTCAATAAAAAGGGCAGAACAATACATTTTTTCTTCAAAAGTTCTTCTTATAAATTGCACCAACAGATCTTTGCCCGGCTTTGGAATCATTTTGATTTTAGCAAGCTTCCAGAGTTGTGGATAATACTCTAGTCGTAATATGGCATTAGATATAAATAGCAAGATTCTTATTGCAATATGCGGCAAGTTCATCAGCATATTGTTACTAATTCCATCAAAAGCTGGAGCTTTCTTTGGCTTGAGTTCAGCAATTACTTTATGTACATCACGCATCTTAAACTTTAAGGCTCGAGGGTGTAGAGTAACCACAATCGGCAAATCAGCAACACCAGTACATGTATTTGGGGTAAATACTGATTTTAAATGCTCAGCAAATATTTTACATTTTTCCGTATCGCTTCTTGGCCAACCTCCGGTAGATGTGCAAAGAGGTGGCTTAAACTCAACGGGTGTTTTAAGCTTTCTAGCAGCGCGCCACAAAGAGTAATTAGATGTTGGTGTGACATCAAGACCTTCCAAATAATTTTTAAGAGATGCAGTTTTTTCAGATGCAAGCATCTCTTGAAGTCGTTTAGAACATTCTTTAAGTCTGAGCTTATGTTGGGGTGATCTGTGCTGTTGCCATTCCCTTCTAGCTCTTCTTTTTTCACACACGAGATGTTCAATATCCCTGGAATAAATTTTATTAAACGAGGACTGCGGATGGGAGGTAGTGGCATGTTCAGCAGCCTGTTTAATAATTTCGTTAAGATTGGCAATGTTAGTTTCAATGTCATTAGGTGTTCTTAACGCAATATTTTCCGTGCAATGACTACTAAGATATTTTTTGAATCCCAGCCAATTAACACGATTGGTCATCTTCATATATGGGTGAGGTAAGTCACTTCTGGTGGGTTACAAATTGTAACGATAGTGGGGGAGTGATCGGAGGAGAGATCTAGAGAAGTTTCAACACTAATTAAATCCCTAGAAATATTTTTCATTACGCCAAAATCAATAACATCTGGAATTTTTCGTAGGTCTGTAGGCCAATAAGTGGGCTCCCCACTCGAAATAACATCTAAGCCCATTTTTGAAATTGTATTAAACAAAGCTCGACCTCTAGGTGTTACAAGGCGCGACCCCCAGTACGTATGATTTGCATTGTAGTCTCCAGCTGCCACGAAACAAGATCCAAGCGATTTGTAGAACTTCTCATACTAAACTTCGGTAACTGAAAATCCGGGAGGTGAGTAAATTGATGATATCACGAAATTAGAACAAAAGTTTTCTACAAAAATATTCGTAGCTTGCATATATTCTTCACTATTGTTGTCAAGGATATAGTGCTTGAGTCTTGAATTAATTATAATTGCAGATCCACCGCATGCTCTCCCTCTAGGGTCCTTTGTATCATGCATAGTGTATCCATTTATTTTAAAAAAGCTTCTCGAAGTCAATTGTGTCTCAGAGACCAACATTATATCAATATTTTTTTCCGTAAGGAAGTGCTCAAGTTCATTTTTATGTTGGCGAATGCCGTTTGCGTTCCAGAAACATATTTTTAACGTGTTCATGGCTTGTTAATTAATGCTTGAATTCTGCATTCTCAGCATTTCATGGTAGTTATATTTGTTGTAAAATTATATATAGTTTGCACCAAATTGTCAATAGGAGCTTCAAGGCGACTATAGTTAAAGATTGAGTTTGCATTCGTTGAATTATTTGGAGGTGGAACATTTTGTGCGGGAATAGAATTTGTTTTAGCAGCATCGGCATACGATACACGGGAAGTAACCGGTTGGGTCATTTGCGCAAAAGTGGCGCAGTAAGCGTTTGCTGATTGAGATGGAGCTAATTTGGGTTTTTGCACCATAGTTTGTTTGACAAAAGAGTACACAGGACAACCTCTGTAGTTAGCGGTGTGATTACCTCCACAATTACTGCATTTTTTATCACTTTGATCTTTTTCACACAACGCAAACAGTGGGTAATTTACAGTATGTTTTTGTATGGCCACATTCTTGGCAATTATGGCACTGTAGGGGACCTGGTCGCTTATGTGGCTCTTTAACTCTGATTTTTCGGTATAAGAGGTATTTTAGGCTATAAATTGGGTGTCTCGTTTTTTTTCAGCTGTATATCATTCGGCCCCAACTCAACACGAAATAGAGGCTGGGGGATCTTCTCCCTATTGATTATGTTGGTAACATTTTTTACCTTAAATCCTTCCGGATTAACATAAGAGTCAATACCCTTCAATACGATCTGCATAACTTTGGCACTCTTAAGCTGGTACGTATAAAAACTTGTTTTATTTTTTTCGAATTCAGTCACTATTTTACGGAAATTTTTTTCTTCGTATATTTGAATTTTAGTTTCGTCAATATTACCACGCTTTATTGGAATAACATGAAATGCGTTTTCACCAATGGCCGAGACTAATTTTTTAATTAGGGCGTTAGAATTTTTCTCTCTCAAATATATAGGTGGTGGCTTAAAAGACTTTTGCGATGATGCAGCGGGCTTGTCGTCTGTGACTTGCAATAATGAAAAACGATTTTGACGATTGGTAGATGATGCGCTATTATCCCTAGACATCTTTGGAGCAGATGAAATTTTTGAAGAATTAATAAAACATTTTATTTTCCACGTGTGTTTCAAATTACCAGCCAAACAGTAGTGAAATTGAATATCTGTATTGCTTAGCTTACGATGGGAATGAATTTGGCAAGATAATAATGAACAGTTTGTGGCCGTTTTAAATTATGTTTGTATTCTTATTTTTTTTATTATTAACTCTACTTTTTGTTATTGTATTACTTTTAAGTTATTTTTTTAAATTTCGTTTAAATATTAAAGTTATTGAATAAAGTTTATGATTGCAACTTAAATCGTCATCCACTTCATTTCTTTGAGTCAATTAGATTATCCTGGTGTACTACCTAAATAACTAATTGATTCATCCACAACTTGATTTATCCTTGTGTATCACTTGGATAAAAAACACCAACATTTTTTTAATTGCTTATCCTTGTGTACCACTTGGATATCCCCACCAGTTACGCCAGGCAAACGAGTCTGGTATTAACAGTAGTAAAGCTTTTTAAAAATCTCTCATGTCTTGAAAGGTCTTATAAATGGTTTTGTGCAAGTCAATAATAAGTACATACATACACACATACTTGCAGTCGAAACTAAAAATGTAAACAAACACGAAGCAAAATCGCAAGAGCGTCATCTTAAAATTGGTTTAAACATGGGGACAGTCAATTTTAAAATTTGCTGATTTACGCAAGGTTAAAAAACGGTTTTTAAGCTAAAATTCTAGTATGAAGACAATTTTAGCGGATATTGCTTAAACAACTTATGAAACGCTGTTTAAAATTTTTATGAAAACGGCTGTTAATCTTCGGCTACTTTTTGTTGGATTTGCCAAACAAACAATAAACAATAATGGGAAATTAGATTTGCATTTCGGTAACAAAAAAAATTTTTTGATACTTTTTTGATCCCGAGAGTATCAAAAATTATTATTTGTTTTTATTTAAAAAATCGGCTTGCTCATAAGCCGCCGATGCGCCGATGGATTCGGCGGCGGCATGACTTAAGAAAAATAATCGGCGACGCGGCTTGCCGTCAGCCGCGCCGACACGACTTGGATCTCTGCTAGAATTGCCACATCCGAAAAGCCAGCCAGCTTGTGAGTGTAAAATGAGCTTGATTTCAAAAAAATATCTTGACAATTAAAATATCGCATACGTAGGAGAAAAACTGCTAAATTTTATTAAAAAGCGCAATAAAAACATAACAAATTATACAAAAACTAAAAAAAAAAAATATTACAATTCAGTTTACGTCAAATAATATAAACATCCTACAATTAATATACATTTAACTATGTTAATTTTTCCACATATACTTTGTACTTTTAGTAACAGACTTAACTAGTTCTGTTCCTTTAGGCATTAGTAAAAAATTTTGAACATTTTTTAAATTTTCATCAAAGTTTTGTCTTATTAACAGTTCAGCCTCTATAAGGTCAAATCCCATTCTATTCCTTTCTTTAGAATATAAATTGTTTAATGTACTAAATGTTCTTTCACAAAAAGCGTTACTAATTGGAATAGAAAAAATAAATGAGATCAATTTAAATATATTTATCAAGTTATTTTTATCACATTTTTTGAAAAAGACCATATTTTGTCAATAGAAATATCTTTTGGCAATAGATCAAACACTTCTCAAAGACAGCAATAATCTGTATATAACATGCCATTATCAATAGAATTTGATATCTGTAAAATTTTTCGAAGCTCTGAAAATGTAAACCATGACAAAAGAGATTGTTTCAGATTTAAAACTGATATATGTTTGTAAATTGATTCATCTCCGAAATCACATCGTTGCTCCAAGTATGAAATAGCATTTGTTAAGAATTGATTTGCTTCTAATTTAAATGCTTGAACATCATTATTTGAAATATTTTTAGAAATAACCAAAACTCTACTTCCTTAAAAACAATCCTTTCTTTGGCCTTGAAGACTGTTCATAAGTTTGCCATTATGCCGTGAAGTTCCATTATTGCACAAGAATCATTTTCAAGCGCTAATATAGCTGAGTGGAATTCATGCATTACATTATGAATAAAATACAAATAAGCCTCTGATAATCCTTCACATATGCATTCTTCATCCGCATTATTTAGTTCAGTATCTGGCATTCCATATGACACAAATTTCCAGATTTCTTTTCTGCAGTTGTTTTTCCCCTTTTTCAAAAATTACCTTTTAACTGTAGGCCAAGAATGTAATAATCGGTCAATTGCGGGCAAAAGTGAAAGCCGTCGAGTCCGAGCCGTCCTTTAACTTTTCATTTGACAAAGCTGATAAGGTAAATTCATTGAATTCATTAATCCAGGGATCGCAAATAACGATTATTTTCCAAATTTAAACTGAAAAAATCACACTAATAGAGAAGTCCTACGTACAAAGGGAATATACCAATGTACTCCATGTTACATGGACTACCTATAGATGCAATGATTTTTATTTTTTTGATTTTTATTTATTCCTCACAAAATAACAGTTATTTCTTGATTTTATTTATTCCTCACAATATAAGAGTTATTTTTAGATTTTTATTTATTCCTCACAAAATAAGAGTTATTTTGTGACTTTTATTTATATATATAAAAAATAAAAATCAAAAGGTAACTGTTATATTGTGAGGAATAAATAAAAGTCACAAATTAGCTCTTATTTTGTGAGGAATAAATAAAAGTCACAAAATAACTCTTATTTTTTGAGGAATAAATAAAAATCAAGAAATAACGATTAAAGAGTAATTTTTAAAATAAAAATTATAACCGTTACGGTCCCTGTTTTAATCACAATGTTTTCTATATCGACAGATAAAGCATTTAAAGCGCTTTTGATGCAGTTATTTATTACATGGCAATTGCAATTTGCCTTTACAATTTTTTGGTTTACATCTTTAAGTTTTATGAACACCGTAATTAACTGCCGCGTTATCAGCACTGTATGCTGCAATTTGCTGAATGTTAAGGTTATTTTCAGTTGTTATTCTTACGATATTGCCAAACATGTCTTTAGAAGCCTCTTTTGGGTCTTCATAAAAATCTGAAATATTCCTGTTTCAGCATCGAAATATTAACCGGCATATGGATACGTTTCCACGTTTCCAATATTTGATGCGTCGCTGCTTACCGAAAAGTAAAAACTTTCTTTTAATGCATCAGCTACTTTTTCTTGTGCGTATGGTGGCAATACGTTTTGTGTTATAGCTGCTGCTTTGGTACGGCCACAACTTATTTTATTAGCAATTTTACTGTCGCAAAATATAGAAGAACTTAGTTTAAATTGACAGTCTAAGCTGTTGTAACTAAGCCCGTGAACAACATTGTGAAAAACGCACATTAGTTAAGCTCTGGATATGTGTGAATTCTCCTTTGAGTCTGCCGGAACAGTGAACTTTATCATGCTGTGTGACAATTTTTGAGACAATGCTAATTTCATATGCCGTTTTGCTTGGGTATGTTTGTGAAATGCTCGGCTTCCTTCATGTTTTATAGAAATATCAATTTGGCATAATTTGCAAAATGCGGTATATCTTTTTTTTAATCCATTTGAAATATCCTGCTTCTTCAATGCGTCTATCGCAGAATTTTGTATATCTTCCTTTTTTGGAAGGTCGGGCATCGTCGTTATTTTCCATGGTAAATGGACGACACAAGGCTCAATATATTGTAACAATATTATTTTAAATTCTTAAACGAATATAACATTAAACAATTTAAATTTACTATTCACATCAAAAAAATTTACACTTAATTTCAATCAGCTGTATAATGTTGTAATTTTTTTACTGTTCGGCAAAAACAAGCAATAAGTCAATGATGAGTTAGGGGGGAAATTACAAGTGTTGATACTTTTTTGGTTATCGATTGCAATGAATTATTGATGTTGGGCAAAAAATAGGAATTAGTTTTTGGGTTTGGTGTTTCACAAATAACGATAATTTTTTTTTAATATTGATTTTTTTTAATTTTAAAAATTAACTGGACAAATTATATTTTATCTTGACACTTGACAGGACCTAAAAATATTGACAATCAAGCTCATTCCAGGCCATGTGGCAACCCTTATCTCTGCAGCGAGTTTCACATATGAACAAAATGCTTCTCGTTGCTGACGTTTAGTGCTTATCCAAATCATCAGTATACTTCAACAAGCGTTTAAAAACTTCCCATTTGTGTATTTTCTTTTGCTTCTGCTCATACTACTGCTTCTGAAAATTCAAGTGTCCTTGTAGAATTTAACACACACAGAATTTTTTTCTTTTCTTTTAATTTTGCAGTGACAATTGCGTATTTAGTTGCTTGCTGGAAGAATTGTTGCTGTTGTTGTCTTAGTATTATATTTGTATATATAGGAAAGCACACTCATACACAAACAAAACACACATTCAAACACATACACAAACATTTCTGCTTCGTTAACTTCGTATTTATTTAAAGCAGTCGTCACTCAAACCGAAAAGTTTTCGAACATGTTGAGAGTTGAAGCTCTTCGTTTTGTGTAGTTATTCGTTTATTGTGTTAACTTCAACTACGACACTTTGATATTCAGTAGAAGAACTATGAGCAACAGGTTGTGATTGGGCAGTCAAACAATAGTAAGGTCGATGAAAAAGCAACATTTTACGACTTTTGCTATTTCGACTGCAGGTTTTTAAACACTGACTACAACCACATATTTTGAACAGCCACAAACCTCTTATCTTATGTAAAGACTTTCCAAAACTGTTTCATAATTCACAAATTATAATATTTTGAACAAAACATTTATTCAGAAAAATTTGTTGGCATACATTAACGCTCTAACTCTTCTGGAAATACGTATATTTTGTAAAATAAAAATGAGCAAAAAATTAACTTCAAAACAGGTATGTATGTAGTTGCAATATTCTGAGAAAATATTTGTCATGAAATTCTACCATAGGTTTCAGAACGCACTTAAGTCGAAATTTTTTACTAAACAAGGGTGCAGTTTTAAATATGCCGTAAAATGAGTTTCAGATGTAAACTTTTCTAACTGAGATACACATATATATTTTTTGTACCCGCTACAAGAATCAGTTGGCTGAACGTTGTTATTTTTTGTGTGTTGGACAGTGTTATTGACATATTTGACATTAATTATGAAAGTGGTCCAAGTCATATATTTCTTGAGTCAGGATATTTTGCAGATTACATTTGAACAAATTAAGGAATATTTTTAAATTATACAACAGATCAATATCGACTTGTAAGAGTTTCGATTTATATAAATTTGTTTCTTATTTATCAAGTATTTATTTAAGTTGTTTTTTTAATTTATTTGAAATTTCGAAGAAAAAGTGCAAAGGAGTTAGACCACTTTCATAATTAAGGGCAGACATGTACTTACTTATACCTATATTTATATCCATACATAAATACAAATAAAAAGTATAGATTGTGTTAAAAATTCATGACAAGCCATGTAAGCAAATTCTTAAAGTATTCGAAGAAGTAGAATACACAATTAAACAATTAAGGCCTTATTCAGAAGAAAATGATTCATATTTACTAAATGGTTAACAAACAAATTTCCATACAAAAATTTGATTCGTAAGCCTTTTGTAAACCTAGGTTATTTTTTTAAACAAGGCAGTTTAATTAGTGTTTTTATGGGAATTTTTACAATTTAAGTTTAAAATTTGTAAACGCACTAATAATCCCAAAATTATATTTTACTTGTTCAGTAAAATATTTTTTAATAAAATACATTGAAATTGATTATTGAGGGGTTTAGCTGGATCCTATGCGCATTTCACTGTTGCTAATGCAGATCATCAGGGAACCTTTACCCAAAGTTTCTTAGAACAACTAGAGTTATTATGTTATAAACTTTCATTTAAATAAATGAGAAGCTCAACAACAAATAACAAAGTTGAAACAAGAACTCAATAATCAACATGTTTTTTATTTTCTTACTTTACCCTTACTACACTGGCTGACTTTTTTTCAGCATCAAATTGTAGATATAAAGTTTAAGTTTAAGGGTAGACTAAATATATTCGTATCGTGAGTTGGCGGATCAGCTGGCAAAATCTTTAAGTCCTAATTCACAGTATGCAAGTCTTATTGCTAAGCTGATTAGTTTGTTAGAGACGAGGGGAAAAGAAATGTTACTGTTCCCCTCGTCACTCTCTCCCTTAAACTGATCAGCTTAGCAATAAGATTTGCATAGTGTAAATTAGGAGTAACATAAATAAAACACGTTGCTGTTAATTTAATATGTACCCTAACTAATGTGAGGTAGAAATCTACAATAATTTCAATAATTGAAATTTATTTGCTGGTGGTTTAGCATGTCTATATACGTATTTCATTGGCGCTTGAACCAAATCATCAGTAGACTTTAACCACAAATTTTTAACAGTCACAAACCTCTCACTTTATGCACAGACTTTCAGAAACTATATGAGAATTCATAAAATTATAATAATATTTTTGAAAATCACAAAAAAAAAGCTTAGTAGGCTTTGAAACTGATACAAAACCGAGCAAATAATTTATATTCAGGTGAACTCATTTTATTTTTCTACATTCTTTTACAATTATAAATCCATCGGATAACAATAAAAGTATTTGCAAGGCTAAATGAAAAATAAAACATTAATTGTAGTCTTGTGTAGTTCATGAACGAACTAGTTCAAATGAACGATTCAGTACTTTCAACTGAGTGAACTAGTTCAATTGTTTTACGCTCACTAGTTCAATTTTTGAACTAAGAACTAAGACAAAAAATGAACTAAATGTTTTCAACGATTTGCTTTCCTTTTTTATTGTATGCTTTGCTTCTATACTCATCCATATGTAAGTATGTAGGTATGTATATTTTGTTTTTGCTAGCTACCACTACCACAAATGCAATAAACAAGCAAACTCAAGTAAACACTTACACTTAAATACGACACTCTTATGGTTACAAATTGATATGTACAAATTGTAATGTAATAATATTACAGTGATAGGTATTGTGCCAAACAAAAACTTGGTCAAACTTTGTATCTCACTACTTTCAATGGCCGAAATTTTGGAAAGTAACTTGGCCTTTTTTCACATATATGTTTTTGTGAGGATCTGACTACTTTTTGGAAGGTTTTCTTAATAAAGCTTTTTAAACTAGTCTGTTATAATGGGTGTTTTTTATTGAGGTATAGAACTTTAAGTTGGCATCACTTTTTTAACTGGCGGCCATTTTGTCAGCTGTCAAGTGATTAATATTTAGTTTGGTTTGCCATTTTATCATGAACAGGTTGACAAAAGAACAACGCTTGCAAATCGAGCAAATTTATTTCGAAAATAATGGTTCAGTTCGCGAAGTTTACCGCAAGCTCCGTCCATTTTATGGTCGACATAATCGTCCATCAGAGCAATTAATTCGGTTAACCATGGATCGTTTTCGCACTACGTTTACTCTATGTGATAATACGCATCCGCAGAGACGTCGAACAGTGCGCACCGAAGAAACAATTGCCGCTGTAGAGCAAAGTGTTGAAGAGGACCCGAATGGTATAGAGCCCGTATAGAGCCATGTAAACCGACTATTTTGTTCCCGAATTGGATGGCATGAATGTGGATGAGTTGTGGTTCAGACAAGACGGCGCTACATGCCACACAGCGCACGTCACAATCGATTTATTGAAGGAAACATTCGATGAGCGCATAATTTCGCGGAATGGACCTGTCAATTGGCCACCAAGATCGTGTGATTTGACACCATTCGATTATTTTCTTTGGGGATATGTGAAGCCGCTCGTCTACGCCAACAAACCAGAAACGTTAGGGGACTTGGAAGCCAACATTCGTGGCGTTATTGCCAACATACGGCGTCATATGCTCGAAAAAGTAGTTGAAAATTGGACCTGTAGAATTGGCTTTATTCGAGCCAGCCGCGGCGGCCACATGACCGAAATCATATTTAAACATTTTTTTTATGCATGTTTTTTTATTTATTGTATCTTCATATATGAACTAACAATAAGTATTCAAATCTTAAATCTAACATATAATTAATAGGCCCGACCAATGTCAGACATAACTAAGTGATAGTTGTAAATAATACATAAGTAGTGATAATTAAAAAAAAAGTATTTTCAAGCAACTTCATTCGGAGTGTTTGGTATTAGAGCCCTTGTATCTCTCTTTTTTAAGCAGATGTGTCCAGTAAAGTTCAAAATATTACGAGCAAGCGGATTAGGATGTGACTCGAGTTTTGTTAGATATTTGCCTGCGTATTTTGCAATTTCTTCAGTCACTAGTGGCATATTTAAATCACGATGTATATTTGAATTCTTAATGTACCATGGAGCAGATGTTATTAACCTTAAAATTTTGTTTTGTCTTCGTTGAATTCTCTCTACATTGGAAGCTGAAGCAGTGCCCCATAACTGGATACCGTAACACCATATTGGCTTTAAAATCGACTTGTATATTAAAAGTTTGCAGTCTAGGCTGAGTGTTGAATTTCTGCCAATGTACCTGAGTTAATTTTAGTTTCATTTGAGTTAACTTATAGTCAATGTGATGTTTCCATGTAAGCCGTCGATCCAGGTGTATACCAAGATATTTCACATGTGAATGTTCGGGAACAACTTGATTATTAATCCGAATGGGGGAACAAGTATCTATTCGTAAGGTAAATGTTATATAAACACACTTTTGTTCATTTACCTTAATTCTCCATAAGTTTAACCATAGTTCCATTTGGCTAATGTGTTGCGGGATGCCTCATCAGGGTTTTCGTGCATACTAAGGCAGGCGGTATCGTCGGCAAATGTAGAAGTGTGGATACTACTGCTCACAGGCATATCACAAGTATAAATCAAATATAAAAATGGTCCCAGTATACTCCCCTGTGGCACACCGGATGAGATAGTTTCAGGCATACTCATAAAGTGTCCTTCTACAACTGTAAATTTTCGTGCAAGAATGTAACTTTCCAAAAGATTTAGAATGTTTATTGGGAAGTATGTCTTCAATTTCAAAATCAGGCCTTCATGCCACACTTTATCAAATGCCTGAGAAACATCAATAAACAGTGCAGAACAATACTTCTTTTCCTCAAATGTTTTTCTGATAAATTGAACCAATCTATGCGTTTGCTCAATGGTGCTATGCTGGCTTCTAAAACCAAATTGATGGTCCGGGATGCACCCATTATCAGTTAAAATTGAAGACAATTTTGTCATGAGTAGCTTTTCAAAAAGCTTTGACATTGTTGACAGTAAACTTATTGGCCTATATGACTCAGCCTTGGAAAGATCTTTACCTGGCTTTAGAATCATTTTAACCTTGGCAAGCTTCCAGCAGTCTGGATAATACTCCAGTCGTAAAATGGCATTAAAAATGAATAACAGGATTCTAATTGTAGTACGAGGTAACTTAATCAGCATCTGGTTACTAATTCCATCCATACCGGGAGCTTTTTTCGGGTTGAGTTCAGCAATTAGTTTTTGTACATCACACATCGTAAATTTTAAGGGTCGAGGGGGTAGAGCAACTACACTCGGCAAATCAGCAACACCGGTACATGTATTTGGTGAAAATACGGATTTTAAATGCTCAGCAAATATGTTACCTTTTTCAGTATCGCTTCTTGCCCAACCTCCGTTAGATGTGCGCAGAGGTGGCTTAAACTCAACGGGTGTTTTAAACTTTTTAGCAGCGCGCCACAAAGAGTAATTAGATGCTGGTGTGACATCAAGGCCCTCCAGATAATTTTTGAAAGATGCAGTTTTTTCAGATGCAAGCAACTCTTGGAGTCGTTTAGTGCACTCTTTAAATCTGATTTTGTGTTGAGGTGATCTGTGCTGTTGCCATTCCCTTCTAGCTCTTCTTTTTTCACGTACGAGATGTTCAACGTCTGTAGAATAAATTTTATTGAACCCAGTATGCGGATGGGAGGTAGTGGCATGTTCAGAAGCTTGTTTAATATTCTCGTTAAGGTTTGCAACGTTCGATTCAATATCATTGGGTGTTCTTAGCGTAATATTTTCCGTGCAATGACTACTAAGATATTTTTTGAATCCCAGCCAATTAACACGATTTATCATCTTGACATATGGGTGAGGTAAAGTGCTTCTCAGTGGACTACAGATTATAACGATTGTGGGAGAGTGATCAGACGACAGATCTAGGGAGGCTTCAACGTGAATTAATTCCCTAGAAATACTTTTTATGACGCCGAAATCTATAACATCCGGAATTTTTCTCACGTCAGTAGGCCAGTAAGTAGGCTCCCTACTTGAAATAACATCCAAACCCATTTTTGAAATTGTGTTGAACAACGCCCTACCTCTAGGCGTAATAAGACGCGAACCCCAGAACGTATGCTTAGCATTGTAGTCGCCAGCTGCTACGAAACAAGGTCCAAGAGATTTGTAGAACTTCTCGTATTGGTCCTCAGTGATTGAAAATCTGGGAGGGGAGTAAATTAAAGATATCACGAAATTTGTACAAAAATTTTCAATGCAGATATTTGTT
Organism: Tachina fera; assembly: GCA_905220375.1. NCBI lineage: Eukaryota > Metazoa > Arthropoda > Insecta > Diptera > Tachinidae > Tachina > Tachina fera. The sequence continues at coordinate 57,851,639 of LR999967.1, forward strand.
GCTTGTAGATGTTCTTCACAAATGTTGTCAAGAATATAATGCTTGAGTCTTGACTTTATTAGAATTGCTGAATGCGGTGGGCATGCTCTCCCTCTAGGGTCCTTTGTATCATATAAAGTGTAGCCATTCATTTTAAAGAGGCTTCTAGAAGTCAAATGAGTCTCAGAGACCAACATTATATCAATATTTTTTTGCGTAAGGAAGTGCTCAAGTTCATTTTTATGTTGGCGAATGCCGTTTGCGTTTTAGAAACATATTTTTAACGTGTTCATGGCTTGTTAATTAATGCTTGAAGCATAGTATTCTGCATTCTCAGCATTTCTTGCATCATAGTAGTCATATTTGTTGTAAAATTATTTATAGTTTGCACCAAATTGTAAATAGTAGCTTCTAGGCGGCTAAAGTTAAAGCTTGAATTTGCATTCGTTGAATTATTTGGCGGTGAAACATTTGGTGTGGGAATAGAACTAGCCTTAGCAGCATCGGCATACGATACACGTGGAATAACTGGTTGGCTCACTGGAGCAAAAGTGGCGGAGTACGCGTTTAATGGTTGAGCTGGAGCTAATGTAGGTTTTTGCATCATAGCCTGCTTGACGAAAGAGTACACAGGACATCCTCTGTAGTTAGCGGTGTGATTGCCACCACAATTACTGCATTTTTTTCCGCTTGATCTTTTGGTTTGGTACAACTTGCAGTACCGTGCAATTCACCGCAGATAACACACACTGTAGGTAAATTGCAGTAAGCTTTTGTATGGCCATATTCTTGGCAATTATGACACTGCACGGGACCTGCACGCTTATGTGGCTCTTCAACTGTGATTTTTCTGTATAAAAGGTATTTAAGGCTATAAATAGGATGAGTCTCGTTTTTTTTCAACTGTATATCATTTGGCTCCAGTTCAACACAAAATAGGGGTTGGGGTACTTTTTCTTTGTTAAATATGTTTGATACATTCTTTACCTCAAATCCCTGGAGGACAAGTGCATCTTTTATTTCTTCAGGGACAACATAAGAATCTATGCCCTTCAATACGATTTGCAGGCCTTTAGCGCTCTTAAGCTGGTATGTGTAGAAGCTTGTTTTATTTGTTTCAAATTCAGAAACCATTTTGCGGAAATCCTTTTCATCATAAATTTGAATTTTCGTTTCATCGATGTTGCCACGTTTTATTGGGACAATGTGGAATTTATTTTCACCAATGACCGAAACTAATTTTTTAATAACGGCATTTGAATTTTTCTCTCTCAAGTAGATTGGTGGCGGCTTGGATATTTTAATCGAGGATACATCGGGCTTGTCGTTCTCATCTTGCAAAATTTTAAAACGGTTTTGGCGATTAGTTGAGGATGCGCTGTTATCTCTAGACATCTTTGGAGCGGATGAAATTTTTGAAGAATTCGGGCTTCGCCCACGCTTTACCACGGTTATATATCTGTCCATACCGACTTGCACCTTGGGTTTTGAAATACTGTTATCTGTAGTGATAACTTTGTTAAGTGACGAATACGAGCCTGAAGGGGATGATATTACTGACTTATATGAAGAAGTACTAGGCAATTGTAATGTTAATGAATCACTACTATTTGGCATTGGACAAAGCGAAGTTGATCGCTGACGAAATATTGGCTTTGTCGTTAAAAAAACACTTTCATTAGATTTATTATTTATATTTTTTTCATTAAGAGCTTCAGAACTCACAGTAAAATAGGCATTTCTGCCGTTAGAACTCACTTCATAATTTTTTGTATTTGAGGCACTCATATAGAGTATTCCTCAAGGGTACTTTTTGTGTTTTTTGCTTACGGTTTTTTTGTTTTTGTACTTTATGATTGTTTGTCTGTTTTTGAGGTACTCGTATAGAGTATTCCTCAATGTCACTGTTTATGTTTTTTTGTTTGAGTTTTTTTGTATTTGTTATTTCCACTATGTATAAAATATATTATCAAAGCAATAAAGCTTATTTATTAAAGTCGGTATGTACCTATTACGAATAATATGTACTACGAATATTTTTTGTATAATTTTTTGTTTGTTTGGTATGTAAAAAAAAATCCGCTAATCGACTGTTCGCTATGAATGTACCACGAGAACTGTCAATTTTTAAACATTAAACAATTTTAAACATTATTGGCATAATATTATCCTTCCAATAAAGCCAAATTGATGGACATTAAAACGATTTTCTTGTGTTTTATTTCAATTCGAAGTTCTATACCTCTAAAAAAAACACCCTGTAGTTCTATTCATAATGTCTGTGCCAGTTCAAAAGGGCAGAGTTATATAAAATAATGGGCTATAGGGTGATCTGTGCACCATTGTGTCATATTAAGGACCGAGTAATTTGATTAATTTTTTAAGAGTCATCTGAGTAGAAATATGTAAAATATAGTGTAAATTTTAGTGGGAGTGACCCCGCTTATTTTTCTAAAGTCTGCTCAGACGAAGTACTTTTGAAAACGCAAAATTAAATGCTCGCATGAGTGAAATGTGCATGTAAGGTGTCATACAGTAGCTTGTGTTTTAAATTTATCTAGTTGGTAGCTTACCTAGTGTTATATACTGTAGTTTATTTATACCTGTTAGAATAATATTAAGTTTGTTTTATAAAATATGTAAAAATTGTCAATGAATAAAAAATAAAACTTTCAGTTTGGATTGAGAAAGCAAATAGAAATATTCGTTTAACTTTAATAAATCAGGTGTGGGGTAAAGAAAAAAAAATGGATTTACGACCCAGCCGACAAAACATAATTGATGCCTTAACTTTTGCTGGAGTATCTTTTCCTGAACAGGCAACTATATCGCAATTAAGAAATTTGTATGCAAGTCTGCCTTTATTAGAAGATGATGATGATGTTCCCGATCTAACTCCAGATGCTTTAAATACAGCCGCTGTTAATGTGTTTCCTTCTGAAAAAAATAATGCTTTAACCGATGCTGATGTTAATAATCCTGCTAAAAAATATTCTTGTGATTTTTTGTTTGATGTTGGAAATATACCTGTAGTTTCCGGTAATGATGCAAATAATCAAAATGAAGAGCAGCGATTAGAAAAAGAATTAAAAACTCTTAGAATGCGCTGTGAAATAAGAAATTTACAAACTCAGCTACAGTCTCTAGGAGATATCCCATCACAGTCTTCATTCATTCGTCGAATTAACTATGAGGAACTTGATGCAGTAGTTCAAAAATTTAGTGGTGATGATAATCAAGATGTTACAAAATGGGTTAGTGCTTATGACGATTATGCAAAGATAGCTGGTTTTAATAATCAAGAATTGTTATTGGGTTGGAAGCGGCTTTTATTTGGAAGCGCTCGACAGTTCATAAAAAATCTTGACTTCATTAATTATACCGAAGCGAAGCAGTTATTAATTAAAACTTTTAGAAGAACTCTAACGTGTGAGGAAGTATATCGTAAATTACGTTTACGGACCATAAAGCCAAATGAATCATCATCACGTAACTTGCGCGATTGCAATGCAAACTATTGCCTCCCAAGCAAATGTTGATGAAAAGGAGTTAGTTGATATTATCATAAATGGATTCCAAGATAATTCAACAAATATATCATTATTATATGGTGCATCATCAATTGCCAAATTAATAGATAATTTAGACCGTTATGAACGTCAGAGAAATCGCAAAGATGATGTAACAAAGACAAAATTAAACATAAAACCAGATAAAAAAAGTTTCAATTGCTCGCAGTTGTCGCAGATTGTCCGAATCGTAAAAAACTCGTATTGTTGCGTCAGTTTTTATGGAGCCAGAGGACAGTGATGGAAATATTATTATTGGTGAGGGTGGCTTTTTGTCTATTTAATAATGGCGAGTGCACAGATTATTTGAATTTCAATTCTCTCATTGATTCTGGTATCCCAATTAATTTTATCAAGTGATCTTTGGTGCCTTCAAGCCTCGAAATATCAAATAAGCTGAAGGTAATAAAATTTGTTGGTTTTCGGAATGTTAAACTACAAATGTATGGCACAGTTTCATGCTTGATTAAGTTTCATGATATTGTTAAATATGAGGAGCTAGTAGTAGTTCCAGACAATTATATAACATCTTCAATTATATTGGTTAGATCTTTTATGAATAAATTTAGTTTATATTTGTGTAAAATAAATTCAAACAAATCAAGTGCATTCGGTTTAGATAAAGAAATATTTCGGGTTAATAGTGACTGTCTTGGTAATAATTTCGCCGATTAAAATTTATATACTAATAACGTTGATTTGCAGAAAAATTGCTTAGATATAAATCCAAATTTAAAAGCTAATGAAATACAATTTACAAAAGATTTAATTAAAAGTTCCTATATCTATCCCAAAACACTTATAAAAACACCATCTGATTATAGAATAAAGATACATTTATCAGATGACATTCCACATCGTTTGTCATATCATGATAAATCTGAAGTTCAAAAAATTATTAATGACTTATTAGATAGAAAGGTAATTCAACCTAGCAGCTCACCATATGCCTCAGCTATTGTCTTAGTAAAAAAGAAATCTGGCGAAACTAGTATGTGTGTTGACTATCGTAGTCTAAATAAGAAAACCATTCTCGATAATTTTCCTTTACCACTAATTGATGATTGTATCGATTATATGACAAAAAAGAAGTACTTTAGTTTATTAGATCTCAAAGATGGATTTAATCATACTGAAACGGAAGAGAAATCAATACCATTTACATGGTTTGTTACGCCGCATGGGCAATTTGAATATCTGAGATTTCGTGATTTAATTGACTCTCGCGAAATTGTAGTTTATATAGATGATATTTTAATAGCATCGGAGGACTTAAGTTCTCATTTGAGAACATTGAGAAAAGTACTTTGTCGTTCATATGAAAAGGGCTTGGAGCTTAGGTTAAAGAAATGCAAATTTTGTTATAATCATATTGATTATTTAAGATATAGGGTTAATATTAACGGATAGACATTTATCTGCAATCAGATCATTTCCGGTACCTAAGAATCGAAAGTAGTTACAATCATGCATTGGGCTATTTTCATATTTTAGGAGATTTGTTCCATCGTTTTCTAAAATTGCAAAGCCTCTATTAAACTTGTTAAGAGGAAAGAAAGGAAAGATATTTCACTTTTCGAATGATTGTATGAAAGCTTTTAATGAACTGAGGCAGCGGCTTGTGGAACCTCCGATCTTGGCAATTTATAATCCATCACATGAAACGGAGTTACACTGTGATGCAAGTGCAAGTGGGTTTGGTTAAATTTTATTGCAACGTCAGGATGATGGCAAGTTCCATTTCGAAATCGACTTCCGACATAGATTCAAAGTACCATAGCTTTGAACTCGAGACTTTATCGATTATATATGCGCTTCGTCGTTTTCGAGTTTATTTGGAAGGCATTAATTTTAAAATTGTTACGGATTGTAACTCGCACTTTATGACTCAAAGAAACAGATTAACCCAAGAATAGCTCGTTGGGCATCAGAATTGGAAAATTATTATTATTCAATACAGCATCGTAGTGGGCTATCAATGGGTCATGTAGATGCTCTGGGTAGGTGTAATAAATATGAAATCAGCATTCAGCCAATAGTAGCTTCAGTTGATTCAAGTGAAATAGTTCGTGTATCTATATATATACGAATATATGTATCAGATATTGCAGAATTGTGATGAAAATATAAAAAAATTAGCTTCAAGGCTGCAAAATGAAAATGATAATAATTTCGAGTTATCAGATGGTTTAGTATTTCGCAAAGGGGAGTCAAATCGTTTACTTTTGTACGTGCCACGTGAAATGAAAGAAAGTGTAATGCGTTTAGTTCATGAAAAAATTGGCCATCTTGGTGTTAACAAGTGTTTTGATCAGATAAAATATAATTACTGGTTTCAAAAATGAAAAAGAAGATTAACCAATATGTTCAAAGATGTTTAAAGTGCATTTTATATTCCGCACCAACGCGATTACATGAACAGAATTTGTACAATATTCCTAAAAGTCCTTTTCCATTTGATACCATCCATATTGACCATTTTGGACCATTGCCATCATTGTCTTCAAGATGGAAACACATATTGGTTGTTGTAGATGGATTTACAAAGTTTGTTCGACTCTATCCAGTCAGGTCTACAAGTACGAAGGAAGTATGTTGCTCACTGATTAAATATTTTAATTATTATAGTAGACCAAGACGTAATATATCTGATAGAGGTTCATTTTTCACTTCAAACGAATTTAAAGAATTTGTTAAGGATAATAATATTGACCATATAAAAGTTGCCGTTTCGACGCCTCAGGCAAATGGTCAAGTGGAACGCGTGAATAGAATTATTAAAGCAATGCTAAGTAAACTATGTGAGCCATTGAAACATTCTGACTGGTCACAAAAACATCAGTTGAATTTGCGATAAATAACTCTATCCACAGTACAACGAAAGAAACTCCTAGTAAACTTTTATTTGGAGTAAATCAACTTGGAGTTAAAGTCGATGAGCTAAAAGAATATTTAGATGACAAAAATGTTGAATCGACGGAAAGGAATTTGGACGAACAACGAGTTAGGGCTTTAGAAGCTATTGAAAAAGCTCAGGCGAATAGTCAATACTACTTTATGGAACATAGTGTTCCTCCAAAGCTATATTCAGTTGGGGATTATGTTGTTATAAGACAGAATCAGAATAATGCAGACAGAAGTGGAAAATTCTGTGAAAAGTATCGTGGCCCTTATGTGGTTAGTGGAAAATTGGATAGGGATAGATATGTGGTAGAGGATATTGAAAATTGTCAATTGACACAGTTACCATATAAAGGTATTATTGAAGCAAATAATTTAAGGAAATGGATATCACAAGACAGTCACTCTTCCTGATTTATTTCTATTTAAAAAAGCCACTATATTTTTTTTATATAGTATATATAATTCATAATTTCATTTGTATTATATTAATAATTTGTTTATATTTTGTTTAAATATTGATTGAGGTCAATCAATTTATCAGGTTGGCCGAACTGTTATATACTGTAGTTTATTTATACCTGTTAGAATAATATTAAGTTTGTTTTATAAAATATGCAAAAATTGTCAACGAATAAAAAATAAAACTTTCAGTTTGGATCGAGAAAGCAAATAGAAATATTCGTTTTACTTTAATACCTAGGCCTATTTTTTTTTTTGCAAAATTTCAGTTTTCTACCGTATATATTTCAATAAAAATTTTATAAACGTGGCCCTACTTGCTTAACTTAGCAATCGGAGCTTTCAGATTTTTCCTCTTCGTAAACCCTTTAACTTAAATTCTTAATTTTGAGCTTAAAACGCGTGTCCATGCCCACAATTGAAATTTCCAGGATTTTAAATCTTTCTTGGTAACCTTTAATTTAGATTTATTTGTGTATTGAAATTCTAGCTTGAAATGTTGTGGCCGTTACCCCCACTCTCTGTCACTTTTTTAAAGATGATAGCTTTTAGTTAAAGCTTCAATTAAAAGCTTCAGTACAAAATTATCATGGCTCCTGCCTGATTTGGTTGAAGCGCCAATGAAATACGTATATAGACATGCTAAACCACCAGCAAATAAATTTCAATTATTGTAGTATTTACACTTCTGACAGTATGTCAAATAAATAAATTTCATGAAAATTGATTTCTATATCAACTTCTGTCTTAGAAACATACGCACATATGTATAAAGCAAAGAGAAATACAATAACAGCTGACACGTTCGCGGGAAACCTCACGTTTTTATTACTAACTAACATTTAGAATTAAACGATACAACCAATTCAAAAGTAACACGATATGAATGGACTAATTCTACCATAATAGTCAATATTGTTGGGCAAACTTACTAGGCTTTTGACAGTTTATTTACGAGAGTGCAAAAATGCACAGTTTGAGAGACTTTTGAATGTTTTCAGAAAGACTATTAATATTTTACATTAATTTATTTTTTTCTTTTAAATTTTAAACATTAGTTTCTGTTGAAATATTCCAACTGATAGATACTAGATTACGCAAAGATGTAAATAAAAGTTTAAAATATATATACTTACAAAATTTTTAACTGATGTAATCCAAGAAACATTTTGTTGGATATTTCCTTAATTCTATTCTCGGCTAAATGCAAGTCTTGAATGTGGGAGGCACCTTCAAAAGCATTTGCTTCGATGACGACGATTTTATTGTGTTTTAAATTTAATTTTTCTAAATTCGGGAGACGACCGAACAATCCGTCAGACTTGATTCTTTCTAGCTCGTTGTCATTAAGTAACCTAAAAATAAAATGTTGGTATAGAAATTCAAAATCACAATGGCAATATTTAATTTTTTTTTTTTTTTTTTTAAATATGCATAAATAAGTAAATAGTCTCAATTTTAGCAACTGCGAATAATCCTAATTGTAGCAAAAACCATTTGTACGCTCACATATTTTCTCTCAAGCAACTATAACTGAAGGATCAGTTACACGACTATAATGGAATATAATTGCAGCGTAGAAAACAGCTGATCGATATTTTTATATGAAAAGTTCGTTCATTTAATTAATTTATTGTGAATTTCAAAATGAAGTAATCGAAACAATAACTAAGTGATTTCAAATCGGCAGGCATATAGCTGACCGGTGTAAAATCACAAAAATTCAAAAAGTTGTGTGTACAGAACACATTTCTTGTGATTTCAAATCACTTTCACAAAGAGCAATTTTCAGAATATGCCTTTCCATAACCATTTTCATTACTTTCACATAAGAATATGCATCAGCTGTTTCCTACTGTTGCAGTTACATTTCATTGCAGTCGGGTAACTGAGCTTTATAGCCTTTTTACAGTCACTCACATCTTTGCGGAATGCGTGGAATATGTTGAAAATTTAAAAAACTTTTCACTGTTCTTTCATCTGTCATTATTATAATACTATTTTTACGAGTGTGAGCAACTAAAAAGTAAGAAATAAAATGGAATTTAAAAATTCAGTAGAAATTGATTTAATTGCTTCTCGTGTTGAGGAGCAGAAACAATTAATGCTACAATATGAAGAATTAGTAGAAATTATGCTAGCGGACGATGATGATGAAGAAATACATATTTCGAGTACTTTCTTTATGTGCAAAAATTTCGAGCCCGAGCAGCTTGTAGAAATTTGCTATTACTTTTATGTCATTTATTCGATTTGGAAAAATATATACAAGATTTTATTATATACATGAATGTACATACATATGTATATAATAAAATCTTGGAGTAGTTACAGATCTTTCTGTGGGAATAATATTCCAAAATGTAGGCCTGAATGAATGTGCATACATATGTACATGCGTATGTAGATATACATACATACATACATATGTATACATGTTTATAGTATGTATGCATGTATGTATATAGTTGTATACATTTTTTCTAGTGATGACACTAAAATAATCGAAAGATATTGAATGGAACAAAGTGAGATAGGAACATCTTCTGAAGATGTTGAAAGATGTTGAACATTCAGCCCTGTATAATTCTTATGGGAAGATGTTATCATCTTGCCAAATTGATGAGAGATAAAAGATGTGAGTAAGTGAAAAAACATATTAAAGCCGATTCCAAGATACAATAGCATCTCTAATTTGTTTATTCAAAAACGAATATTAATATTTTTTCAGTAAAAATAAACTCGGAATATTTATTCCGTGTTTAAAAAACTGCAGTCGAAATAGCAAAATTCGTAAAACAGTGCTTTTTCTTCGACCTTTCTATTGTTTGACTGCCCAATCACAACCTTTTGCTCATAGTTCTTCTACTAAATTTCAAAGTGTTGTAGTTGAAGTTAACACCATAAACAAATAACTATACAAAGCGAAAAGCTCTAACTCTCGACATTTTCGAAAAGTTTTCGATTTGAGTGACGGCTGCTTTAAATAAATACGAAGTTAACCCCCAAGAAATAACCGAAAGTCTTGCAAGTTATGCTAGGAACACAATTGGGACGAACGACGAATTTCGTCCACGTCGACGAATTCGTCGATAAGCATTCGCTGCGTTAATTCGTCGTGAGAAGCACAATAACGACGAATTTACTCACCGAATTCCTCTCTCATATTTGATAAAGTTGAATGTTGTGTGTTCAAAAACAGAGAGAGAGAATTTTCTCTCAATTTTGTTTTTTCGTCGTTCATCGGCGTACAAAATAGAAATAAATTTATCCCATAGTTCGTCACGCACGACGAATTTGGTTGTACATTTTCTTATGCACAAATGTGTTTTATTTTTTATGACAAAAGTTCGCATCGAAAAATTCGTCATTCGTTTCAGTTGTGTTCCTAGCATTACTTGAGAGTTTACACAGTCAGTTGTAAGTTCAATTTAAAAAATTTTTAGAAGCGTAGACGTCTTATGAAAATACATTTGCCTTTGAAAGAAACAAATATGTTTACATAAAAAATATATGAAACCAGTATTGCCGTATTTCCGGAATCATAAAATTACTGAAAATATTTTCTTCAACAACTTTTTTGTCAAATGCATGAAATTCATATATAAAAATATGATTAAGACGCGCTGTTGTAAAGTTGTGTTCTTTTTTCGTTCTTTTCGTTCAGTTGTTCTTTTCGGTCAGTTGTTCAGTGAAAAACAAAACAGAGATTATACAGTCATTGAATCCTCTTCAATGTTTTATTCGTGTGTTAATATTCTAAATTAATTTCATTTCCTTCTTAATGACCTTATTTAATTAATTTTTTTAACTGAAAATGCTTTAAATGAAGTTTGATAATTTGAAAACAAATTTTAATCGCCTTTTTAATACTTATTTATATTTAACACAACAAATTCTTTCTTTTAATTGAGTAAAAATTTTCCTTGCTTAGACGTACTTTCATTTGTGCTTTGTAGTCTTATTTGTTGTATGCTTTTAGTAAGTAAAAGGTAAAAATTAATATTTTGACATTTTTAAAATGAAACCCGTAATTAGTTTAAAACAAATGATAATCACTTTTTTAATTCTAACAATCTTTTTCATAATCTGTTTTTTAGTTCAATACTACAAATTATTTCTATTAATTTTGTAAAACTCCCTTGTATATTTCACTAAATATACAATTCCTTTTGTTTGTTTTGATTATTGTGCTAAAAATTAAATAGGCACACTACATTTGTATCTTTTTAACAATATACAAACAAGAAACAATAATATTTTACTTTAAGTCTTTTGCATGTGTATTGGTCAGGAACAGAGATTAAGATAAAAAAAATAAAATAAAGACCAAAAATTATCGAACAAACAAAATACGAACAAGAAAGACCAAAATAGTAGATAGGTAATGGTGGCCTGAGTCCTGTTTTGGGAATTAAAAACCGGGAAAACAAAATACAAAAATGGGGGGATTTTGGGGATTTTCATGCCGAGATTTTATGTCTGTGTGTGGTTGTGTGTGTGTGTGGTTGTGTGTGTGTGGTTGTGCGTGTGTGGTTGTGTGTGTGTGGTTGTGCGTGTATGGTTGTGTGTGTGTGTACACTTGTGTGTACAGCTTATGTTATTATTGTAAAGAAACGTTGTGCTTACAGTTCATGGATGTATGTATATGTGGGTGTTTGTATTTGTGTATGTATATATATATGTATATATATATATATATATATATATATATATATATATATATATATATATATGTGTGTGTGTGTGTGTGTGTGTGTGTGCATATATGTGTGTGTGTGTTTATGTATTTAATTGTGTGTCTGCCGGTGTCGGATACTTTTGTTTTAGTGGTAGACAAATATTATACCCCTGCAGTAAATATAGATTTTGAAAAATGTATTGACTCGCTTTTCACTTGCAACCAGTACTACTCTCTAATTATCAGCCATACAAATCTTTGTACTATAGACATTTAACATGTGCTTGTTATTGAAAACCTACTAGTAATACTAAAACAATTAACTAGGTAGCGACTACGTAGGTGTTATGGAAGCATGGAGAAATATCAACCCGACAGTTAGTTACTGGTACATTTCTATAATTTACGTACACTGAAAGGAAACTCTTCATTCAGACAATGAAATTCTTCATTGTATTAATGAAAATGTTCATTAAAAGTTAGCTAATGAAGCCCTTCAGTGGATCAATGAAGAATGTTTCATTGTATTTTTAAAGTTAATTTTGGCGGATATGTCATAAATAAAATGAAACTATTTCATTACTTCAATGAAACTGTTTCATAACTATAACGTAGTTGTTTCATTGAATTAATGAAGTTTTTACATACTATAAATGAAGTTTATTCATTAATATAAAGAACATTTCATTAAAGTTATGACGAAATTTTCATAAATATAATGAAATATAAGCAGTAAATAATGAAAATTTTATATACAAAACATGAAATCATATCCCTTCCAAACCAACTACTTAATAAAATATATATAGCTTTTTTTATTTTATTTAATATATACAAGTATACATGTACTTAATATATGTACATATGTTTGTATTTATTAAAGTAAATCATTTAAAATTTAAGGAACTCATCATTGGAGTTCAACCCAAATAATGTTTTAAATAAGCCCAAAAACTTACATGTTTATAGTAAAACTCTTAATATGTTGTTGAGAATTACAATACACAAACATAAGTTTAAGAGAACAAAACAAAAATCTTAACAAAACAGGTATCTTTATGGGATGTTTGGCAAAAACTTCTTGTGTTTGTACAGTTGTGAGGCACGTTAATGGATAAAAAAAGAGAAAGAGAGAGATATCTGGCATACAATGAAGAATATTACATTGTATAAATGAAATGATTTCATTGCTTTTATGACGATCATACTGCTTTGAAATTAAAAGGGATTAGAAAAGTAAGAAAAAGAAAATATTTTTTAATATTTTTTAATTTTTAATTTATTTATGTTTGCAAACTTTATACAGTAAGCAGATAAAATTTGTGTAAATTGCTTATATTTGTCCCTAATTTGTTAAAAAGAAAATTCGTTTAAACAATGTAACGATTTTCATTAATGCAATGAACTATGAAGAACACATGGAGAGCAGAGATTGAAAGATTTCATGTATGCAATGTAATTGTTCATTGTATTAATGAAAAGTTTCATTAATATAATGCAGAACATTTAATGAAACCGTTTCATTCTCTGAATGAATGATTTTCCTTTCAGTGTACGTACAAATGAATGTATGTATATTGACAAGTTGATAGAAAATAACTTATTATACTACAATTGTCTCTAGAGTTTTAGTGTTGCTACAAAGACAGTTGGTTCTCAGTCTGACTGTAGGGTAGTGACAAGGGTACTGTGTAATTGTGTGTATGTAGTGATTGTTATTTGATAGACTTTGGTTTGCTGTTTTAAGTTATCGCATTTATGTTAGGGATTTCTGGGGAAATAATCTAATAGGTGCAGAGAATGGCAACCCTGCTGTAAATGGCAGTGGATAGGGATTGTATTTGGTAATGTATATTTATGTTGTTGGATTCATGTACGTGATTGTATCTATTTTTGCTTTGACGAATATCATTGCTTGTGTGAATTACATCAACACTTTTTCATACATATTTACAAATGAATGTAAATATGTTTTCAAGGCTATTGACGTTGCTATTCTTATGGAGATAGAAAATATTGTGTTGACATAGGCTTTATATGTGCAAGAGAATTTCAGATGCCAAATGCTTTGAATCCAGTCAGGTTGATACGAAGAGCTTTTGACTAGGGGTAATGTTATTTTTTTTCAATATATTTTACTTTAATGTAACAATTACATAAAATAGCTTTTAGAGCAATATATCAAAAACTGCTCGTACCTTTGTATTACAAACTGATGCTAGCGATTTTGTTTTTCTGGTTGTTGCTGTGTATATGAATTTCATCATATATCGTAATACCAAAAGAGAATTGTGGAAATATATGTGTGTGTGTGAGTATGTACATATATATATATATGTGTGTGTGTGTGTGTATGAATTTCATCATATGTCGTAATAAATTAGATTTGATTACTACTACGCGATTCTCATATAAAGTATATAAGTAGAATAAATAATGTAGACTCTCATCAGTCTGCTCTGATATCTCAACAAGTGACAACCTATTTTCCCAATCAAAATTTCTAAAGTGTTTGAAATCCAAAAACTATAAAAGTGCTAGAACTAACTACTGTTTGTTAAACAAGTTTATACTGTATAAAAAATTATTAAATAAATTTTTTTATAAGCGAATTTTTTATAAGTTCTCGTGGTACCTTCATAGCGAACAGTCGATTAGCGGAGTTTTTCTTACATACAAACAAACAAAAAATTATATAAAAAATTATTCGTAGTACATATTATTCGTAATAGGTACATACTGACTTTAATAAATAAGCTTTATTGCTTTGATAATATTTTTTACATAGTGGAAATAACAAATACAAAAAAAAACGCAAACAAAAAAAATATAAACAGTGACATTGAGGAATACTCTATACGAGTACCTCAAAAACAGACAAACAATCATAAATTACAAAAACAAAAAAAACCGTAAGCAAAAAACCACAAAAAGTGCCCTTGAGGAATACTCTATATGAGTGCCTCAAATACAAAAAATTATGAAGTGAGTTCTAACGGCAGAAACGCCTATTTTACTGTGAGTTCTGAAGCTCTTAATGAAAAAAATTAAAATAATAAATCTAATGAAAGTGTTTTTTTAACGGCAAAACCAATTTTTCGTCAGCGATCAACTTCGCTTTGTCCAATGCCAAATAGTAGTGATTCATTAACATTACAATTGCCTAGTACTTCTTCATATAAGTCAGTAATATCATCCCCTTCAGGCTCGTATTCGTCACTTAACAAAGTTATCACTACAGATAACAGTATTTCAAAACCCAAGGTGCAAGTCGGTATGGACAGATATATAACCGTGGTAAAGCGTGGGCGTAGCCCGAATTCTTCAAAAATTTCATCCGCTAACAGATAACAGCGCATCCTCAACTAATCGCCAAAACCGTTTTAAAATTTTGCAAGATGAGAACGACAAACCCGATGTATCCTCGAATAAAACATCCAAGCCGCCACCAATCTACTTGAGAGAGAAAAATTCAAATGCCCTTATTAAAAAATTAATTTCGGTCATTGGTGAAAATAAATTCCACATTGTCCCAATAAAACGTGGCAACATCGATGAAACGAAAATTCAAATTTATGATGAAAAGGATTTCCGCAAAATGGTTTCTGAATTTGAAACAAATAAAACAAGCTTCTACACATACCAGCTTAAGAGCGCTAAAGGCCTGCAAATCGTATTGAAGGGCATAGATTCTTATGTTGTCCCTGAAGAAATAAAAGATGCACTTGTCCTCCAGGGATTTAAGGTAAAGAATGTATCAAACATATTTAACAAAGAAAAAGTACCCCAACCCCCATTTCGTGTTGAACTGGAGCCAAATGATATACAGTTGAAAAAAAACGAGACTCATCCTATTTATAGCCTTAAATACCTTTTATACAGAAAAATCACAGTGAAGAGCCACATAAGCGTGCAGGTCCCGTGCAGTGTCATAATTGCCAAGAATATGGCCATACAAAAGCTTACTGCAATTTACCTACAGTGTGTGTTATCTGCGGTGAATTGCACGGTACTGCAAGTTGTACCAAACCGAAAGATCAAGCGGAAAAAAATGCAGTAATTGTGGTGGCAATCACACCGCTAACTACAGAGGATGTCCTGTGTACTCTTTCGTCAAGCAGGCTATGGTGCAAAAACCTACATTAGCTCCAGCTCAACCATTAAACGCGTACTCCGCCACTTTTGCTCCAGTGAGCCAACCAGTTATTCCACGTGTATCGTATGCCGATGCTGCTAAGGCTAGTTCTATTCCCACACCAAATGTTTCACCGCCAAATAATTCAACGAATGCAAATTCAAGCTTTAACTTTAGCCGCCTAGAAGCTACTATTTACAATTTGGTGCAAACTATAAATAATTTTACAACAAATATGACTACTATGATGCAAGAAATGCTGAGAATGCAGAATACTCTGCTTCAAGCATTAATTAACAAGCCATGAACACGTTAAAAATATGTTTCTGGAACGCAAACGGCATTCGCCAACATAAAAATGAACTTGAGCACTTCCTTACGCAAAAAAATATTGATATAATGTTGGTCTCTGAGACTCATTTGACTTCTAGAAGCCTCTTTAAAATGAATGGCTACACTTTATATGATACAAAGGACCCTAGAGGGAGAGCATGCGGTGGATCAGCAATTCTAATAAAGTCAAGACTCAAGCACTATATTCTTGACAACATTTGTGAAGAACATCTACAAGCAACAAATATCTGCATTGAAAATTTTTGTACAAATTTCGTGATATCTTTAATTTACTCCCCTCCCAGATTTTCAATCACTGAGGACCAATACGAGAAGTTCTACAAATCTCTTGGACCTTGTTTCGTAGCAGCTGGCGACTACAATGCTAAGCATACGTTCTGGGGTTCGCGTCTTATTACGCCTAGAGGTAGGGCGTTGTTCAACACAATTTCAAAAATGGGTTTGGATGTTATTTCAAGTGGGGAGCCTACTTACTGGCCTACTGACGTACGAAAAATTCCGGATGTTATAGATTTCGGCGTCATGAAAAGTATTTCTAGGGAATTAATTCACGTTGAAGCTTCCCTAGATCTGTCGTCTGATCACTCTCCCACGATCGTTACAATCTGTAGTCCACTGAGAAGCGCTTTACCTCACCCATATGTCAAGATGATAAATCATGTTAATTGGCTGGGATTCAAAAAATATCTTAGTAGTCATTGCACGGAAAATATTACGCTAAGAACACCCAATGATATTGAATCGAACATTGCAAATCTTAACGAGAATATTAAACAAGCTTCTGAACAAGCCACTACCTCCCATCCGTATACTGGGTTCAATAAAATTTATTCTACAGATGTTGAACATCTCGTACGTGAAAAAAGAAGAGCTAGAAGGGAATGGCAACAGCACAGATCACCTCAACACAAAATCAGATTTAAAGAGTGCACTAAACGACTCCAAGAGTTGCTTGCATCTGAAATAACTGCATCTTTTAAAAATTATCTGGAAGGTCTTGATGTTACACCAGCGTTTAATTACTCTTTGTGGCGCGGCTAGGAAGCTTAAAACACCCTTTGAGTTTAAGCCACCTCTGCGCACATCTACCGGAGGTTGGGCAAGAAGCGATACTGAAAAAGGTAACATATTTGCTGAGCATTTAAAATCCGTATTTACACCAAATACATGTACCGGTGTTGCTGATTTGCCGAGTGTAGTTGCTCTACCCCCTCGACCCTTAAAATTTACGATGTGTGATGTACAAAAACTAATTGCCGAACTCAACCCGAAAAAAGCTCCCGGTATGGATGGAATTAGTAACCAGATGCTGATTAAGTTACCTCGTACTACAATTAGAATCCTGTTATTCATTTTTAATGCCATTTTACGACTGGAGTATTATCCAGACTGCTGGAAGCTTGCCAAGGTTAAAATGATTCCAAAACCAGGTAAAGATCTTACCAAGGCTGAGTCATATAGGCCGATAAGTTTACTGTCAACAATGTCAAAGCTTTTTGAAAAGCTACTCATGACAAAATTGTCTTCAATTTTAACTGATAATGGGTGCATCCCGGACCATCAATTTGGTTTTAGAAGCCAGCATAGCACCATTGAGCAAACGCATAGATTGGTTCAATTTATCAGAAAAACATTTGAGGAAAAGAAGTATTGTTCTGCCGTGTTTATTGATGTTTCTCAGGCATTTGATAAAGTGTGGCATGAAGGCCTGATTTTGAAATTGAAGACATATTTACCAATAAACATTCTAAATCTTTTGGAAAGTTACATTGTTGCACGAAAATTTACAGTTGTGGAAGGACACTTAATGAGTATGCCTGAAACTATCTCAACCGGTGTGCCACAGGGGAGTATACTGGGGCCATTTTTATATTTGATTTATACTTGTGATATGCCTGTGAGCAGTAGTATCCACACTTCTACATTTGCCGACGATACCGCCTGCCTTAGTATGCACGAAAACCCTGATGAGGCATCCCGAAAACTCCAGGAACACATTAGCCAGATGGAACTATGGTTAAACTTATGGAGAATTAAGGTAAATGAACAAAAGTGTGTCCATATAACATTTACCTTACGAAGAGATACTTGTTCCCCCATTCGGATTAATAATCAAGTTGTTCCTCAACATTCACATGTGAAATATCTTGGTATACACCTCGATCGACGGCTTACATGGAAACATCACATTGACTATAAGTTAACTCAAATGAAACTAAAATTAATTCAGGTACATTGGCTGATTGGCAGAAATTCAACACTCAGCCTAGACTGCAAACTTTTAATATATAAGTCGCTTTTAAACCAATATGGTGTTACGGTATCCAGTTATGGGGCACTGCTTCTGCTTCCAATGTAGAGAGAATTCAACGAAGACAAAACAAAATTTTAAGGTTAATAACATCTGCTCCATGGTACATTAAGAATTCAAATATACATCGTGATTTAAATATGCCACTAGTGATTGAAGAAATTGCAAAATACGCAATCAAATATTTAACAAAACTCGAGTCACATCCTAATCCGCTTGCTCGTAACATTTTCAACTTTACTGGACACATCCGCTTAAAAAAGAGAGATACAAGGGCTCTAATACTAAACACTGCGAATGAAGTTGCTTGAAAAAAAATTTTTTTTTTGCTTATCACCACTTACGTATTATTTACAACTATAACTTAGTTATGTCTGGCATTGGTCGGGGCTATTAACTATATGTTAGATTTAAGTTTTGAATACTTATTGTTAGTTCATATATGAAGATACAATAAATAAAAACAACATGCATAAAAAAAAATAAAAATTATTAGTTGTTATTGTTTCTGATTCCAAACCGAAAATATCACTATATGTTGAACATAGTTTTATTAATGGTGTTTTAAATTGTTGTGGAAAATGTTTCTGTAAAATTTTTAATATTTCTGATTTTCTTTTAGAGTTTTTGCCTAAATTTTCTTTGATAATTTCATAATCAGAGATGTTTTCAGTTTTTATGTTACTTTGTTTGATTTTAGTAATGGTGTTATTAGTGTTTAGAATACGAATAAATGCTTTGTCAGATTTAAGTAATGTATTTGGTATAAAAACACCTGGTTCAATTTCTTGATTTGGAATTAATAATTCGTTATTTGAATTGGTAAAATTTACTTGACGTATTACTTCACATCTTGGAGGTATATTAATTTCATTGCAGTTATTTGTAATCGGTATATATATTGTATGTGGTATATTAAATGGTCTAAGGATAAGGTAATCATTATCTTGGTTGAAATCCAATATACAGTTACATTTTTTGAAAAAATCCATGCCAATGATTCCATCGCATGGTTTTGGAAAATTATTATCTACTACCTGGAAGTAATGTGGTATTAAAAATTTTTTAAATTTTAAATCGCAAAATGTATTTCCAATCGATTTGATGTTACCTTGTCCTATTCCACTTAAAGTTGTTGTTTTATTAGTGTTAATTTGGTTTTGTTTAAAGAATTTTGATTTTATTAATGAAATGTCTGCTCCCGTGTCTACTAAGAGTATGAGTGTAGTGTTAGTATTGTCTAATTGAATATTTATAAAGAAGCTCAAGTTTAGATTTAGATGGTAAATTTTCACTGATTTGATCCTACGGGAATTTCGGAGTTTTCCGAATTGTTTTCATTTGATTCTGTTGCTCTTACGTAGTTATTGTTCCTACCATTATTATTAAATCTTTGTCGGTTTTTGTAATAATTGCTATTATTATTATTGTTATTATTATAGTTGTTGTTATTATTTCTACGTGGGTAATTATTTCTTCCACGTGATTGTGTGTTATTACCACGGAAACTGTTTCCAGAGTTGTACTTTTGTCCATAGTACAAAATGGTATTTTGCTGACCTGTGGCGTCTGTACAACTATTGACAAATTTACTAATAGCATCGTTCATGCTATTGAATTGACCTGCTTCCATGATAAGCTTAACTTTATCTATGGTGCAGTTTTTAGTTAATGCCTTTACGGCAGTTTGTGTGGAATACTTTGTGGCTAGGTCGCATGACAATCCATCTGAAATGTATGCGGTTTCTAATGCCTTGGTTAAATTTTCTATTTCACTGCAATAAGCGTTAGCAGTTTTATTGTTTTGTTTTATATTTAAAATTTTTGCTGTTAATACTTCCACAGATTCTCCCTTCACGCTATTTTTTAGTTTGTTTATTATTTCTGATATAGTTGACTCATTGCTGATTAGATTTCTTGCAGTTCTCTTTAATTTTGCAGTTCTCTTTAATTAGTGATACTGAAACTGCTTCGTGAGTACCTTTTATTGAATCTACTAAGGACAAGGAGTCAACAATACTTGAAGGTTTTATATGTTTTCATAAAAAATTACTGCTAATAAAAGATTGACTTTAGTTGATTCATCTAACTTTAAACTTCATTCATATAAATGTTATAAATGGCTAGCTACTTGTAAACTGTTAATTCAATCTGAATCAGATAGCCTGATCTTAAAACCAGACCAGCTACCTGATAAGCTGATTTGATATCTGATAAGCTGATTTGATATCTGATAAGCTGATCTGAAAACCAGACCATCTCTTGAAAAACTAATCTGAAAACCAGACCAGGTCCTGAAAAGCTGATCTGAAAACCAGACCAGGTCCTGAAAAGCTGATCTGAAGACCAGACCAGGTCCTGAAAAGCTGATCTGAAAACCAGACCAGGGCCTGAAAAGCTGATCTGAAAACCAGACCAGGTCCTGAAAAGCTGATCTGAAAACCAGATCAGGTCCTGAAAAGCTGATCTGATAGCTGAAAAAGCTGATCTGATAGCTGATACCTGTTCTGCTATTTTCTGTTAGCAAACAATAATGAGATGGTGTTAAAGCAGTTAGTGTCGATAAGAAAATATCTGATGAAATTTAATGGAATTTCATAATATTGTGGAATTCAATTCCTCTCAAAGAAAACATGATTGCGCATGTTTATATAACGTGAAAACAAGACTGTGCATGTTTATGCAATATAAAAACAGAAATTTGCACATAAGGAAAAACAAAAAATTTATGATACAAAGAAGTAAGGCCAATAAAGAAATAAAAACCATTCACATATTTAATTCTTTTTTCAATATTTTATTTAAAATTTTTTCTTAAAAATCTTAGTACTAATACAAATTTAACTCTATGTATATATAAAAATATATGATATAAAAAGAAAGAGAGAAAAAAAAGATCATTAATCTAATATTTGAATCTTATTTACAAATAATTTAGGTACAGACAAAAAAGATAAAAGTTTTAGACCATTAAATTTTAACATGCTTTTGTGTGAATAAAATACTAAAATTAATAGATACATTCATAAACAAAGATATATATAACCAATAAATAAATTGATAAATAAATACAGAAATAAATACATAAATAAATTAATATACAAATAAGTAAGCAATAAATAAATTAATAAATAATTAAATAAGTATAATTAGTACAAAATTAAATTCTTGTTGTCATCTTACATGCAATTTAGTAGGAAGCATTCTATTCGACATCCATTGTTTCATTATTTCGGTCTATGTAATGCCCCCATGCACGCGGTTTTATTTTATCATTATATTTCTTTTATCATCAGAAAAGCTAAGAGCTATTTTATTTAGTTTTTGAGTATATAGTTGATGTCTTTTAGACCTAAACAAAAACATTTCATCTGAGATAATTTTGGATTCAAATAAGCAACTTTTGTAATGATTAATGGACAACTTTTTAATTACAGACTTTTTGACCCCTTTAGATTTTTTAACAGCTTCCGAGCGAAGAGTCGAGAGAGAATACATTTTTGCTCTTAAACCAACAAACTCTGTCATCTGTTTTCATCTTTCATCATACCTAAAACCTTCTTATTGACTAGTGGCAAACGAAATTGATTATCTATAGGATAATCTGACGTATCAAAATTCAAAATAATATCATTACGGATGTCATCGTAAAAATCATCAGTTTTAATTGAATAAATAAACGAGTCAGTATCCATATAGTTGAGAGAAATGTTCTCTCCAAATTTAGGCTTCATGAAGCCATAATGGAAGTCATACATTCTCTACTTGGATAACTCCAGTATCATATAGTGGTTCCATTATTTCTAACTCTACCGCATACATATCATCAGAAAATTTTGTCAACTGCATAAAATTTGGTTTCGAAATTAATGCTCTGAGACCTAAGTGATTCCTGTTTGTTGTTTCCCAAGATGAAGCAATTCTAATATCCCTACGTTTTTCAATGTTTTCCATTGTCTTCCCATAAACAGCGTTGTTCAAAAGTTTGAAGAAATCTTTTTCAAAATTGTTTTTAGCATTTGTCTTATGTAATGTGTTTAAGTCAATATATTTTTTAAGCCAAGGGGATTGCTTAAATCTGAGTATTCTATGGATTTGTTTTAAGATGAGGCCATTTGAAATGGCTTGTTTTAAAACTCTATAGTGCATGGTGTAATTTGTTTTTGCGTGTAAGTCTGCAACTAATTTTTTGATTTTGGATCCCCCCACTGTCTTATTTTGGGGACAAAATGGCAAATCATTATGTAGATCATGCACTGAATCGGGATAATCTATGTCCACTTCCAAAATGTAGCCATACTCTGCAGTATCAGAAATTTTCTTAACATCAAAATCAGTATCACATACCCACTCAAATTCACCGTAAGGAAGATATTCTGACATCGCCCAACCATACAAATTGTTAGCGTCTAAATAGACAAGAAATTCTGATGGTTTTGATGCATCAAAATCTTCCAAATATTTGTTATTCGCTTTCGAATATCTTTGTGAGCATTGAACTAGTCCACCTCTAATTCCGTTTTGCATAAACATATACATTTCGGAATCAGTGAACTGTTCCAGTGAAACTTCTGTGGTTTTTAACATTGCATCCCAGGATAAGCCTGGTGCTGTATAATAATGGTATATACCTCTACAAATTTTCCTACAATTTTCAAACACGTCAGTTAGAAGAAGAACATCTGTCTTTAAGTAGAGTTCAGTATAGTCAAGGAGGTTTTTACAGTTAAACTCTCTCCATATTTTTTGAGCATGTTCATACTCCACAACATCACATTCTTCATTCGTTAGAATATTGAAGAACTCTTCTCTACTAGGGAGTTTAATTTCCTTAAACTTAGTCATGGAATCCATGTAAGAGTACGGAAATACACCCTTTCTTCTAATCAGGTTGAAATGAGTTTCATCAACGAAACATGATCGAATAGTATTAAAATCATTGCTATCAAGATTTTTTGCTAACGTATCTAAACTCGAAGCCATAAATCTAAACGAGTCTATAAATCTTATTTCGAATCCATGTTTTTCATATAATCTGATAAAAATTGAAAGAGAAATATAACGTTCTGTGTTCTGGGGAATCACTTTTATTGTGGCATTTTTTATAGTAGAAAGTTCTTTGAAAAATAGGTGCATATCATATGCAGAAAGATTATGGAAAATAACCGGAATAAACTGAGGTGTTTTATAATTTAAATTACATTCGCTATGAGCTGCCCCACGATAATTGCCCGTAAGATGACAATGATCTCTAACTTTATTGTTATTTAATATTTTCTTACATATATGAAAATTTTTTGCATTATTATATTGAGCTATTTCTATTGGGGTCATGAAAATTTTCTTAACTTTTAGTAAATAATTTAGATAGATATCTGTACAATCTTCAACTATTTTTTTGATAAATACATTTGCCGAATCTTCACCAAAATAATGTCTATATAAGTTATTTTCCTTCTTAAAACTACAAGTAATAAAATAGCCGAATGTACACGCATGGTGTTTCTGTACATTTGTAGTGCTTTTACTTACAGGATCATGGAGTTTTTCTAAAATAGACTCGAAGTCTGCGTAGATGACAAATGGTACATCTAGCTTTTTGTAGTAGTTTTTGTACTTAATAATACATCTATCTTCGGGCATCCTGATGACTTTTTTACCACAAAAATTTTTATGTTGACTGTACACATAAGCATCATGTGTATGATAAAGGCAGGTGTTGCAGATATAAATCTTATTAACGTGAGAGGTTATACTGGAACGAAGAAGTCTAAAGAAGAGAGAAAAATAAAATAATATGTAAATTAATATAACAATAAGAACTAACTTTTTAAATAGAGAATATATTTTGCATAAATGCACAAATGAAACTTACTTTGATATATCTTTGATTAGCACATAGTGGAAGTTCTCATTGGACTGGAGCAATAAGAGATTAATATGAATGTGTTTTTCTCCTTTTGTTATGTAGTATGGTCCTATAAGCGATGTTCCATTGTGACCAAATACATTTATGCTCATATCATTTTGATTCTCGAATTGTTTTATCTGCTTCAATGGGAGTGGAAACTCCAGGCCTTCAAAATTTAATGTAATTGCTCCTATATTAATATTATCATCAGAAATGTCAGCAATGTTGTAATTTCTATAGTTTTTCCGTTGTTTAGGATTCAGACCACTATTTACATTTAAAGCGGCAATTAGACACCATTTAAAGCAATAAATGTCATTATTCTCAACATTTATGCATGCATGTTTTGCTGCAATATTTTTTGGGAGAGGGATAAAACTCGATCCTCTTGTTATGGACGCATTGTTTATATTAACTTCAAGGAAATTTATTGAAGTCAAAGTCCATCCACTATCCCTCTCTTGAAATTCTTCCATTTTGGCGCTTAGCTCCTCTGTCTGTTTCTTGTACATCTCTTCTATGTCATCAGACAAAGTCACCAACATCATTTTCGAAATATGTACAAGTTGGGAAACATTCATCTCATCATTCACCATCTTCATATAATCACATGTGAGCTCCATATTAAACTTAAATGTAGTATGTATCCTACTACAATCATGGAGTTGTTGTACTATGGAGCTCTTTGCAGGTTTCAGAAACTCTTCCGGAAACAAGACACCCACATTTTTGTTGAGGAGGATATATGTCTCGATCCTCCCATTGAAGTTACTTACTCTTTTAGTGAGAAAATCATTAATCCGTTCTTGGTGACAACTGTTTTTGTATTTTGTGGTTCTGACATGAGCCATATAAGCATTTGATGGGATCATCTCATCACAATCCTCACAATATTTGTTTTGAAGATTTAGCTTACTAATTCCAAGAGCAGCCTTTGATTGGTTAGCATATGAGTGCGTTTCCATATGCTGATTTAGTTTTGTTTGAGTCATAAAGACTTTATTGCAGATGGTACAACTTGTAGTATTCATTTTATTTAATTATTTATTTGTTTTATTAGTTAATTTAATTATTTTATTTATAAACAATTTATTTAATTATTTTATTTATAAACAATTTATTTCACTTATAAAAAAATTTATTTAATTATTTTTTATACAGTATAAACTTGTTTAACAAACAGTAGTTAGTTCTAGCACTTTTATAGTTTTTGGATTTCAAACACTTTAGAAATTTTGATTGGGAAAAACTGTTCTCGTTGTACATTCATAGTGAACAGTCAATTTAGCGGAGTTTTTATTTCATACTAAACAAAAAAAAATTGTACGAAAAAATATTCGGAATACATATTGTTATTGTTAGCTTTATTTGCATTGCTAATATTTTTTACATACCCAGCTAAAAAAATATGTATGGAGCATATATGATATCCCATATATGGCTCGGATCCGAAAATTGAGGGTATATGGGCATATATGATTATATATATTCATACATTTTCATACACAGTATGCAAAGTTCATATTCATACACTCTTGATTCACAAAAGCGCACTGCTGTGCAATAAATTAAATTGCTAAAACTAATTTTTTTTTAGACTTGAGAGAGAGGTTGTATTTAATGAAACATTTGTTTGGGCAAATAATTCAAAACGAACTAAAAGTCATTTCATTCATCAAAAGGTGAATGAATTATTTAAAAAACACATAAATCATATTCGTACATAACATTTAGCTTAAGAAATCAGATTAAAAACTAATTCAATTAATTATAAAAGAAAAAATAATCCCTCTAACAATAGTTTTCAATACAGTAATATGAACTTTGTTTCTTATCTAGAGAATTTTGTTATTTTCTATAAAATTAATGACTGGATTAACCTTTTGATTATTTGAATAGTAAATGGGGCCACAATGTAACAAAAGTTTTTCTTTTTCAAACGTTGAGGGTACGCATATAAACTTTGCATACCGTATGTATTTTCTAATGGATAAAATTCCAAGTTTTTTTGATTGCAAAAACGATCTTATGTGAGATATCATGTATGTACACATTCTTTTATGGCTCCATATATAAAATCTTATATTTATATATGGATCCACATATGAAGAGCTTCATAATTAAATTTTCATATATGAGCTCATATTTTATAATACATTTCATATGTATATTAGTCCATATATTAGTTCATATATAATAGTTTTGCCGTGTATAAACCCATATATGTCCATACATGAATGCATACATATTCATATATAGTTATATACATTCATATATTAAAAATATATGGACCATACATAATTTTTTTAGCTGGGTAGTCATAATTAACAAAAACAAAAAAAACCGTAATCAAAAAAAAAACAAACAAACAAACAAAAGTGCCCTTGAGGAATACTCTATATGAGTACCTCAAAAACAAATAACTGTGAAGTGAGTTCTAATGGCAGAAATGCCTATTTTACTGTGAGTTCTGAAGCTCTTAATGAAAATAATAAAAATAAAAAATCTAATGATAGACTTACTGAGAGCTCTGAAGCTCTTAATGATAATAAATTAAATAAGAAATCTGATAGTAGACTTTTTTTAACGGCGAGACCACTTTTTCGTCAGCGATCAACTTCGCTTTGTCCAATGCCAACTAGTGATTCGTTAACATTACCGTTGCCTAGTACTTCTACATTTAACTCAGCGATATCATCCGCCTCGGGCTCGTGGTCATCACTTAACAAAGTTTTTACTGAAGTTAAGAGCAGCCCAAAACCCAAGGTCCAAGTGGGAATGGACAGATATATTACAGTGGTAAAGCGCGGACGAAGCCCAAAGTCTTCGAAAATTTCATCTGCTCCAAAAATGTCTAGGGATAACAGCGCATCCTCTATTAACCGCCAAAATCGTTTTCAAATATTACAAGTTGACAACAACGAACCCGATGTATCTACGAACAAAACATCCAAGCCGCCTCCAATCTATTTGAGAGAAAAAAATTCAAACGCTATTATAAAATATTTAATTTCAGTCATTGGTGAGAATAAATTTCACATCGTTCCAATAAAACGTGGTAACATTGATGAAACCAAAATTCAAATTTATGAAGAAAAAGATTTTCGCAAACTGATTACTGAATTTGAAAAAAGTAAGAAAAGTTTCTACACATATCAGCTTAAAAGTGCTAAAGGCCTGCAGATCGTATTGAAGGGCATCGATTCCTATGTTGCTCCCGAAGAAATAAAAGATGCACTCGTCCTCCAGGGATTTAGGGTAAAAAATGTATCTAACATAATAAATAGGGAGAAGATTCCTCAACCTCTATTTCGCGTCGAACTTGAGCCAAACGATATAAAATTGAAAAAAAGCGAGACTCATCCAATTTATAATTTGAAATATCTCTTATATCGAAAAATAACAGTTGAAGAACCACACAAGCGTTCTGGACCCGTACAGTGCCATAATTGTCAAGAATATGGTCACACAAAAACTTACTGCAAGTTACCTTCAGTTTGTGTTATCTGCGGTGAATTGCACGGTACTGCTGGTTGTACCAAGCCTAAAGATCTAGCAGAAAAAAAATGTAGTAATTGTGGAGGTAATCACACCGCTAACTACAGAGGATGTCCTGTCTATTCTTTCGTTAAACAGACTATGGGGCAAAAACCTAAATTAGCAAACAGCAAACGCTTACTCCGCCAATTTTGCTCAAATGAGCCAACCTGGCACTTCACGTGTATCGTATGCCGATGCAGCTAAGACTAGTTATATTCCCACACAAAATATTCCGCCTCAAAATAGTTCAACGAATGCAAACTCAAACTTTAATTTTAGTCGCCTTGAAGCTACTATTGAGAATCTAGTGCTGACTATAAATAATTTTACAACAAATATGACTAGCATGATGCAAGAAATGCTACGAATGCAGTCTACACTGCTTCAAGCATTAGTTAATAAGCCATGAACACGTTAAAGATAAGTTTCTGGAACGCAAGCGGCATTCGCCAACATAAAAATGAACTTGAGCATTTCATCACGGAAAAAAATATTGATATAATGTTGGTTTCTGAGACTCATTTGACTTCAAGAAGCCTATTCAAAATTAATGGCTACATTTTATATGATTCAAAGGACCCAAGAGGAAGATCTTGCGGGGGATCAGCAATTTTAATAAAGTCAAGACTCAAGCATTATATTCTTGACAACATTTGTGAAGAACATCTACAAGCAACGAATATTTGTATCGAAAATTTTTGCACAAATTTTGTCATATCATCAATTTACTCCCCTCCTAGATTCGCAATTACTGAGGATCAATACGAGGATTTCTACAAATCTCTTGGCCCTTGTTTCGTAGCAGCTGGAGACTATAATGCAAAACATTCTTTCTGGGGTTCGCGTCTTGTAACACCTAGAGGTCGAGCTTTGTTTAATACAATTTCAAAAATGGGCTTAGATGTTATTTCGAGTGGGGAGCCCACTTACTGGCCTACTGACGTACGAAAATTTCCGGATGTTATTGATTTCGGCGTAATGAAAAATATTTCTAGGGATTAAATTAATGTTGAAACTTCTCTACATCTATCGTCCGATCACTCTCCCACGATCGTTACAATCTGTAGCCCACTGAGAAGTGCTCTACCTCACCCATATGTGAAAATGGTCAGTCGTGTTAATTGGCTGCGATTCAAGAAATATCTTAGTAGTCATTGTACTGAAAACATTAAGCTAAGAACTCATGACGATATTGAATCTAATATTGCTAATCTTAACAAAAATATTAAGCAGGCAGCTGAACATGCCACTTCCTCCCATCCGCAGACTGGGTTTAACAGAATATATTCTACAGATATTGAACTTCTCGTATGTGCAAAAAGAAGAGCTAGAAGAGAATGGCAACAGCACAGATCACCCCAAAATAAAATTAGATTAAAAGAATGCACTAAAAGACTCCAAGAACTGCTTGCATATGAAAAAACTGCATCTCTTAAAAACTATCTGGAAAATCTCGATGTCACACCAGCATCTAATTATTCTTTGTGGCGCGCTGCGAAAAGAATTAAAACACCCGTTGAGTTTAAACCACCTCTGCGCACTTCTACCGGAGTTTGGGCCAGGAGTGATATTGAAAAAGGTAACTTGTTTGCAAAGCATTTAAAATCCGTATTTACCCCAAACACATGTACTGGTGTTGTTGATTTCCCGAGTGTAGTTGCGCTACCCCCTCGACCCATAAAATTTAAAATGTGTGATGTACAAAATCTAATTGCTGAACTCAACCCGAAGAAAGCACCGGGTATTGATGGAATCAGTAACCAAATGCTAATAAAATTGCCTCGTATTGTAATTAGAATCATGTTATTCATTTTTAATGCCATTTTACGACTGGAGTATTATCCCCACAGCTGGAAGCTTGCCAAAGTTAAAATGATTCCAAAGCCGGGCAAAGATCTTACCAAGGCAGAATCATACAGGCCAATAAGTCTGCTATCAACAATGTCAAAACTTTTCGAAAAACTGTTCATGTCAAAATTGTCCCCAATTCTAATTGGTAGTGGGTGTATCCCAGACCATCAGTTTGGTTTTAGAAGTCAGCATAGCACTATTGAACAAACGCATAGATTGGTTCAATGTATAAGAAGAACATTTGAAGAAAAGAAGTACTGTTCTGCACTCTTTATTGACGTTTCGCAGGCATTTGATAAAGTGTGGCATGAAGGCCTAATTTTAAAATTAAAATCATATCTACCAATAAATTTGGTGAATTTATTAGAAAGTTATATTACTTCCCGGAAGTTCACGGTAGTGGAAGGAGAATTCATGAGTGTGCCCGAAACTATATCATCCGGTGTGCCACAGGGGAGCATACTGGGGCCAGTTTTGTATTTAATTTATACTTGTGATATGCCTTTGAGCAGCAATATCCATACATCTACGTTTGCCGATGATACAGCCTGCCTAAGTATGCACGAAAATCCTCATGAGGCTTCCCGATATCTACAAGAACATATAACACAACTGGAACTATGGTTAAAATTATGGAGAATTAAGGTAAACGAGCAAAAGTGTGTTCAGGTAACATTTACCCTGCGAAGAGATACTTGTTCCCCAATTCGAATCAACAATCAAGTTGTTCCTCAGCATTCACATGTAAAATACCTTGGTATACACCTTGATCGACGACTTACATGGAAACACCATATTGACTCAAAGCTAGTACAAATGAAACTTAAACTAACTCAGATATATTGGCTGATTGGTAGAAACTCAACACTCAGCCTAGACTGCAAACTTTTATTATACAAGTCGCTCTTGAAGCCAATATGGTGCTACGGAATTCAGTTATGGGGCACTGCTTCAGCTTCTAACGTCGAGAGAATCCAACGAAGGCAAAATAAAATTTTACGTTTGATTACATCGGCTCCATGGTACATAAAAAACTCAAATATACACCGTGATTTGAATATGCCACTAGTGATTGAAGAAATAGCAAAATACGCAGGCAAATATTTAACAAAACTCGAGTCACATCCTAATCCGCTTGCTCGTAACATCTTGAATTTTACTGGCCACATTCGCTTGAAAAAGAAGGACACAAGGGCTCTTTTACTCAACACTCCAGATGGGATTGCTTGAAAATATTTTTTTTTTCTCTTTTTTTTGATTATCACTACTTATGTATTATTTATAACTATCACTAAGTTCATGTCCGACAGTGGTCGGGCCTAATACTTATATTTTAGATTTAAGATTTGAATACTTATTGTTAGTTCATAATTGAAGATACAATAAATAAATAAATGTATTAAAAAAAAAAAAAAAAAAAAAATTGGGAAAATAGGTTGTCACTTGTTGAGATATCAGAGCAGACTGATGAGAGTCTACATTATTTATTCTACTTATATACTTTATATGAGAATCGCGTAGTAGTAATCAAATCTAATTTATTACGACATATGATGAAATTCATACACACACACACACATATATATATGTACATACTCACACACACACATATATTTCCACAATTCTCTTTTGGTATTACGATATATGATGAAATTCATATACACAGCAACAACCAGAAAAACAAAATCGCTAGCATCAGTTTGTAATACAAAGGTACGAGCAGTTTTTGATATATTGCTCTAAAAGCTATTTTATATAATTGTTTCATTAAAGTAAAATATATTGAAAAAAAAAAATAACATTACCCCTAGTCAAAGCTCTTCGTATCAACCTGACTGGATTCAAAGCATTTGGCATCTGAAATTCTCTTGCACATATAAAGCCTATGTCAACACAATATTTTCTATCTCCATAAGAATAGCAACGTCAATAGCCTTGAAAACATATTTACATTTATTTGTAAATATGTATGAAAAAGTGTTGATGTAATTCACACAAGCAATGATATTCTTCAAAGCAAAAAATAGATACAATCACGTACATGAATCCAACAACATAAATATACATTACCAAATACAATCCCTATCCACTGCCATTTACAGCAGGGTTGCCATTCTCTGCACCTATTAGATTATTTCCCCAGAAATCCCTCACATAAATGCGATAACTTAAAACAGCAAACCAAAGTCTATCAAATAACAATCACTACATACACACAATTACACAGATCCCTTATCACTACCCTACAGTCAGACTGAGAACCAAGTGTCTTTGTAGCAACACTAAAACTCTAGAGACAATTTTAGTATAATAAGTTGTTTTCTATCAACTTGTCAATATACATACATTCATTTGTACGTACGTAAATTATAGAAATGTAGCAGTAACTAACTGTCTGGTTGATATTTCTCCATGCTTCCATAACACATACGTAGTCGCTACCTAGTTAATTGTTTTAGTATTACTAGTAGGTTTTCAATAACAAGCACATGTTAAATGTCTATAGTACAAAGATTTGTATGGCTGATAATTAGAGAGTAGTACTGGTTGCAAGTGAAAAGCGAATCAATACATTTTTCAAAATCTATATTTCCTACAGGGGTATAATATTTGTCTACCACTACAACAAAAATATCCGACACCGGCAGACACACAATTAAATACATAAACACACACACACATATATGCACACACACACACACACACATATATATATATATATATATATATATATATATATATATATATATATATATATACACAAATACAAACAACCACATATACATACATCCATGAACTGTAAGCACAACGTTTCTTTACAATAATAACATAAGCTGTACACACAAGTGTACACACACACACACAACCATACACGCACAACCACACACACACAACCACACACGCACAACCACACACACACACAACCACACGTACACAACCACACACATACAACCACACACACACAACCACACACAGACATAAAATCTCGGCATGAAAATCCCCCCATTTTTGTATTAATGGGAGTCCTGTTTTCCCGGTTTTTAATTCCCAAAACAGGACTCAGGCCACCATTACCTATCTACTCAAAATATCAAGTAATACCAAGAGAACAGGAAAGACCAAAATAACAAGGAAGATTAAAAGAACAAAAAATACCAAAAGAACAAAAAGGAACAACTAGTCTGAACTAGTTTATATCGTTCACTTATGGGAATAGTTCAATTGAAGTAGTTCGTTCTTTTTGAGCACAACCCTACAAGCATTACTTTTATTATACGAAGTAATAAAAATGTATACAAAACTCATTCTCGGTAACACTGTTTCTTCATTTGTCATTTTACTTACAAAAATTTATTTACAACAAAACTGTGTTGTAAGTAGAACAGTAAGTACAAAAACTTTGATTGTATTAGTAAAAAAGTGTGAATGTATTGAGTTTTTCGAACTTGCACTTACATGTGTAAATCCTAAGTAAAGGTGCCTATACACTACATGTTTTTTACATTGCTCCTGTCAAATTGTAGATAATTCGGTAAAAACATGTAGTTGGTGACCTCAAAAACTTTTCTTGTGTAAAATACACTTTTCCCCCTTTTTTGACGATCACTACTTATGTATGTATTATTAATAACTATTAACAAGTTTATGTCCGACAGTGGTCGGGCCTAATACTTATATTTTAGATTTAAGAGTTAAATACTTATTGTTAGTTCATATTTGAAGATACAATGGGTCATATGAATAAAAAAAGTATTTGCTTTTTACTTACTTATTTGTTTAAAAAAACAAAAACCACATACATATTTTCTAAAACAGATTTTTAAGTAAAAAGCAAATACTTTTTTTTATTCATACTACCCAATAAATAAATAAATGTATTAAAAATAAAATAAAAATTTCACTTTTTTTATTTTTTATACATGATGAATATGAATTGTTCAATACATTTATAGGTATTAACCTTTTAATTTGATTTCTTAAACTAATTTTTATAAACACTTAAATTTTGCATGACGCCACTTTTATTTTCAACAAACAAATAAAACATTAAGAAGCCTAAAATATTTTTTTAATAAAATACATTGAAATTGATTATTGAGGGGTTTAGCTGGATCCTATGCGCATTTCACTGTTGCTGTTCTTTTTACATACTCTTTATATCTACAATTTGATGCTGAAAAAAGTCAGCCATTGTAGTAATGGTAAAGTAAGAAAATAAAAAACATGTTGATTATTGAGTTCTTGTTTCAACTTTGTTATTTGTTGTTGAGCTTCTCATTTATTTAAATGAAAGTTTATAACATAATGACTCTAGTTGTTCTAAGAAACTTTGGGTAAAGGTTCCCTGATGATCTGCATTAGCAACAGTGAAATGCGCATAGGATCCAGCTAAACCCCTCAATAATCAATTTCAATGTATTTTATTAAAAAATATTTTACTGAACAAGTAAAATATAATTTTGGGATTATTAGTGCGTTTACAAATTTTAAACTTAAATTGTAAAAATTCCCATAAAAACACTAATTATTAAGAAGCCTAGTTGTGTGTATCCAAAAAAATATTTTCTATGCATCAAAAACAATATTATTATGTAGACGCTCCGTTGACAATGTTACCAAAATAGTCGACAAATGTGGTGACTTGTTGTTGAATTTGTTAATTTTTTGTATATTAAA
This sequence comes from Tachina fera, assembly GCA_905220375.1. Lineage (NCBI taxonomy): Eukaryota > Metazoa > Arthropoda > Insecta > Diptera > Tachinidae > Tachina > Tachina fera. The sequence continues at coordinate 57,886,010 of LR999967.1, forward strand.
AATATTTTTGTCAAAAGTGGAAAACTTAACGATTTTAAATATGTAGGTACGTTAAATAAAATATAGTCTTACGTATTTAAAAAGCTTTAAGTTTTTAAATTGTTGACAAAAAATATTTACAATTTACAAAAATTATTAAATTCAAAAAAAAAAAACTAATAATTATAATTATTTACCCTGATGAACATACACAAAGAAGTTGAGAAGTATTGTTGTTGGTTAACCATATGTCGTTATATTTAAATACTTTTAAAATGTGAATAATTGAAGTATGTATATTTATTTGACATAAAGTGTTGATTTATTTAATTTGAAAATTTTGCTTGTTTTTATAACTAAGCAATTTTCTACATGTATTCCATTCCCGCTAATTTAGCTAACAACAGCAATTATTCGATTGTGAATATATTTTATTTTCCTCCACCTTTTTACAATTAGCTGTGTTGCATTTGTATAATTGTTAGTATATCCAAAACAAATATACCATGGTATGTATTATATAATTCTAGTGCGAACGAAAGAGATAGTATAGGAGTTATTGTGTGTGCGTGCTTTTCCAAATTACAATACAATTAAAAACAAATAACAATTGCTTATTGTATTGCTGCTGAGGAACTGTTTGTATCTGTTTTTGCTCAAAAATACTAGTTGTAACACAAATATATGAAACAAACCACTGTTGAAACAAATACATGATAAGCAGATGTTCGTGCGCACGTTCGTAAACTTTTTTGTGTCGCAGACAAGGCTACAGACATTCGTAATGTGTGTAATTTTTTATATTTGCAGCTCATGTGTTTCATGTATCATCTAATTACATACATATGTATGTATGTATGTATGTGAAATTTTACTTTTATTCATTCATTCATAAGCCACGTACACTTTTTTCTCAACAAATCATAATGTACTTAGGGGCTTTCCATATATTACGTAACGCTGTTTTCTCCGATTTTTGACACTTTCACTAGTGTTTATAAGTGAAGTCGTCGTGTATTCAAATATCTTGAAGATACTCCGTTTGGCCATCTTCAAATAAATCTTGGATCAATTAAGGTTGCCATGGTGAAAAATATTTCATTATCTAAAAAACAAAATTTTTTAACCAGTGCATTTAGGGGGAGGGTATTTTTTGAGATCAAATGACTCAAAATAATGTCCATTACGAAAGATATGTAATATTTCTTTTCTTAATTTTTGTCCCTTCTGCAACATCACATTTTCAATAGATAACATTTGCTCATTTAAATAAATATTCCTTAAAAATACCTTAAAATTAGAGGGGCACACAATCAAGTTCCTAGACACGGTTGTTTTCTAAATATCTTTTCTTGTTTGGTTGTATAAAAAATTAAAAGAACAATTAAATACGTCTATGTATACAAGTGTCCATTAACACATCTCTCAGACTTAAACATTGTAGCCTCAACTTGACCAACAAAAATTTTAAAACATGAAAATTGGATATTTTCATGCACATACATATTTATGTACAGTGGTCGGCATATTGATTTTGTCACCTGAGAAATTTTGCCATTTTGAATTTTTTCAGATTTCCAAAAAATAAAAAATTCCAAATTTTATTTTAAACGAAATATGTATTTATTTAATAACTAAAAAGCATAAAATCATAACTTCTTAAATTAAATTTGCATTCTATGCAAATAATTTAAATATGTAGGGGGTTGCACAAGTATTTTGACATATAGTATTTTAACTTTTTAAACGAAAAAATGTTATTCAAACTTTTATCATACTTTTAGATATTTTTAATATTAATAAAACGTGTATCCTCCTTTAGCGGAAATGACTTTCCGGAGTCTTTTAGGTACTGAATCGATAAAGTTTTTAATATATTTTGTTGGTACGTCCTCCCATGAAGATTTAACCTCTGAAATTGTTCCTTCCCTGGTTCTTGTCAGATCTGCGGTTCTTTGGCGCTTCATATATGACCAAACATTCTCAATCACATTCAAATCCGGACTTTGTGGTGGCCAATTCAAAGTTTCAATGAAATTTTCTGTCAAAAATTTCTTAATAATTTTACTCTTGTCCAATCAACCTATCGCCAGAAGGAAATGTGTGTTCATTTAAAATTTTCAAATATTAGTTTTGGTTCATCGAACCGTCGATGGGAACCAAGTCTCCCAAGTCTTTATATGCTATACAGCCGCAAAACATGACTATGACTAACTTTTTCGACAACAGGTGCGATTTTTTTCGAGTTTTTTGGTCTAGTCTAACAAAAACATTTTTCTTTGACGAGTGATACTCGAAAGTACTTTCGTTGGTCCATAATACGCTTTGCCAGAATGATAGGGGATTGTCCACGTATCTGTTTGCGAATTCTAACCTTTTAATTTTGTTCCTTGGGGCTACACATGGAATTTATCTTGCTACATATGTATTAATGTTGGCTTCTTTTAGACGTCGTTGAACTGTTCTTTCGCTTAAATGACTATCACAGTGCGAATTACATTCCAACGCAGCGGCTTTGGGTGTCAAACCTGGATTAGATTTAAATTTTCTGATAATTTGTCGATCTTCCACAGCCGTTGTTTTACGTTTTCTTCCTGTTCGAGGCAAATTAATGACAGATTCTGTTTCTTTACATTTATTTATTTGATAATAAACGGTTTGTCTAGGTATATTGTACTCCTTGGCAATATTTGTGACAGATATTCCAAGATTATACTTAGTTATAATTTCACTCCTGACGGTGTTAGTTAATTCCCCTATTTTTCCCATATTTACACAATAGCAATAGAACTTTTTTATTTATCTTTCATCGAATTTCAATAATTAATACTCAACAACGACGGTTTGTATTAAAGCTTAACACAAAAAACAAAATGAGATGAATTTATAGAATGTCAAAATTGTTATGCCGTTACAAATTATTGTACCAAATTGCATTTCTTCCTTCAGAGTGAGAATGGGTAAAGATTTTAACAAAATATTTTGCATACGTATACTTAAGAATTAGTGTAAGGAAAATATCATGATAACTGTGCCCTTATAGGAATTCCAATATTAAAAAACAATAAAAAAATTCGTTACTATACTTTGACAAAATAAATATGCCGACCTTTGTATATGGAAGAATATATTTTTTGAAAGGCCACTTTTTTCCCATGAGAATTTCAAGATATGTTTTCGTAAACTTCTGCAAATACCATTTCCTTCTATGTATTTGGTGGATTTAATGCTAATATATGTTGCACTTTGAAATGGAAAGAAGTTTTAATATGTAATTAGTGATGCACGAATATTCGTATTCGAATTGTCGAATCTTCGGCCATTTTCAGGCGAATACGAATGTATTCGTATTCGGTAAATTTAGGAGGATGCGAATACGAATGTATACGAATACGAATATTTTTCCAAAGAAATTAAATAAACAAATGCATAAATCCTAAACGAAGTTTAAATAAATAACTAAAAATTTTAGTTTGGACAAATACATTTATTTTTTATAGAAATGTTTGCTTTGTATCATTTTAAAATATTATTCAATTACGATCATTAAAACTTTTGGGTACTTTTTATTAACTTTAAAGTACGCCAAAAAGAGTGTGAAGTCCTTTTTTATAATAATTTTTTAATATTTCATATTGTATATAATAATCGTTTTCGTATTCGCGAATATCGTTTCAAATATTCGTAATTTTGAAATATTCGTATTCATATTCGCGATAATCAAAAATTGACATTCGTTACATCACGAGTACATATGTTAAGAATATATAAATGTGTAAATTTATAAAGATTTGGAATTGAGATCCATGTAACCAGTTTGACTACTATTTATTTAATTTGTTATAAGAATTTTGGATAGTTTTCATAAATTTTACTGTACGCGGACAGGAGTATGAAGATATTTTCCATAAAAATTTTTTTAATTGTAAATGTTTATAAATTTCACATGCAATAGATATCCGTATTCGCGAATATCATTTTAAATATAGGTTTTCGCGGATATCGTTTTAAATATTCGAATTCACGATTATCAAAAATTGACATTCGGCACATATATGTACATATGTATACATACAATGCTAGTGATCCACGAATATTCGTATTAGTATTCGAAATGCCGAATATTAGGCCATTTTTAAATATTCGTATTCGTACTCGCAAAATTCGGGCTAACACGAATACGAATATTTTTCCAAAAATATTAAATAAATAAATGCATAAATCCTAAACGAAATTTAAATAAATGGCTAAAAATAAATATTAATTCATTTTTTATAGAAATTTGTGCTTTTTAACATTTTCGATCATTAAAGTTTTAGGGGGTTCTTATTAACTTTAAAGTACACCAAAATGAGTATAAAGTTCAGTTTTTTCATATTTCATTTTGCAGGCGTATACAGAGCACCAATTTTATGTCTATAAATTTCACATTTAATATTCGTATTCGCGAATATCAAAATTTGACATTTGTTACATCACTAATACATACATCATATACTTAGGTAACACGTATGATCGATTAGATAAATAAATGAGAAAAACATACGTATTTTTGTACGAAATTAGTAATTTTTTCTGTTACGTAATATTTTCAAAGACCCCCCCCCTTTCATAAAAAATCGTATGAAAACTCGAAACACCCCCCCCCCCACAAGCGTTACGTAATATATGGACAGCCTCTTATGGTAAAAGCAGTTTTATGTATGTTATTTGTTTTAGAAAAAACAAATACAAACAAATGTGTTGTTCTCATTTGCTCATTACCCAACCATACAATAATTGCTTAAAAATATAAATATTAACAACTAGTAAAAAGTAAAAAGAATAAAATAGATTCACAATCGAATAAAGATGCTTGTTTTGTAAAGATTTTAGTTTCACGCTTTCAAACTTTTTATATTTGTATATTGTGATTCTCAATATATTGTTAAGAATCGTACTACAAACATACGAAGTTTGTTAACTAAATTCAAAAAAATTTTTTGTTGAAGTCTACTGACGAGTTCCAAAAGCGGGAACGATATGCATATAGACAATTGCTTAACCATAAAAACAAACCAAATTTTCAAATTAATTTGAAAATGTTTAGCTTTTTTTATAAAATTGACCCAGGTGAAGTTATAAAAATATACTACTAATGATCGATTAAAACATATGTAATATTAATAAAAAATTAAAAAATAAATAAAATTTGAGATCGTTTTCTTTAAAAGTGACTGACTAGATCAGCTACGTCCACGCCATATGCACAATGTGCTAACTTTTATGAAAAGCTTTTTGTGCTTTCACACCGACGCACAGTAGGGGATTTAAAAAAAGTGGAAATAATTCTGCAGTTTCTAAATTAAGGAGGTGTTACCGAGCTTAAGTTTGGAATTGGGATTATATGTCCTTAAAGGAGGCGGAGCTCCAAAGCCCCAGAGTGGGCAACCTCGGGTTAATGAAAAATTCAAACCGATGCCAAGCTTATGTTTTTGATCTGATAAAAAAGATTTTTGGAGGATTTCTCTATCCAAGAGCTAAAAAAAGTCTGCTACATTTATGCAGTTTCACTTAAAGTTTAGGAAATATTCGAGAAAAAATTTAAATTTTGGGTTTTTCACCAACCTTGGTCCACTGATCTGATAATGGAGAAATCAAATCTTGTTCGATTTTAAAATAGACACTCGGTATGAGTTAAAAACAAAATTTTTAACATTTAAAAAAATTGTAGATCAAAATCATTATTAAGTCAAAAGTCGATTTTTTTCGTTTTTTGCAGAAAAAATGGGTTAATTATTTCGCTATTATTTTAAAATTTTACAACGTTAAGAACCTCATATTTTTATTTATTCAAAAGGTAATACTATAAGAAAAACATTATATGGACATACTTTTGTTCATCTATATAATTAATAGGCAAACATGTTTTTTGTAATCCCATTTACGCTGGTACTACTCCACCGATTTTAAAAAGATTTACATGGTTTTAAAGGGTTTTTCGCTACAGATGTGCAGAAACTATATACTACTACTACTACCACATGCACATATATTACACACACATTTATTAGCTTACAAGTAAAGAAGAAACAAAATATAAGATTGTGTGTGTGTGTTTGATCTAAAATTTTTTTCTCTTAATTGTTATTGTATGAAAACCATAATATTTAAAGGAAGAGAGTTAAATAAATTGAATTAGCTTAGTTAAAGGGATTTCGTTTGTGTTTTTAATATCATGTATTATTTAATTATGCATATGTATGTAACTATGTGGGTGGCTGTGTTTTAATGCATTTTTTATGACGTTTAGATACATTTTCTTGTAATATTATAAAATTATTTACTCTATGATTATAGAATACGGACGATTGTGGCGTCCGTTGGTATATCTAGTTTACTTTAATTCTCTATAAGTTCAACCACACTTCCAGCTGGGTAATATGTTCCTGGAGATTGCAGGATGCCTCATAAGGGCTTTCGTGCATACTCATACATACTGTATCATCGGCAAATGTAGAGGTGTGGATATTATTGCTCACAAGTATATATATCACAAGTATATATTAAATACAAGACTGGACCCAGAATACTACCTTGAGGCACACCGGAAGATATAGATTCGGGCACACTAATGTAGTCTCCTTCGAAAACAATGAACTTTCTACCAATAATACAACTTTCCAAAAGATTTTGTATGTTTATTGGCAGATAGTTCAATTTTAAAAATAGGCCTTCGTGCCATACTTTATCAAATGCCTGAGAAACATCAATAAAAAAGGTAGAACAATACTTCTCTTCTTCAAATGGTCTCTTTATAACTTGAACCAATCTATGCGTTTGCTCAATAGTGCTATACTGACTTCTAAAGCCTAATTAATGATCCGGGATGCACCCAATATCATTATTCTGGACAATTTGGTTATGAGCAGTTTTCGAAAAGCTTTGAGGTTGTTGATAGTAAGCTTATAGGCCTATATGACTCAGCCTTGGTAAGATCTTTGCCCGGCTTCGGAATCATTTTTATCTTAGCAAGTTTCCCGTTATGTGGAAAATACTGCATTCGTGAAATAACATTAAAAATAAATAGCAGGATTCTTATTGCAATATGAGACAAGTTCATCAGCACCTTTTTATTGATACCATCAATACCTGGAGCTTTCTTCGGATTAAGCTCAGCAATTAGTTTTTGAACATCATGCGTCCTAAACTTTATGGGTCGAGGGGGTAAAACAACTACACTCGGCAAATCAACAGCATGTATGTTACCTTTTTCAGTACCGCTTCTTGCCCAACCTCTATTAGATGTGCACAGAGGTGGTTTAAAGTCAACGGGGGTTTTAAGCTTCCTAGCCGCGCCACAAAGAGTAATTAAACGCTGGTGTGATATCAAGACCTTCCAGATAATTTTTAAGAGATGCAGCTTTCTCAGATGCAAGCAACTCTTGTAGTCGTTAAGTGCACTCTTTAAATCTGTATTTATGTTAAGGTGATCTGTGTTGTTGCCATTCCCTTCTGGCTCCCCTTTTTTCACATTAGAGAAGTTCAATATCCGTAGAATAAATTCTATTAAACCCAGTGGTTGTATGGGAGGTAGTAGCATGTTCAGCAGCCTGTGTGATCATTTTGTTAAGGTTAGAAATGTTAGCTTCAATATCTTCGGGTGTTCTTAGCGCAATGTTTTCACTACAATGACTACTAAGATATTTTTTGAATCGCAGCCAATTAACACGACTGATCATATTTACATATGACTGAGGTAGAGCACTTCTCAGTGGGCTGCAGATTTTAACGATCGTGCGAATGTAATCGGACGAGAGATCTAGGGAAGCTTCAACGCGAATTAATTCCCTAGAAATATTTTTGATGACGCCGAAATCTATAACATCCGGAGTTTTATGTATGTCACTAGGCCAGTAAGTGGGCTCCCCATTCGAAATGACATCCAAGCCCATTTTTGAAATTGTGTTGAACAACGCTCGACCTCTGGGTGTGATAAGACACGAACCCCAGAGAGTATGATTTGCATTATAGTCGCCAGCTCCTACAAAACAGCGGCCAAGAGATTTGTAGAAATCCTCGTATTGATCCGCAGTAATTGCGAATCTAGGAGGGGAGTAAATTGATGATATGACAAAATTTTCGACACAAATGTTCGTTGCTTGTAGATTTCTTCACAAATGTTGTCAAGAATATAATGCTTGAGTCTTGACTTTATTAAAATTGCTGATCCCCAGCAAGATCTTCCTCTTGGGTCCTTTGAATCATATAAAATGTAGCCATTAATTTTGAATAGACTTCTTGAAGACAAATGAGTCCCAGAAACCAAAATTATATCAATATTTTTTCCGTGAGGAAGTGCTCAAGTTCATTTTTATATTGGTGAATGCCGTTTGCGTTCCAGAAACATATTTTAAACGTCTTCATAGCTTGTTAACTAATGCTTGAAGCAGAGTATTCTGCATTCTCAGCATTTCTTGCATCATGCTGGTCATATTTGTTGTAAAATTATTTATAGTCAGCACCAGATTCTCAATAGTAGTTTCAAGGGGACTAAAGTTAAAGCTTGAGTTTGCATTCGTTGATATATTTTGAGGTGAAATATTTTGTGTGGGAATAGAACTAGTCTTAGCTGCATCGGCATAAGATACACGTGAAGTGACAGGTTGGCTCATTTGAGCAAAAGTGACGGAGTAAGCGTTTGCTGTTTGTGCTGGAGCTCCATAGTACATCTAACGAAGCAATATACAGGACATCATCTCTAGTGAGCGGTGTGATTACCTCCAGAATTACAAAAATTTTTTCAGCTAGATCTTTAGGTTTAGCACAACGAGCAGTACCGTGATATTCACCGCATATAACCAAACTGAAGGTAAATTGCAGTAAGTTTTTGTGTGACCATATTCTTGACAATTATGGCACTGTACGAGTCCAGAACGCTTGTGTCGTTCTGCTACTGTTATTTTTTGGTATAATAGATATTTTAAATTATAAATTGGATGAGTCTCATTTTTTTCAATTTTATATCGTTCGGCTCAAGTTCGACGCGAAATAGAGGTTGAGGAATCTTCTCCCTATTTATTAAGTTAGATACATATTTTACCTTCAATCCTTGGAGGACGAGTTCATCTTTTATTTCTTCGGGAGAAACATAGGAATCTATGCCCTTAAATACGATATGCAGGCATTTAGCACTCTTAAGCTGATATGTGTAGAAACTTTTTTTATTTTTTTCAAATTCAGTAATCATTTTGCGAAAATCTTTTTCTACCCAAGTAGATAGACTAGGGTGCTGATGAAGTGTGTGGCTGCACAGAAAAGTATCGTTATTTCCCCCAGCTTAAAGTCTAAGTTTAATTTTTGTTCTCTTCTTTAGAAACTCACATTAACTAATAAAAATATTTCATTCAATAAGAATTGAAATTACTGAACTTGAGCCTAACTATGAATTATTTCTGAATAAAATTCACTACAGTTCAATTAAAGAATCTACAAATTTCTCACTTAATACATCATGGGCACGTGACAAAATATGTTCACTTGGCAATCACTGTTCACTTGGTTAGCACAGTTTCAGAAGGCTGGAATAACAAAATAAAACTGTAGAATGCAACAACAAGTAACATAAGACCACTACACTAATACTTACATGCATGTACCGATGGTACATCGAATAAGTAAAAATAATTAATGTGATGATCGTAAAAAGATAAGTAAGAATAGTTAAACATACTGAGGTAGAGTAATATAATTTCGTGCTAACCTAAATAGAAAAATGGAAAAAACAGAAAATTAATAGTGATACTTATAAATGTGTTTACCAAAGGTAAATCAATTGTATACACAACAATCGTTTCTCATATTCCGTTTCATTGTAAATTTAAGTTAAATAGCTGATGTTAATAAGAATCTCTACCCAAGTAGATAGACTAGGGTGCTGATGAAGTGCGTGGCTGCACAGAAAAGTATCGGTATTTCCCCCAGCTTAAAGTCTAAGTTTAATTTTTCTTCTCTTCTTTAGAAACTCACATTAATTAATAAAAATATTTCATTCAATAAAAATTGAAATTACTGAACTTGAGCCTAACTATGAATTATTTCTGATGAAAATCTTTTTCTTCATAAATTTGAATTTTGGTTTCATCAATGTTACCACGTTTTATTGGAACAATGTGAAATTTATTCTCACCAATGACCGAGATTGATTTTGTAATAAGAGCGTTTGAATTTTTTTCTCTCAAGTAGATTGGTGGCTGCTGGGATGTTTTGTTCGTGGATACATCGGGTTCGTTGTTGTCATCTTGCAATACTTGAAAACGGTTTTGTTGGCTAGTAGAAGATGCACTGTTATCCCTAAATATTTTTGGAGCAGACGAAATTTTGCAATATTTTGGGCTTCGCCCGAGCTTTACCACAGTTATATATCTAACCATTCCGACTTTGACCTTCGGTTTTGGGCTGCTTTTAACTCCAGTGAAAACTTGGTTAAGTGATGACCACGAGCCCGAAGCGGATGATATCAAGTTAAAAGTAGAAGTACTAGGCAACTGTGATGTTAACGAATCACTAGTTGGCATTGGATAAAGTAAAGTTGATCCCCTACGAAAAAGTGGCTTTGCCGTAAAAACAGTCTATTATCAGGTTTTTTATTTATTTTGTTTTCATTAGGGTCTTTAGAACTCGCAGTAAGTATATCAACAGATTTTTTATTGTTATTATTTTCATTAAGACCTTCACAACTTACAGTAAAATAGGCATTTCTGCCATTAGAACTTACTTCACAGTTATTTGTTTTTGAGGTACTCATATGGAGTATTCCTCAAGGGCACTTTGTTTGTTTGCGTTTTTTTTTTTGGTTTTGTTATTTATGACTATATAAAAAATATTAGCAAAGCAAATAAATCTTATTTGTTAATAACAATATGTATTCCGATTATTTTCTTCGTGTGATTTTTTTCTGTTTAGTATGTAATAAAACCTCCGCTAAGACGTCTGTTCACTACGAATGTACAACGAGAATTCAAATTATATGACACTATTACGGTAACAAATTTATATAATGTATAGCATATTACAGTGATAGGTATTGTGCCAAACAAGAACGTGGTCAAAATTTGTATCTCACTACTTTTAGTGGCCGTCATTTTGGAAAGGAACGTGGCCTTTTTTCACATTATTTTGTGAAGATTTATGCTTACAAGCCAGCAACTTTGTGCGAATAAAAAGATATGGTGTTGACCAATGATCAAAAATGGACTTCTAGAATGCATATTATGTGTGATATTCAAGTTTTACAAATTTAAAAAAACATCGCATATACATATTATTCTATAATGACTTACAATTCTGTAGTATGTAATGGTATATCCCTAGGAATTTCTTTAAGGCCGCGAGCAGAGCAGTCAACTATTGTTCCATCACATTGGCACATTGATGGACAATCCATATTCATTCGACATTCTCCGGAAAGTTTTATTCTCATTTCGTCCCAGGAACCTAAAAGATGACAAATTTCATAATGTAGCAAGTTGTTAATTAACTAAGTCATAATTAATTCATTTATTTACTTACATTTGAATTTTTCATCTCGCAGTGTGTCAATACGTCGCCGGTACATTCGCTTTGGTGATTCACATCGGGCACCACTTGTTTCTATTGGATTTTTATGTAAGTAATCGGCTAACCACCTCAGATTGCAGTCGCACACAAAGGGATTTTTTGCCAGATGTCTATTATAAATAAATATGAAAATACTTGTCATATATTGATTAGATGTTTAAAAAATCTTTACTACTCCAAAAGCAAATTACGTTTGTTTATTCTTTTTGTTGCATTTTTTCAGCAATAATAATTAAATTTTTTACTATATATATATATATATATATATATATATATATATATATATATATATATATATATATATATATATATCTAAATTTATTTGAATAAGAATGAATTTTAATGCAGAATAATTTTCAGTATTTTTAATTCTCATAGATTACACAACCTCACGATGGTTTTCCCTTAAAAAATTTATAAGCAATTCGGATAGGTATTAGATACTAAGTTTAAATTAATATTAAAAAAATTCCATTACGTCAGAATTTTTTTTATGAGCGTACCTAATATCTTAACTAAGCATACTATTGTAATTCATCGCAACTCGAAGGCAGCATGTCTGACGCACAGTGGTTTGAAATAAAATAAGTAATAAAAAGTCTACAACTTTTGAACTTATCATCCGATTTCGATGAAACCAAGTGTTTTGAAAAGAAGAAGTGTTGAACTTTTGAGGCAGTCATTAGGAGGCACCATGTAAGACAATGTAGCTTAAAAGAGCGTCAAAGTTGGAAACTTCGGGTGCAGAAATTCTATCGGAGCTCGTAAATTTTCTAAACATCGATCGATCTTAATAACTTTTTCAGCGGGACAATCAACGTTAAAGAAACAAAAAATAAAACATGCTTAGAGCACTATTTTAAACCCCGCCAAAAAAAGGGGTGTTATAGTGTGTCTATGTGTACCTGCTTGTCTGTCGGTTTCCACCACAGACCAAACGGCTGGACGGGTTTTTATTTAGTTTTTTCTTTTTGAAAGCTGACTTGATCGAGAGTGCTCCTAGCTATGTGTTAACAATATCGGTTCAGCCGTTAAGAAGATGTCACATGTTTTCTTGATATATCTAGGTTTTTAAAATTTTTAATTTTTCTTTATCTCTTAAAGTTTTATAATGTTATTGTTGTTTGCAATACAAAATGTCGATCGAACGTTTGCTGGTGACATCGTGGGACAGGCCGTAAATATTTATTTATTAATTGCTTTTATATGGCTCAAACATATAAAAATTAATATACACACACAGCCGTATTCATAAAAATTTTAAACAGCATTTCATAAGTTGCTTAAGCAATAGTCGCTAAAATTGTATTCATAATAGATTTTTAGCTTAAACCCCGTTTTTTAATCTTTGCGTAAATCAGCAAATTTTAAAATTTACTGACCTCATGTTTAAACCAATTTTAAGATGACGTTGTTGTATTTTTGCTTCGTATTTGTTTACATTTTTAGTTTTGCCTGTATGTATGTATGTATGTGTGTACTTATGTACATAGATATGTACATGTGAATGTTATTTAGAAGAAGAAAATAAAATTGTATTTTTATAGAAACTAATGCCGAAATTTCAAATGGAGTCCAAATAAATATTTACCAGAGAAGGAGCGATCAGCTTTCCATTCCCATTTCGTATTTTCTCAATGTGTAAACAAAAAATAAAAATAATAGTTATAGTGATGTACAAAAACTCACAACAACTAAAATAAAACTCGTTATTCGAGTGATTCTTAGGGCAAATAAATCAGTCAATGATTATATGTATTTTATTTTTAAATCTGATTTAAACACAAAATTTTGTTTTTCACCACAAAATTAAATGAATCTTAAATAGCCAACATTGTGGATTTAAGCGTTGTTTAAGTTTTACAAACATACCATATGTTTTGTGCATGTGTGTGTTTTTTGAATGCATGTACATGAACATCATGTGGTCATATTAAAAATAATTTCGTTTAATTTTCGGAAATATACAACAAATGTAACACAAATTTTCATTTCATGAAATATATAAATAGAAAAGTGCATTCCGATGCTCTTTTTGTATCATAAAATGTGTTTTTTGCTATTTAATTTTTCTGCAATTTGATAAATCAACTTTCTTGTTTATATTAAACAGCTGTTCTTTGGAAAGCTTTCCATAATATTTAGAAATATTGTAGTGCTACCATACTTTCAACATAATTTGATATTAACTTTAATTAGTCACTGAAAAAATGAAAGTGTATTTAAATCGATTTTAATATTTTGTGAAAATTAACTCAAACTATGTTTAAACATTCAGTGATTTATTAGCTATTATTCTGCAAAAATCATATAAAAAGCACTTTTAACAAAGAGTCGCTGTATACTCTTTTTATTTTTTTTAATTACGTACGAGTTGGAACACATTTTTTTATTTTATAAAAACAAAAAAACAAATACAGATACCAGTACTTTATGAATTAATAATCGTTGTTTAGCAGAACTAGGATGCAAATGACAAATAGATAGTACAGTGTTGCCACGATATTTTAAAAAAAGCAAGTTAATTAGTTTTTAGTTAAAACACTGATTATGAATACCAATATTTAAAAACCCTATTTAGCCTTAAAATGTTTTTTAACTAATATGGTTTTTTAACCCTGCGCACCTGCGCGCACATCCTTATTATAGGTATGTTTTTATCTGATATTTGTACCACTTTTATATCCGTTGCTTGTAAAATACATGAATATACATTTAAGTGGCGATACGCTCAATGTTATTATTTCAGTTAAATCTTTCATGGACATGGGAAAACCTCACTGATGGGACTACTCATTCGCGCAAGGTTGACCAAATGTTGTACATTATAACTACTACATATACACTTATGCACATATGCACTTTAAGGCTAACATTGCTTTGTTAAGAAATTGTATGCAGAACACAACTTTAATTATTTTGTTATTTAATAATAAATACTGGTAACACCACCATGTCAACAACCACTTCACAGCTTATGATGTACAAAATTGAATAAAATTTCATTCGGTTATTGAAATATTTTTTTATTTTATTAAATAAATTTTTATTTTCTTGAAGTAAAGCAACCTAATTTAAACAATATGAGCTTCTGACATGGTAGGATAACAGATAAACATTTCTATGAAATATACGTAAAAAATTATGAGAAAAAAAGAATAATCACAATTTCTTTTATTCGAATGAAATTAGTATTTGAATACCCAGCTTTTTTCGATTTGTTTTGATTGTATGTACATCAGTAAATCATTTTCGTGCAATTGTATTTATTTTCATATTTTTTTATGGATTTTACGATGTATTTTGAATCAGTTGGATAATTTGATGAGGTTTTCCATTACATGACAGAAATAGTAAATCTAAGCTAAGAGATAACACTTCTAGCTTCATTTTCAGATGTAACATGAATCGATATGTGTTATATTAACAAAAATATTTAAAGTACAAAATACACATTATAAAATAGTCTTAACAAACGTGGGGACCTACTTTATAAATTTGATATAATAGTTTTTTTAGAATACAACTTCACTTAACATTACTTTGCAAAGCTTTGTTAAGTTTTTTTGCATAAGACCCATAGTTTATAATAAGTGAAGTATTTATTATTTAAACGGGCTAAAGTTCGTATCGCTTTTTAAGCCAAAGTAAGTGAAGTAAGTATATCGAACTTTTTCAGTAGCTTTTTTTGACATAAACATATGATCAAATCCATTTAAATTACATTAAGTGAATGCAATAATACAATTTCTAAATTTCGGAATTAAAATAAGGGCTGGCAAGATTAGTTGGTTAGATATTGGACCATTAATAACAGTATCTTTTAAACATCATTTAATAATTTTTTTTTAATACATGTATTTATTTAGTGTATCTTCAAATATGAACTAACAATAAGTATTCAAATCTTAAATCTAAAATATAATTATTAGGACCGACCACTGTCGGACATAAACTTGTTAATAGTTATAAATAATACATAAGTAGTGATAACCAAAAAAGAAAAAAAATTTATAAAAAAGTATAAAAAAAGTATTTTCAAGAAATCCCATCTGGCGTGTTGAGTAATAGAGCCCTTGTGTTCCTCTGTTTTAAGCGGATGTGTCCAGTAAAGTTCAAAATATTACGAGCAAGCGGATTAGGATGTGACTCGAGTTTTGTTAAATATTTGCCTGCGTATTTTGCAATTTCTTCAATCACTAGTGGCATATTGAAATCACTATGTAAATTTGAATTTTTAATGTACCATGGAGCCGATGTTATTAACCTTAAAATTTTCTTTTGCCTTCGTTGGATTTTCTTAACATTTGAAGCTGAAGCACTGCCCCATAACTGAATTCCGTAGCACCATATTGGCTTCAAAAGCGACTTGTATAGTAAAAGTTTGCAGTCCAGGCGAAGTGTTGAATTTCTGCCAATCAACCAATGTATTTGAGATAACTTAAGTTTCATTTGAGTAAGCTTAGAGTCAATATGATGTTTCCATGTAAGCCTTCGATCAAGGTGTATACCAAGTTATTTTACTTGTGAATGTTGAGGGATATTTTGATTGTTGATTCGAATGGAAGAACAAGTATCTTTTCTTAGGGTAAACGTTATATGGACACACTTTTGTTCATTTACCTTAATTCTCCATAAGTTCAGCCACATTTCCAATTGTGTAATATGTTTTTGTAGATATCGGGAAGCCTCGTGAGGGATTTCATGCATACTAAGGCAGGCTGCATCAGCGGCAAACGTAGATGTATGGATATTGCTGCTCAAAGGCATATCACAAGTATAGATCAAATACAAAACTGGCCCCCGTATTCTCCCCTGTGGCACACCGGATGATATAGACTCGGGCACACTCATTAATTCTCCTTCCACAACCGTGAACTTCCGGGTAGTAATTTAACTTTATAATAAATTCACTAAATTTATTGGTAGATATTTTAATTTTAAAATTTGGCCTTCATGCCACACTTTATCAAATGCCTGAGAAACGTCAATAAACAGGGCAGAACAATACTTCTTTTCCTCAAATGTTTTTCTTATAAATTGAACCAATCTATGAGTTTGTTCAATGGTGCTATGCTGACTTCTAAAACCAAATTGATGGTCTGGGATGCACCCACTATATGTTAAGGTTGGGGACAATTTTGTCATCAGCAGCTTTTCGAAGAGTTTTGACATAGTTGACAGCAAACTTATTGGCCTATATGACTCAGCTTTAGTAAGATCTTTTCCCGCCTTTGGAATCATTTTGATTTTTGCAAGCTTCCAGAGTTGTGGATAAAACTCCAGTCGTAATATGGCATTAGAAATAAACAGCAAGATTCTTATTGCAATATGCGGCAAATTCATCAGCATCTTGTTACTAATTCCATCAATACCTGGAGCTTTCTTTGGCTTGAGTTCAGCAATTACTTTAAGTACATCACGTATCTTAAACTTTAATGCTCGAGGGGGTAGAGCAACTACACTCGGCGAATCAGCAACACCAGTACATGTATTTGGGGTAAATACGGATTTTAAACGCTCAGCAAATATTTTACATTTTTCCGTATCGCTTCTTGCCTATCCTCCGGTAGATATGCGCAGAGGTGGCTTAAACTCAACGGGTGTTTTAAGCTTTCTAGCAGCGCGCCACAAAGAGTAATTAGATGTTGGTGTGACATCAAGACCTTCCAAATAATTTTTAAGTGATGCAGTTTTTTCAGATGCAAGCAACTCTTGAAGTCGTTTAGAACATTCTTTAAGTCTGAGCTTATGTTGGGGTGATCTGTGCTGTTGCCATTCCCTTCTAGCTCTTCTTTTTTCACATACGAGATGTTCAATATCCCTGGAATAAATTTTATTAAACCCAGACTGCGGATGGGAGGTAGTGGCATGTTCAGCAGCCTGTTTAATAATTTCGTTAAGATTGGCAACGTTAGTTGCAATGTCATTGGGTGTTCTTAGCGCTATATTTTCCGTGCAATGACTACTAAGATATTTTTTTGAATCCCAGCCAATTAACACGATTGATCATCTTCATATATGGGTTAGGTAAGTCACTTCTTAGTGGGTTACAAATTGTAACGATAGTGGGGTAGTGATCGGAGGAGAGATCTAGAGAAGTTTCAATATTAATTAAATCCCTAGAAATATTTTTCATGACGCCAAAATCAATAACATCCGGAAATTTTCTTACGTCAGTAGGCCAATAAGTGGGCTCCCCACTCGAAATAACATCTAAGCCCATTTTTTAAATTGTATTAAACACAGGTCGACCTCTAGGTGTTACAAGGCGCGACCCCCAGTACGTATGCTTTGCATTGTAGTCTCCAGCTGCCACGAAACAAGATCCGAGCGATTTGTAGAACTTCTCATACTGATCTTCGGTAACTAAAAATCTGGGAGGTGAGTAAATTGATGATATTACGAAACTAGAACAAAAATTTTCTACAAAAATATTCGTAGCTTGCATATATTCTTCACTAACGTTGTCAAGGATATAGTGCTTGAGTCTTGACTTAATTAGAATTGCAGATCCACCGCATGCTCTCCCTCTAGGGTCCTTTGTATCATACATAGTGTAGCCATTTATTTTGAAAAAGCTTCTCGAAGTCAAATGTGTCTCAGAGACCAACATTATATCAATATTTTTTTCCGTAAGGAAGTGCTCAAGTTCGTTTTTATGTTCGCGAATGCCGTTTGCGTTCCAGAAACATATTTTTAACGTGTTCATGGCTTGTTAATTAATGCTTGAAGCAGAGTATTCTGCATTCTCAGCATTTCTTGCATCATGTTAGTCATATTTGTTGTAAAGTTGTTTATAGTTTCCACCAAATTGTCAATAGTAGCTTCAAGGCGACTAAAGTTAAAGCTTGATTTTGCATTCGTTGAATTATTTGGAGGTGGAACATTTTGTGGGGGAATAGAATTTGTTTTAGCAGCATCGGCATACGATACACGTGAAGTAACTGGTTGGCTCATTTGCACAAAAGTGGCGGAGTAAGCGTTTGCTGATTGAGATGGAGCTAATTTGGGGTTTTGCACCATAGTCTGTTTGACAAAAGAGTACACAGGACAACCTCTGTAGTTAGCGGTGTGATTACCTCCACAATTACTGCATTTTTTATCACTTTGATCTTTTGGCTTATTGCAACTAGCAGTGCCGTGTAATTCGCAGCACACAACACAAAGAGTGGGTAATTTACAGTATGTTTTTGTGTGGCCATATTCTTGGCAATTATGGCACTGTACGGGACCTGATCGCTTATGTGGCTCTTCAAGTGTGATTTTTCGGTATAAGAGGTATTTTAGGCTATAAATTGGGTGTGTCTCGGTTTTTTTAGCTGTATATCATTCGGCTCCAATTCAACACGAAATAGAGGGTGGGGGATCTTCTCCCTATTGATTATGTTGGTAACATTTTTACCTTAAATCCTTGTATCATGAGTGCATCTTTTACTTCTTCGGGATTAAAAGATGCACTCATGATTTAATAAATAGAGATGAAAATGTTGCAAACGTACTCCCACGAGAGAAAATGCTTTTAATATTCGGTATTCGCTGAAATCAATTTGAATGAATCTTTGATTTCCTTTTCCGAATACGTTTTTATCAAGGCTTCTTGTTTAATCCTTTTGCTCATACATCGAACGTTATTATAATCTTTACTTGGTCGACCAAACTTCTGTTGTTATATTTCTGTATATAGTCCGTAGTTTTTAAATGATTTTTTGATTACCCTACGCACCAAATGAAGATTTTTGGAAAAACACAGGCAATGGTTTCAATACTACTCCCAAAGGGTAGTAAGACCCTATACTCAATTTGGCGATTTTGGTGACCAATTTTTTATGGGCCTACAAAAATTTCTAAAATCAGTGCGACCTCAAAAAATAGTGTCTTCAGTTTTTGGTCAACAGCTTATTCAGACTTAGTTATAGCCACTGTTGCCAGGTTTTTCTGGAGCTTATCCCAAAATTTTGATTTGAAAATCCCCAAATTGAGTTTTTTTGATTAAAATTTTTATTTTGTGAAAAAATTAAATTTTTTAATTTCATTTAAAATGTAATGACAAAAATAACATGTATTTATTCAATAAAAGTAATTTATATCGATAGCTACATATACAAACGTTCATATTAATTTAATTTGTACTTATAAAACTTGCAAAGCAATAAAACTTTTTAAAAAAAACTTAAACCGACTTATGTTTGTTTGAAGTTGGTGCCAGCAGTATTGCCAGCAATATACATACATACATGTATGTATGTACGCTTTTCTCATGGTACCTTCTTAGCCAACAGTCGATTAGCGGAATTTTTTCTTACATACCAAACAAATAAAAAATTATACAAAAAAATATTCGTAGTACATATTATTCGTAATAGGTACATACTGACTTTAATAAATAAGCTTTATTGGTTTGACAATATTTTTTACATAGTGGAAATAACAAATACAAAAAAAAATGCAAACAAAAAAACTTAAACAGTGAAATTGAGGAATACTCTATACGAGTAACTCAAAAACAAATAAACAATCATAAATTACAAAAACAAAAAAACCGTAAACAAAAAAAAGCGGTAGGAACTAAGTCCCCAATGAACTAAGTCCCCAAAACATAAATTAACTAAGTCCCTAAAGTTTTATATGAATGGCAACAAAAACGATTTTTGGGGAATTAGTTCTCTTTTGGTTAAATTTTTGGGGGCCAAGTTTATTTTTGGGGACTTAATGCATAGCGAATTAACTTTGGTGACTTAGTTCAAATTTGAATTCGGCCAAAGTTCATTCAGTTTCTACCGTCTGAAGGCCATAGAAAGTAAGTCCTCCATGAATTAAGTCCCAAAAAAACGAACTAATTCTCAACCACCGGAAAGAGTTATATATATCATCGAAGCATTTATTATTGAAAGCGTGTGGAACGGCTTTGGTTTGCCGAAGGACAGCGCAAAACTCAAGACTTTCTTCACCGCGGCAATTAAGGAGGAAAATTTTTCATTCTGCTTGTTTTCATCATTGAAAGCAATAGAATTAATAAAAGCAAATATATCTCCAACTAAGAGAACATATCTCATTGATACTACGTTTAAAATAGTACCACATGGCTGCTTTAAGCAGCTTCTTTTTATTTACATACAATATTGTGAAGAGGTAAGTAAGTAAAATTTATTCTAGCGACAGAAATAACTATTTCTTTTCTAGATTTTTCCCATATTCTATGTTCTGATGGACAAAAAAACAAATGAAATTTACAAAGCACTCTTTGAATATATTAAGGAAAATATATTTAATTTGGATCCAAATATATTTATAACCGACTACGAACAAGCGCTAAGAAATTCGTTAAGTGCAATTTTTACACGAGCAATACTTGTAGGATGCTGATAAGTAATTTTTTGACAATTTAAAATTTATGAAGATATGTAGTGAAATTATAATTATTTTTGGTCAAAACTTTTTAGTGATTAATTTTTAATTTTAATTAAAATGCGTTTTAAAACTTTTCGGTTTTAGTGTTAAGAACTTTTTAATGTAAGTGGATTAAAAATTAATCACTAAAAATTTATTAATTTTGTATGTAAAGAAGTTATTTAATACAAATACAATAATATTACCTATCGACATTTGCCTGAATCACGAACGTGTTTCTAAAAAATTAGGTGAGTGTAGCATACATAATTATAATTTCACTACATACCTTCATAAGCTTTAAATTAATATATAAATCTCAAAATTGTAATATTGCTTTTATAAAACTGAAAACTTTATTCATTGTGTTTGAAAACTACAAAAGCTCAGAAACATTGATTAAAATATAAAATAATTAACAAGGTATATAATAATAATTAGTTATTAAGCAATATAAACATTACAGTTCGGCCAATCTGACAATTTGATCGACCTCAATCAAGAAATGAAACAACCAAAATGATATAATACTCGTATACCTGAATTGTAATATTGCTTTTATAAAAAAAAGCTTTATTCATTGTGTTTGAAAACTACAAAAGCTCAGAAACATTGATTAAAATATAAAATAATTAACAAGGTATATAATAATAATTAGTTATTAAACAATATAAACATTACAGTTCGTTTCTTTCTGTTCTTGCTGGACCTTTTCCTCGACGTTTCTCATATCTATCAACACAAGCAATTAGGTCTTCCATAGATGTTGAACCATATAACAAGGAAATATTGTTAGAGTTATCTTGCATACCATCAATAATAATGTCGACCAGCTCCTGACCATTAATATCACTTTGTGAGGCAATTGATTGCATTGAAATTATATAGCTAATACAAGACTCGGAAGTTTTCAATGTTCTTGAACGTAGCTTACGATATATATCCTCACGATTAATAGGTCTCTTAAATATTTTGAACAAGGCTACTTTTAAATCATTATATGTGCAGCCGGCAGAATTTTCCATACATTCTCTAGCTGATCCTTGCAACAAAAACTTGAGACACGTTAGCTTTTCTTTATTGTCATAACTACTAAAAGTATACTCTTCAAAAATGTGAAACCATTTTCCAATTTCTTGATTAGTTCCATCAAATTTTGGAATGATTTGACTTAATTCGCTGTAATCGATTCGATTATTTTTAACTAGTACACCTGATTCTAAGTCATTAAATTGTTTTTGGAGCGCCTTTGCAACATCTTGATTTGCTTTTCAAGTTCTAGCTCTTGTCCATTAACAGGAGCAGGATTAGTACCTAATGGCGGAATGGATGTTGAAAAGTTTGAAAAAATTGAGGCACACCGTGCTACACTGGTGTTCAAATCATATGCTGAGCCGCTTGTTGCAATGCAGGCTGCAAGAGCTTCACCAGAAGCTTGTTCGGAAGTTGCAACTGAGTCCACGGATGCTAGTACAGTCGGACTAGAAACAGAAGTTATTGAAATTAAAACAGCAGAGGGTATAACGGAAGTAACAGCGAAGGGTGTAACGGAAGTTGCTGCAGTCAACACATCAGCAGCCAAGTCGGAAGTTGCACTCAGAGTTTCCGGAAAACTAATAAGAACTTCTCCAGCGGCTGAGTCTATGTTAGCACTAGGTTTATTCAAGTTCAGAGAATCGTATAAGGTTCTTAGCTGACTCATTGACGCTGATTCTGGATATTGAATTCCCGATACATTCAATGTATCAATAATCTTTTAACGTGTTGGTCTAAGATCCATTTTTAATTTATTATTTTTATTCTTGTGACCTGAATTGTAATATTGCTTTTATAAAACTGAAAACTTTATTCATTGTGTTTGAAAACTACAAAAGCTCAGAAACATTGATTAAAATATAAAATAATTAACAAGGTATATAATAATAATTAGTTATTAAACAATATAAACATTACAAAATATGGTTTCTTAATTATAGGTTACATTTCTGCCAGTTAGACGAAAAGTGACAAAACATAAATCCTTATTAGATTTTATTTATATGCGTCAATACTTTACCACAAAATTTTGGCACTTCCTTTATTACCGCCTGATTTAATAAAAAGTTCTTTTGTGGCATTAAGATCCAAATTATATTGATGGATACCAAGTGCTTATTGGGGTTTTAGTTCATTGGGGACTTAGTTCCTTAGTTGTCAGTCTCGGTAGGTGATACATCTTTAATGACCAAACACCCCAAAACAAATATGAACAAAGCCCCCAAAGTTTTATATGAAAAAAACGACTTTTGGGGAATTAGTTCTCTTTTAGTTAAATTTTTGGGGGCCAAGTTAATTTTTTTTGGGACTTAGTTCACAGCGAACTAGCTCCCCAAAACTTTAGGGACTTATTTCATTTATGTTTTGGGGACTTAGTTCCTACCGCCACAAAAAAAAACAAAAAGTGCCCTTGAGGAATACTCTACATAAGTGCCTCAAATACAAAAAATTATGAAGTGCGTTCTAACGGCAGAAATGCCTATTTTACTGTTAGTTCTGAAATGAAAAAAAAAATAGAAATAATAAATCTAATGAAAGTTTTTTTTAACGGCAAAGCCAATTTTTCGTCAGCGATCAACTTCGCTTTGTCCAATGCCAAATAGTAGTCATTCATTAACATTACAATTGCCTAGTACTTCTTCAAAACCCAAGGTGCAAGTCGGTATGGACAGATATATAACCGTGGTAAAGCGTGGGCGAAGCCCAAATTCTTCAAAAATTTCATCCGCTCCAAAGATGTCTAGAGATAACAGCGCATCCTCAACTAATCGCCAAAACCGTTTTAAAATTTTGCAAGATGAGAACGACAAACCCGATGTATCCTCGAATAAAACATCCAAGCCGCCACCAACCTACTTGAGAGCGAAAAATTCAAATGCCCTTATTAAAAAATTAATTTCGGTCATTGGTGAAAATAAATTCCACATTGTCCCAATAAAACGCGGCAACATCGATGAAACGAAAATTAAAATTTTTGACGAAAACGATTTCCGCAAAATGGTTTCTGAATTTGAAACAAATAAAACAAGCTTCTACACATACCAGTTTAAGAGCGCTAAAGGCCTGCAGATCGTATTAAAAGTCATAGATTCCTATGTTGCTCCCGAAGAAATAAAAGATGCACTCGTCCTCCAGGGATTTAAGGTAAAGAATGTATCGAACATAATGAACAGAGAAAAGATACCCCAACCCCTATTTCGTGTTGAACTGGAGCGGAATGATATAGTTGAAGAGCCACATAAGCGTTCAGGTCCTGTGCAGTGTCATAATTGCCAATAATATGGCCATACAAAAGCTTACTGCAATTTACTTACAGTGTGTTATCTGCGGTGAATTGCACGGCACTGCTAGTTGTACCAAACCAAAAGATCAAGCGGAAAAAAATGCAGTAATTGTGGAGGTAATCACACCGCTAACTACAGAGGATGTCCTGTGTACTCTTTCGTCAAGCAGGCTATGGTGCAAAAACCTAAATTAGCTCCAGCTCAACCATTAAATGCGTACTCCGCCACTTTTGCTCCAGTGAGCCAACCAGTTACTTCACGTGTATCGTATGCCGATGCTGCTAAGGCTAGTTCTATTCCCACACCAAATGTTTCACCGCCAAATAATTCAACGAATGCAAATTCAAGCTTTAACTTTAGTCGCCTTGAAGCTACTATTGAGAATCTGGTGCTAACTATAAACAACTTTACAACAAATATGACTACCATGATGCAAGAAATGCTGAGAATGCAGAATACTCTGCTTCAAGCATTAATTAACAAGCCATGAACACGTTAAAAATATGTTTCTGGAACGCTAGCGGCATTCGGCAACATAAAAATGAACTTCAGCACTTCCTTACGGAAAAAAATATTGATATAATGTTGGTCTCTGAGACTCATTTGACTTCTAGAAGCCTCTTTAAAATGAATGGCTACACTTTTTATGATACAAAGGACCCTAGAGGGAGAGCTTGCGGTGGATCAGCAATTCTAGTAAAGTCAAGACTCAAGCATTATATTCTTGACAACATTTGTGAAGAACATCTACAAGCAACAAATATCTGCATTGAAAATTTTTGTACAAATTTCGTGATATCTTCAACTTACTCCCCTCCCAGATTTTCAATCACTGAGGACCAATACGAGAAATTCTACAAATCTCTTGAACCTTGTTTCGTAGCAGCTGGCGACTACAATGCTAAGCATACGTTCTGGGGTTCGCGTCTTATTACGCCTACAGGTAGGCCGTTGTTCAACACAATTTCAAAAATGGGCTTGGATGTTATTTCGAGTGGGGAGCCTACTTATTGGCCTACTGACGTACGAAAAATTCCGGATGTTATAGATTTCGGCGTCATAAAAAGTATTTCTAGAGAATTAATTCACGTTGAAGCTTCCCTAGATCTCTCATCCGATCACTCTCCCACGATCGTTACAATCTGTAGCCCACTGAGAAGCGCTTTACCTCACCCATATGTCAATATGCTAAATCGTGTTAATTGGCTGGGAATCAAAAAATATCTTAGTAGTCATTGCACGGAAAATATTACGCTAAGAACACCCAATGATATTGAATCGAACATTGCAAATCTTTACGAGAATATTAAACAAGCTTCTGAACATGCCACTACCTCCCATCCGCATACTGGGTTCAATAAAATTTATTCTACAGACGTTGAACATCTCGTACGTGAAAAAAGAAGGGCTAGAAGGGCATGGCAACAGCACAGATCACCTCAACACAAAATCAGATTTAAAGAGTGTAAGACTCCAAGAGTTGCTTGCATCTGAAAAAACTGCATCTTTTAAAAATTATCTGGAAGGTCTTGATGTCACACCACCATCTAATTAGTCTATTAGGCGTGCTGCTAAAAAGCTTAAAACACCCGTTGAGTTTAAGCCACCTCTGCGCACATCTACCGGAGGTAGGGCAAGAAGCGATACTGAAAAAGGTAACATATTTGCTGAGCATTAAAAATCCGTATTTACACCAAATACATGTACCGGCGTTGCTGATTTGTCGAGTGTAGTTGCTCTACCCCCTCGATCCTTAAAATTTACGATGTGTGATGTACAAAAGCTAATTGCCGAACTCAACCCGAAAAAAGCTCCCGGTATGGATGGAATTAGTAACCAGATGCTGATTAAGTTACCTCGTACTGTAATTAGAATCCTGTTATTAATTTTTAATTCCATTTTGTATTATCCACACTGCTGGAAGCTTGCCAAGGTTAAAATGATTGCAAAGCCAGTAAAGATCTGACCAAGGCTGAGTCATATAGGCCAATAAGTTTACTGTCAACAATGGCAAAGCTTTTTTAAAAGCTACTCATGACAAAATTGTCTTCAATTTTAAATGATAATGGGTGCATCCCGGACCATGAATTTGGTTTTAGAAGCCAGCATAGCACCATTGAGCAAACGCATAGATTGGTTCAATTTATCAGAAAAACATTTGAGGAAAAGAAGTATTGTTCTGCCCTGTTTATTGATGTTTCTCAGGCATTTGATAAAGTGTGGCATGAAGGCCTGATTTTGAAATTGAAGACATACTTTCCAATAAACATTCTAAATCTTTTGGAAAGTTACATTGTTGCACGAAAATTTACAGTTGTGGAAGGACTTTTTATGAGTATGCCTGAAACTATCTCATCCGTTGTGCCACAAGGGGGGACTACTGGGGCCATTTTTATATTTGATTTATACTTGTGATATGTCTGTGAGCAGTAGTATACATACTTCTACATTTGCCGACGATTCAGCCTGCCTTAGTATGCACGAAAACCATGATGAGGCATCCCGAAAACTCCAGGAAAACATTAGCCAGATGGAACTATGGTTAAACTTATGGAGAATTAAGGTAAATGATCAAAAGTGTGTTCAAGTAACATTTACCCTACACAGAGATACTTGTTCCCCCATTCGGATTAATAATCAACTTGTTCCTCAACATTCACATGTGAAATATCTTGGTATACACCTCGATCAACGGCTTACATGGAAACATCACATTGACTATAAGTTAACTCAAATGAAACTAAAATTAACTCAGGTACATTGGCTGATTGGCAGAAATTCAACACTCACCCTGGACTGCAAACTTTTAATATACAAGTCGCTTTTAAACCAATATGGTGTTACGGTATCCAGTTATGGGGCACTGCTTCTGCTTCCAATGTAGAGAGAATTCAACGAAGACAAAACAAAATGCTAAGGTTAATAAAATCTGCTCCATGGTACATCAAAAATTCCAATATCCGTCGTGATTTAAATATGCCACTAGTGATTGAAGAAATTGCAAAATACGCAGGCAAATATTTAACAAAACTCGAGCCACATCGTAATCCGCTTGCTCGTAATATTTTGAACTTTACTGGATACATCCGCTTAAAAAAGAGAGATACAAGGGCTCTAATACGAAACACTCCGAACCAAGCTGCTTGGAATGAAGCTGCTTGCTTATCAGTACTTATGTATTATTTACAACTATCACTTAGTTATGTCTGACATTGGTCGGGCCTATTAATTATAGGTTAGATTTAAGATTTGAGTACTTATTGTTAGTTCATATATGAAGATACAATAAATAAAAAAACATGCATAAAAAAATTATGTATGTACGTAAAAAGTACTTGCAATTTTTTTACCGGGCATGTTCCTATTTGTTTATTACCTGTATTACTGACACCAACTTCAAACAGCACTATAGGTAACATATGTAAAAATATTTAATTTAACTAGATTAATATTTAAGTGTAAAATTTGTAAACGCACTAATAATCCCAAAATTATATTTTACTTATTCAGTAAAATATTTTTTATTAAAATACATTGAAATTGATCATTGAGGGGTTTAGCTGGATCCTATGCGCATTTCACTGTTGCTAATGCAGATCATCAGGGAACCTTTACCCAAAGTTTCTTAGAACAACTAGTTATTATTATTTATAGCTTTTTAGTGCATATGTTTGAAGTCGGTTTAATTTTTTTTAAGTTTTATTTATTGCTTTTTAGTGAAATATTGTATTAAATTTCGTGGCTACTCCCATTTTTTTTAACAAGATTGTGTATTTTTAAGAGTTTAAGGTGTGTGCAAATTTTCGTAAGTATTGGTTTAGTACTACGACGTGAAATGTTATACTAAAATTAAATAGGCGTGCCCTACCCACTTTGGGCGTGACGCCGCCGATTTTTCTTAAAGAAGATTGTGTCAATTTTAGAGTTCAAGGTGTATGGTAAGTTTAAAGTAAGTGTGGTAAGTTTTAAGTAAGGTTAAATAGAACCATGTGAAATGTTATAAAGGGCGTAGCGCCGCCCATTTTTAAACTTTTAAATTGTGTAATTACAAGATCCAAAGGTGTTTTCTAGGTTTCGCAGTAATCCAATAAGTAGAAGATCGTAAAATCAAGTAAAAAAACTGTGACCGTGTCCCCGCCCACTTTTTCTACTATGGGACCAATGGGAAGCTAAACCCTCTCAGACAACAACAAAACTTTTACAATCGGTCAAAACCGTCCCGAGTTATGAAGCTACACACCTAAAAAAACGAATTGTTAACCTTCTCCTTTTTTTGAAGTCGTTTAAAAATTACAAATAGTTTAATATACATAAGTATAAACAAATTTTGACCAAAGTTTACCATTTCAAAAACTTCAGAATAGAAGTCTTCTGATTCATCAGCCTCAGAAATTTTGTTGTGCATAGTGCTTCTGTAGCGTGTTCTATATATCACTACGACTAACATTGCGTAGTGGACATTTGAAGTCGGCTTGACCGCAACATACATGGCATCCAATGGCATCGAAGTTGTTTTTGTGCACTGGACATTTGACACTCATGCAATCGGGCAAATACCGCTGCATGAAGTGTTAGACAAATGCATTTGACAGACTGCAACGTTAATATGTATTTTGTGCAGATGCTATTTGACACTTGCCAGTCTGATCAAAGGCTGCATCATAATGCACTTGAATGAATCATAATTAATAACCACATGTGTTTATATAATAAATATAAACAATACAAAATCCATGTTTTCCAAATTTCTTATGAGACACACGCCGCACGCCTACCGTGGGAAACTAAAAGGAACAATTTGCTTATTAAGCATATACCTTTTCTTTTCCCTCTTATGTTAAGATAGGTTAAGCTTTATTCTCATAACTAGTATATAAGACAATGTATTTTTATTTTAAAATTAATCATTAAACAACATTCCTAGAGCTCCTAGCTGAGCTCAGGAAATAATCATTTTATTTTATTTAAAATAAATTAAATAAAAATAAATTAAATAAAAATTTTATTTAAACAACCTATTACAAACTGAAGCAACGCTCCAAAAATAAAACCAAAAAGATCACAAAATTTTAAACCCAACGAAATAGACTTTCTTTCCAATTAATTATAAAATCATCATACAAAGACCTATTTGTTGAACGAAATCTTTGCAAGAACTCCAATTCATTATAGCTGACTCATCTATATTATGTTTAACTCAGCTGATACAACAAGTAAAAACTCACCAATTATATGGAAAAAATGACATCACATGGCTCAGAAAATCAACCAGGACCTAAAGCTATAACCATAGCGGAGTACCACAGAAGAATTCAACACAAAAAGGAACAACAATTAACAGCAATACCAACAATACAAAAAAAAGCGATACTGTTGAAGCTCATCAACAGTGAACCACCACCATCCTGGGAAGCCTCCACTGAAATGTTGAACAAAATTAATCTACTGGAGGAAACTTTGGAGCAATTAAAAAGAAAAAAGTGTAAGCACCAACAAATTTTTTTATCTTATGTAACAAAAAAAAAATCATAAAACGCATTGCGTCTAATCCGCAATCGTAAGGCCTGAAGCGTTAACCGCTCGAGGAAAATTTTTTTTGGGATTTTTATTATAAATATATATACATATATAAATAAAATTTATTAAACTTAATATAATATCTTGTACGGCCATTATAATGGATAATATAAATAGAAAACAAACCAAAAAACATATTAATGTTATTTTCGAAGAAGAAGGAATTTCATTGGAACAACAAGTAAAATATTTAGCACAGATTTGGAAGATAATAGGAATGCCAGGTGTCCCAAATGAGGACGATATTTTAAACAATACTCATGTAGAAGAAATGACAGTTCGTGCAATAAGGTGGTCAGAACGCATAGAAAAAGAAAGTAATAAGCACCAATAATTCAGTAAAATAAATAAATTTTAAATATGGGTAAAACAGAATCAAAAATGGAAAAAGCCAATGCTAACGTAATTACCAATTTGGAAATCATTGATCATAAGTCAGAAATAAATTCATTATGGTTACTAATGCTAATATTAGTAATAATTTCAGCAATAAACTTGTTGCTTAAAATATATTTGTCACATAAAAGAGCTCTAAGAAAAAAGTATTTCAGTAAAGCAAACGATTTAGACAAAATATAACCAAATTAAACTTTTTACCAATTTTTTTTTATTTTACTGATGAAATGGAAAGATATTTTGAATAAGGCACGAATTATAAAAGAAGATTTAGAACGGTCATATAAGTGTATCAATATTGATAGACCAATTAAAAATTAAACAATTATTCATCATTTTCAAAATATTCTTACAAAATTAGAAGAAATAAGAGTTTTATTTAATGTTTATTACAATAGACTAACAGTAGCTCACCAAAGAGCAGCAGACGCATTTTTCCTTGATTTAACAAGCAGAATTTCAAAATTAGCTGATAAAAAATCGATACAAATCGAACTACCAAATTCAATACACGAAAGTGTAATATTTAATATTTCTATGCCTATAACTGAATCCAAAATGACTCAAACTGTAGTGGACTTTTTGAACACAGGATCAAAGCTGATTATAGACTTTGATGGAAAATCAGAAAATTTACGATCCTTTGTTGACTCCTTGTCTTTAGTAGATTCAATAAAAGGTACTCACGAAGCAGTTGCAGTATCACTAATAAAAACAAAATTAAAGGGAACTGCAAGAAATCTAATCAGCAATGAATCAACTATATCAGAAATAATAAACAAACTAAAAAATAGCGTGAAGGGAGAGTCTGTGGAAGTATTAACAGCAAAAATTTTAAATATAAAACAAAGCAATAAAACTGCTAACGCTTATTGCAGTGAAATAGAAAATTTAACCAAGGCATTAGAAACCGCATACATTTCAGATGGATTGTCATGCGACCTAGCCACAAAGTATTCCACACAAACTGCCGTAAAGGCATTAACTAAGAACTGCACCATAGATAAAGTTAAGCTTATCATGGAAGCAGGACAATTCAATAGCATGAACGATGCTATTAGTAAATTTGTCAATAGTTGTACAGACGCCACAGGTCAGCAAAATACCATTTTGTACTATGGACAAAAGTACAAATCTGGAAACAGTTTCCGTGGTAATAACACACAATCACGTGGAAGAAATAATTACCCACGTAGAAATAATAACAACAACTATAATAATAACAATAATAATAATAGCAATTATTACAGAAACCGACAAAGATTTAATAATAATGGTAGGAACAATAACTACGTAAGAGCAACAGAATCAAATGAAAACAATTCGGAAAACTCCGAAATTCCCCTAGGATCAAATCAGTGAAAATTTACCATCTAAATCTAAACTTGAGCTTCTTTATAAATATTCAATTAGACAATACTAACACTACACTCATACTCTTAGTAGACACGGGAGCAGACATTTCATTAATAAAATCAAAATTCTTTAAACAAAACCAAATTAACACTAATAAAACAACAACTTTAAGTGGAATAGGACAGGGTAACATCAAATCGATTGGAAATACATTTTGCGATTTAAAATTTAAAAAATTTTTAATACCACATTACTTCCAGGTAGTAGATAATAATTTTCCGATACCATGCGATGGAATCATTGGCATGGATTTTATCAAAAAATATAACTGTATATTGGATTTCAACCAAGATAATGATTACCTTATCCTTAGACCATTTAATATACCACATACAATAGATATACCGATTACAAATAACTGCAATGAAATTAATATACCTCCAAGATGTGAAGTAATACGTCAAGTAAATTTTACCAATTCAAATAACGAATTATTAATTCCAAATCAAGAAATTGAACCAGGTGTTTTTATACCAAATACATTTCTTAAATCTGACAAAGCATTTATTCGTATTCTAAACACTAATAACACCATTACTAAAATCAAACAAAGTAACATAAAAACTGAAAACATCTCTGATTATGAAATTATCAAAGAAAATTTAGGCAAAAACTCTAAAAGAAAATCAGAAATATTAAAAATTTTACAGAAACATTTTCCACAACAATTTAAAACAACATTAACAAAACTATGTTCAACATATAGTGATATTTTCGGTTTGGAATCAGAAACAATAACAACTAATAATTTTTATGAACAAAAATTGAGAGTAAAAGATAAAGAACCAGTATATATTAAAAATTATCGTATACCACATACACATAAAGAAGAAATTGACAAACAAGTGAAAAAATTAATAGACGATAAAATTATTGATCCTTTCTATTCTGAATATAACAGTCCAGTCTTGTTAGTACAAAAGAAATTACTTCCTAACTCTGACCAGAAAAGATGGAGACTTTTCATAGATTACAGACAAATAAATAAAAAATTAATTGCAGATAAATTCCCATTACCTAGAATTGATGATATATTAGACCAACTAGGTAGAGCAAAATATTTTTCCTGTTTAGACTTAATGTCAGGCTTTCACCAGATCAGTTTAGGAAAAAACTGTAGAGACTTAACAGCTTTTTCAACCAACAATGGTTCATACAGATTTACTAGATTACCTTATGGTTTAAAAATAGCACCCAATTCTTTTCAACGAATGATGACACTTGCTTTCAGTGGTTTAAAACCAGACCAAGCTTTTCTATATATGGATGACTTAGTCATACTAGGATGCTCCGAAAAGCACATGCTTTCGAATTTGAAAAACGTTTTCGATCTATGTCGAAAGTACAATCTTAAATTACATCCTGAAAAATGTTCATTCTTCATGAGAGAAGTAACATACCTTGGTCACAAATGTACGGATAAAGGAATATTACCAGACGATAGTAAATATTCAATCATTGAAAACTATCCAACACCAACTAACGCAGACAGTGCAAAGAGATTCGTAGCATTTTGTAATTACTATCGAAGATTCATTAAAAATTTTTCTGAATACTCCAGACATTTAACAAAATTATCCAAGAAAAATACACCATTTGAATGGACAAAAGACTGTGATTTTGCGTTTAAATATCTTAAGAAAGCATTAATGAGTCCAACCTTATTACAGTTTCCTGATTTTGAGAAGGAATTTTGTATAACAACAGATGCAAGTAAGTACGCTTGTGATGCGGTTTTGACACAATGGTCCAATCGTAAACATTTACCTATTGCTTATGCATCAAAGACATTCACAAAGGGAGAAAGTAACAAATCAACCATTGAGCAAGAATTAACTGCAATTCATTGGGTAATTACCCACTTCAGACCATATATATATGGAAAACATTTTCTTGTCCATACTGATCATAGACCACTTTCTTATTTGTTTTCAATGAAAAACCCAAGCTCCAAGTTAACAAGAATTAGACTCGATTTGGAAGAATATAACTTTACAGTAGAATATCTTAGGGGAAAAGATAACTATGTTGCCGACGCTCTATCGCGAATTACAATAAATGACCTAAAAGATATGAATAATAAAATTTGTTCTATATTAAAAGTCACGACTAGATCGATGACCAATACAAAAGACAAGAATAGTAATACACTAAATGAACAGCATAAAAATAAAAATAATGATAAGCCCAGTATATATGTACCTTTAACAAACACTGACGTCAGAAAATACTATAAACTAAAGATTTCCCCCGAAAGATGTTATATCAAACGTGGAAAATCTATAGTAACATATATACATATTAATGATTTGTTTACTAAAGAGAATTTTGACTTAGGACAATTTTTCTCTAGGCTCGAAAAAGTGGCCGGTAAACACAATATATATAATTTACAAGTGGCACCTAGTGAGAAAATTTTCGAATTTATCTCAATAAATGATTTTAAAGAAATGGGCAATAAATATTTAAAAAATATAAAAGTAGCGCTACTAAATAAGGTGACCCAAATTGATAGTAAGAATGCCAAGGCAATTCTTGAAATTATGCTGAAATATCACGATGATCCCATAGAAGGAGGACATTGCGGAATATATAGAACATTAGAAAAAAATAAAAAGATATTACTATTGGAAAAATATGTCCAAGGACATATCTAAATACGTAAAAACATGTCATAAATGTCAAACTGCTAAAACTTTAAAACATAACAAAAGTCCAATGACTGTGACAACAACGCCAACCAAACCATTTGATACGGTAGTGGTAGACACAATAGGGCCATTTCCAAAATCATTAATTGGAAATGAATACGCAATCACAATAATATGTGATTTAACTAAATATTTAGTTACTATACCAATAAGAGACAAAAGCGCTAAAACAATCGCTAAGGCAATTTTTGAAAATTTTATACTTACCTATGGTCCAATGAAGACGTTCATTTCGGACATGGGAACAGAATATAAAAATTCAATATTAACAGAACTTTGTAATCTACTAAAAATTGAAAAATTAACTTCGACAGCTCATCACCACCAAACAGTAGGCACAATAGAAAGAAGTCATAGAACTTTCAATGAATACGTACGTTCCTATATATCTATAGACAAATATGATTGGGACGAATGGCTAAAATATTTTACTTATTGTTTTAATACAACACCTTCAACAATTCATAATTATTGTCCTTATGAGTTAGTCTTTGCAAAAACTCCTAACAGTTTTCAGATTTTCAATGTAGATAAAGTAGAACCACTATATAATATAGAGGACTATGCCAAAGAAACAAAATTTAGATTAGAAGTAGCAAATAAGAGGGCCCAACAATTATTAAATAGAAATAAACTTAAGCAAAAATTAAACTATGATATGATTAATTATAACTTTAAAATAGGAGATCTAGTATTACTGAAAAATGAAGCAGGTCATAAGTTAGAAACCCAATATAAAGGACCTTACAAGATTAAGAAAATAGATTTAAGAAATAATGTAACCTTAGTAGATAAGAAATCAAACAAAGAGCAAATAGTTCATAAGAATAGACTTAAGCCATATAGAACTAAATAAGTTAATATACAAGTATGTCCGGACTACAAAAATATAAATAAATAATTCTACTCTATTATATAATTTAAAATAACAAATTGTAAACGAATGTCCATGAAACTAACGTTATATGAACATCCTTATAAAAGGTGGAGGTGTAGCGTGTTCTATCTATCACTACGACTAACATTGCGTAGTGGACATTTGAAGTCGGCTTGACCGCAACATACATGGCATCCAATGGCATTGAAGTTGTTTTAGTGCACTGGACATTTGACACTCATGCAATCGGGCAAATACTGCAACGTAAATATGTATTTTGTACAGATGCTATTTGACACTCGCCAGTCTGATCAAAGGCTGCATCATAATGCACTTGAATGAATCATAATTAATAACCACATGTGTTTATATAATAAATATAAACAATACAAAATCCATGTTTTCCAAATTTCTTATGAGACACACGCCGCACGCCTACCGTGGGAAACTAAAAGGAACAATTTGCTTATTAAGCATATACCTTTTCTTTTCCCTCTTATGTTAAGATAGGTTAAGCTTTATTCTCATAACTAGTATATAAGACAATGTATTTTTATTTTAAAATTAATCATGAAACAACATTCCTAGAGCTCCTAGCTGAGCTTAGGAAATAATCTTTTTATTTTATTTAAAATAAATTAAATAAAAATAAACTAAATAAAAATTTTATTTAAACAACCTATTACACTTCTATTAAAAAGCTTTAGCATTTCAGCAGAAGGATAAAATTTTAAACAGCTAATTGAATTATTTTTAATGTGTATGGTTTATTCTACAAAGTGCTTCCAACAAGTCATATTGCATTTTGTTGAGTATTTTTATTTTGGCACTGTTCATTATTTATTAATCTGCCTTGATACTTCTTCTTTGTTTGAAAACATTCACTATGAATAATACCACATTTTTAAAATTGCAAGCACATTTCATAATACAAAAATTCTTCTAGTTACCATAAGTTATAAAAAAAAATCGCCAAAAAATTTCATAAAATTTGGTTATTATACCCAACAAATTTCCAGATTCCTAATCGCGAGAAAAAACTCAAATTTGGGGACAAATCCCTTAAACTGGCAAGGCTGGTTAAACTCTCTGAACTACATATGACAATACTGTGGATAAGAGTGTACTGAACAAACTTCTTATGGCAAAAAAATTATTTCGTTGCACACTTTTTTGTTGCAAAAACTAAGGAAACAAATTAGCTTCGAGGCACTCCCAATTTTTTTCTAGCAATATTTGGCAAAGGTGTAGCTATAGTAAAGTTTACGAACTTTTGTGAACATGTCAATACAATTTTAACCTGTATAGGCACCAGAGAACGGCAATGAGTAGTGAGGCGCACTATGTACTTATGCGCACTCATAATTATTGCAATGTTGTCTATGAATCAGGTTTACTTAAAAATTTGAAGTGCGCATCGAACTCATACTTAACAACTTTTGTATTTTTATATTTAAAAGTAAAAACAATTTATTTAAAAAAAGTTACAAATAGTAATGAATAAAATTATACAGTTCAAACTTACATATATTTCGAGTAATTATAAAACAAATGTTTTTTTTAATGCATGTATTTATTTATTGTATCATCAAATATGAACTAACAATAAGTATTCAAATCTTAAATCTAAAATATAATTATTAGGACCGACCACTATCGGACATAAACTTGTTAATAGTTATAAATAATACATAAGTAGTGATAACCCAAAAAAAATAATGTACCTATAAAAAGTATAAAAAAAGTATTTTCAAGAAATTCCATCTGGAGTGTAATAGAGCCCTTGTGTCCCTCTTTTTTAAGCGGATGTGTCCAGTAAAGTTCAAAATATTACGAGCAAGCTGATTAGGATGTGACTCGAGTTTTGTTAAATATTCTTCAATCACTAGTGGCATATTTAAATCACGATGGATATTGGAATTTTTGATGTACCATGGAACCGATGTTATTAACCGTAAAATTTTCTTTTGCCTTCGTTGGATTCTCTCTACATTGGAAGCTGAAGCAGTGCCCCATAACTGGATACCGTAACACCATATTGGCTTCAAAAACGACTTGTATATTAAAAGTTTACACTCCAGGCTAAGTGTTGAATTTCTGCCAATCAACCAGTGTATTTGAGATAACTTAAGTTTCTTCTGAGTTAGCTTAAAGTCAATATGATGTTTCCATGTAAGCCGTCAATCAAGGTGTATTCCAAGGTATTTCACTTGGGAATGTTGAGGAATATTTTGATTATTGATTCGAATTGGGGAACAAGTATCTCTTCTTAGGGTAAACGTTATAAGTTCAGCCACATTTCCAATTTTTTAATATGTTGATATCGGGAAGCCTCGTGAGGGATTTCATGCATACTAAGGCAGGCTGCATCAGCGGCAAACGAAGATGTATGGATATTGCTGCTCAAAGGCATTTCACAAGTATAGATCAAATACAAAACTGGCCCCCGTATTCTCCCCTGTGGCACACCGGATGATATAGACTCGGGCACAGTCATTAATTCTCCTTCCACAACCGTGAACTTCCGGGTAGTAATGTAACTTTCTAATAAATTCACTAAATTTATTGGTAGATATTTTAATTTTAAAATTTGGCCTTCATGCCACACTTTATCAAATGCCTGAGAAACGTCAATAAACAGGGCAGAGCAATACTTCTTTTCCTCAAATGTTTTTCTTATAAATTGCACCAATCTATGAGTTTGTTTAATGGTGCTATGCTGACTTCTAAAACCAAATTGATGGTCTGGGATGCACCCACTATCAGTGAAAATTGGGGACAATTTTGTCATGAGCAGCTTTTCGAAGAGTTTTGACATAGTTGACAGCAAACTTATTGGCCTATATGACTCAGCTTTAGTAAGATCTTTGCCCGGCATTGGAATCATTTTGATTTTTGCAAGCTTCCAGAGTTGTGGATAATACTCCAGTCGTAATATGGCATTAGAAATAAACAGCAAGATTCTTATTGCAATATGCGGCAAATTCATCAGCATCTTGTTACTAATTCCATCAATACCTGGAGCTTTCTTTGGCTTGAGTTCAGCAATTACTTTATGTACATCACGTATCTTAAACTTTAATGCTCGAGGGGTAGAGCAACTACACTCGGCGAATCAGCAACACCAGTACATGTATTTGGGGTAAATACGGATTTTAAGTGCTCAGCAAATATTTTACATTTTTCCGTATCGCTTCTTGCCCATCCTCCGGTGCGCAGAGGTGGCTTAAACTCAACGGGTGTTTTAAGCTTTCTAGCAGCGCGCCATAAAGAGTAATTAGATGTTGGTGTGACATCAAGACCTTCCAAATAATTTTTAAGAGATGCAGTTTTTTCAGATGCAAGCAACTCTTGAAGTCGTTTAGAACATTCTTTAAGTCTGAGCTTATGTTGGGGTGATCTGTGCTGTTGCCATTCCCTTCTAGCTCTTCTTTTTTCACATACGAGATGTTCAATATCCCTGGAATAAATTTTATTAAACCCAGACTGCGGATGGGAGGTAGTGGCATGTTCAGCAGCCTGTTTAATAATTTCGTTAAGATTGGCAACGTTAGTTGCAATGTCATTGGGTGTTCTTAGCGCTATATTTTCCGTGCAATGACTACTAAGATATTTTTTTGAATCCCAGCCAATTAACACGATTGATCATCTTCATATATGGGTTAGGTAAGTCACTTCTTAGTGGGTTACAAATTGTAACGATAGTAGGGGAGTGATCGGAGGAGAGATCTAGAGAAGTTTCAACACTAATTAAATCCCTAGAAATATTTTTCATTACGCCAAAATCAATAACATTTGGAATTTTTCGTACGTCACACAGTGGCTGAAAATCGTTTTTCATTGGCCAAAATTCTGTAACTTTTGAACTGATCAAAATATTGAAGTAATTTTTATTTTAGTGGATAGATATTTAGTTCAGTTTGACTCAGTTTTAATTACATTAAAATTGATTGAGGACTTTTTAAGGAATTCTAGCTCAAAGTTGAACTTTTGAATTTTTTTAACTTTTAGAGTGAAATATGGGTTTATTATTTTTTTATTTATTAAAAAATTTAATATATGGAAATTAGTAATAATTATAAATATGTTTTGTAATAATGGAATTTATTTAATGTTACACTCAAAAAAAATTTTACACTAAAAAAAAATAGTAAAATCAACGATTTTGCTATTATTACAGAAAAATTAAAAATTTTTTGCTGTCTAATTTGCAATTTTGTTTACACTCAAAGAATAGTTACACTTAAAAAAAACTTTAATAATATTATCTAAAAATATTGCTATTACTATAGAAAAATTTATTATTTTTTGCTGTCAAATTTGATCATTTTAAAAAACATATTAAAAATAAAAACTGCAATAAATTTTAATAGCATTTGTAACAATGGTAGGTTCTGTGTATTATTATTTTTTACTAATAGTATGCTTTTCGTACCTTAAATAACAATGAAAGGCAATTATGATTATTATTCATTTGACTCAAATATTGATTGTAAATATTCCATATTTTGTTCTGTGCTATTTCTGTTCTTTAGTAGTTTTTTGGCTTCTTCATCTAAATCCCGATGTTCCACTTTCCATTGATTTCGAATACTGGAGATGAACGGATCTGACGTTGCCAATAATATATTAAATATATCTTCATTTGTTGAATTTCGTGAAATTTTTCTAGTATTGTGCTCTCTATAAAATCTGTAATCCTTGTTTCTTTTTTCCTGAGCCTCCTCTGATAGATCTCCAAGTGGCACCAAATGATATTTAATGATATCTTCTCCATGATAAAGGATTTTATGAACTGTTGCAGACATATTTCTCCATGGGTAGTTGGTTGTATATATTTTTGCAGTTTCCTTAGCATAATCTCCAAATTTTCTAGAGTCAATTTCTTCATTGCACGCAAGTACTTCTAGGATTATTTTAAACCTGAAAATAAGGTTTAAATCCACTCCTGTTATTTCAGATGCTGTTTCTGGATCTGAAAAGAATCTTCTTGCGGTATTGCCATCATTTGTATTGCCTGACCCTTGTTTTGGCTGATCTATAATCAATCCTAATTTGCGATATTCATCTAGAACATGTTTCTTTTTTGAACTTCTTAACTCTTTGTTGGTTTCGTTGT
The DNA here is from genome assembly GCA_905220375.1 of Tachina fera. NCBI lineage: Eukaryota > Metazoa > Arthropoda > Insecta > Diptera > Tachinidae > Tachina > Tachina fera. Next base: position 57,926,393 of record LR999967.1, read on the forward strand.
TTCTTATTGATCCTGAAGACCCGAAATCCAAATCATAACTGATTTTTAGTATGTGTTCCATAAGTCGTATTCTTGCATGTAGTGGTGATAATCCAAATTCATATGCATCGGTATTATCTAATGATTTTGTCGGGACTTGGTTTAATTGGGTTGATGTTGCTTGGCATATAATGCAGCTGGATGCAGCCTTCGTGTTAGTCAAAGCCTGACCTACTTTTCCATCTATCATTGTCAGCACTAATTGGTAGCTTACTTCAGTTTGCTGCCCATCTAACTGTAATTGTAATGGCTGTAGTGTTGCAATTTGGGCCTTGATATCACTAACTTCTTTGTTAATGGCATCATGAGTTTCTTTTTTGAATTCAAATTTAATTGGCCTGCAGTATTTCGTAGAAGATGGTGTCTCATTTTTCCAAATATCCATTGTTTGCGTTGTACTAGTCGAAGGCTCTGAATCTTCCAAAATCTTTTTCAATCGCAATGGTACAAATGATACCATGAACATATCTGAGTCCGAAATATTTTCACATACAGCTTGTTTGTATTGTTTTTGTCCCGAGGAACCATCACATCCCCATTTACAAAAAAGAATTAACTTTGTGTTTCCATATTTCTTTAACTCATTTCCTGTTATTGATTGTACCAAGCGTTCGGCTGTGTGATCAAGTAGAGATTGTAGTTGTACCTCTGCCGAAATTGGTGTGATTGTAATAGTGTCCTTTGATGGCAAACAGTCTATTTTAGCAGCGGTTATGTAATGATATGCTGGATACATATTTGACCCTTTTTCAATCGCACGCAGTCTGAGCTTAATATATTGCTGTTTTGTTAATTTCAAATCCAGAAATAATGCTAATGCCTCCTCATTTGTGTACTGTATTGCATCACTCGGAGTTGGTATACTTTTAAGAATCCGTTTTGTTCTCACTGGACTAGCTTTAACAACTTTTTCAATGATATCCACTTTTGATAATTGGTTCTGTGATCGTAATTGATGTAGGAAAGATTCTTTTATATTTGTACAACCAATTGCATCGTTAAAATCTTTAAGTTTCCGCCTCTTAGATCTATCACTGCAGTTGCCCATTAATGATTTGCCTTATCTTGCTTTGCTGTTTCTGCAGCGACAGTAAGTTGGCCTTCTAACCAGTTTGCACTTTTTATATAAAAGTTTTGTTTACTGTAGCTAACTTCTTTGTAGCGTTTTTTTAGTGCTTTGACGAAATTAGATAATTGCTCTTGCATTTCGGTGCTACACGAATTTAAGTTTAATTTTATTTTAACGTAACTAAGAACATCTTCCTGGTTTTTGTTTCTAAAATACTCTTCGGCCAGTTCTTTATAACTGAAGCTCTCCATATTTATCTGAATATTTTTATTTGTTATATTTTATCCGTACAATTAAAGGATTAACTTATTACTGAGTAATCCCTTATGGAATCCGTAGTTTTATACATTTTTAGATACATGTTATTCACACATTGATCTTCAATTTCATAGCAGGTAGCGCTTAAATTGAACAAAACTGCACATGTTATTCAGACCTTAATATCAGGTATAACTGATTAGTATCTCGCCAATATGGGGTTGTTTTTTATCTTTAGTGGTTTAATGTCGCCATTATTGTTATAAAAATGTTTATGACTTTGGTTGACCCTAACATTTGATAACAGGTAAATTCAGAAAGAGATCATATGTTTACTGTAGAACCTATTGTGATAATTTTATGACTTATTTTTTGCTGATCAAAACAAAGCCATTAAACCCTTTCGCAGGTATTATATTTAATTTTTTTCGTTTTACGTAGTCTAAAGTAAAAAAAAAACAAACTTTTAGGCAAAAAAGTGAAAATTTAAGACACTATTGTATACGAGTACTTATAGGGCTGTTTAAATTAATTTGAATTTTTTTTAGAGTAATTTCATTAAAATGAAAAAAGTGTTCTACCCACGGGTCGTCACGGGTGCAAAAGTATATATAGCGTTAAAGAGGACACTTTCACCTTTCTCCTGGTGGTATACGTTTCTTGTTCCCTTTTGTTCCCTAGAAGTTCTATTCCACTAAAATTTAAATTTGAGAAAAATATAGTAGTTTCATAAATATTTCATAACGCCCGTAATATTAAACGCTAGAGCTGTGACCACTTACAACAACTAAAGACTATAGTCCTACCAACATTATAAAAAAGACCGCAGGCCGTTATCGATGATAGCTTGCGAGTAGTAACCATTTATTTTTGATAAAAAACAAAAGAAAAACACCTTTTTCTGAAATTAAAAAAACGGTTGAGTTTGACAGCATGCCACGCCCACAATTATCAATAGTTTAACCTAAGTTTTTGGCTACCTTAATCTGGATATATTAGCTACAAAAAGGCGTAAAAATTTTAAAAATCGGTGACAAAAAAAATTAGACTTTTGGCCAATGAAAAACGATTTTCAGCCACTGTGCGTCAGTGGGCCAATAAGTGGGCTCTCCACTCGAAATAACATCTAAGCCCATTTTTGAAATTGTATTAAACAAAGCTCGACCTCTAGGTGTTAAAAGGCGCTTTGCAATGTAGTCTCCAGCTGCCACGAAACAAGATCCAAGCGATTTGTAGAACTTCTCATACTGATCTTCGGTAACTGAAAATCTGGGAGGTGAGTAAATTGATGATATTACGAAATTAGAACAAAAATTTTTTACAAAAATATTCGTAGCTTTCATATATTCTTCACTAACGTTGTCAAGAATATAGTGCTTGAGTCTTGACTTAATTAGAATTGCAGATCCACCGCATGCTCTCCCTCTAGGGTCCTTTGTATCATACATAGTGTAGCCATTTATTTTGAAAAAGCTTCTCGAAGTCAAATGTGTCTCAGAGACCAACATTATATCAATATTTTTTTCCGTAAGGAAGTGCTCAAGTTCATTTTTATGTTGGCGAATGCCGTTTGCGTTCCAGAAACATATTTTAACGTGTTCATGGCTTGTTAATTAATGCTTGAAGCAGAGTAGTCTGCATTCTCAGCATTTCTTGCATCATGGTAGTCATATTTGTTGTAAAATTATTTATTTTAGTTTGCTCCAAATTGTCAATAGTAGCTTCAAAGCGACTAAAGTTAAAGCTTGAGTTTGCATTCGTTGAATTATTTGGAGGTGGAACATTTTGTGCGGGAAAAGAATTTGTTTTAGCAGCATCGGCATACGATACACGGGAAGTAACTGGTTGGCTCATTTGCACAAAAGTGGCGGAGTAAGCGTTTGCTGATTGAGATGGAGCTAAATGGGTTTTTGCACCATAGTCTGTTTGACAAAAGAGTACACAGGACAACCTCTGTAGTTAGCGGTGTGATTACCTCCACAATTACTGCATTTTTTATCTTTTGATCTTTTGTCTTATTGCAACTAGCAGTGCCGTGTAATTCGCCGCACACAACGCAAACAGTGGGTAATTTACAGTATGTTTTTGTATGGCCATATTCGTGGCAATTATGGCACTGTAGGGGACCTGGTCGCTTATGTGGCTCTTTAACTCTGATTTTTCGGTATAAGAGGTATTTTAGGCTATAAATTGGGTGTGTCTCGTTTTTTTTTCAGCTGTATATCATTCGGCCCCAATTCAACACGAAATAGAGGCTGGGGGATCTTCTCCCTATTGATTATGTTGGTAACATTTTTTTACCTAAAATCCTTGTATCATGAGTGCATCTTTTACTTCTTTGGGATTAACATAAGAGTCAATGCCCTTCAATACGATCTGCATACCTTTGGCACTCCCTATAAAAACTTGTTTTATTTTTTTCGAATTCAGTCACAATTTTGCGGAAATCTTTTTCTTCGTATATTTGAATTTTAGTTTCGTCAATGTTACCACGCTTTATTGGAATAACATGAAATGCGTTTTCACCAATGGCCGAGACTAAATTTTTAATTAGGGCGTTAGAATTTTTTCTCTCAAATATATAGGTGGTGGCTTAAAAGACTTTTGCGATGATGCAGCGGGCTTGTCGTCTGTGACTTGCAATAACGAAAAACGATTTTGACGATTGGTAGATGATGCGCTATTATACCTAGACATCTTTGGAGCAGATGAAATTTTTGAAGAATTCGGGCTTCGCCCACGCTTTACCACTGTTATGTATCTGTCCATTCCGACTTGTACCTTGGATTTTGAGCTACTTTTATCTGTAGTGATAACTTTATTAAGTGATGAACACGAGCCTGAAGGAGATGATATTACTGACTTATATGAAGAAGTACTAGGCAACTGTAATGTTAATGAATCACTATTTGGCATTGGACAAAGCGAAGTTGATCGCTGACGAAAAATTGGACTTGTCGTTAAAAAAATACTTTCATTAGATTTATTATTTGTATTATTTTCATTGAGAGCTTCAGAACTCACAGTAAAATAGGCATTTCTGCCGTTAGAATTTAGTTCATAATGTTTTGTATTTGAGGTACTCATATAGAGTATTCCTCAAGGGCATCTTTTTGTGTTTCTTTGTTTGTGGTTATTTTTTTTGTTTTTGTAATTTATGATTGTTTATTTGTTTTTGAGTTACTCGTATAGAGTATTCCTCAATGTCACTGTTTGTGGTTTTTTTGTTTTCGGTTATTTTTTTGTTTTTGTTATTTCCACTATATAAAAATATTAGGAAAGCACATAAAGCTTATTTATTAAAGTCAGTATGTACCTATTACGAATAATATGCACTACGAATACTTTTTTTGTATAATTTTTCGTTTGTTTAATAAGAATGTAAGAAAAATTCCGCTAATCGACCATTCACTATGAAGGTACAACGAGAAATGAAAATGTTAATTAATAAAAACTACCAAGTACTTTTTATCAAAGTTATTCATTACAAGAATAAATTCATACATATGTAGCATTTATCTCTTCCTTCTTGGAATCTCTTGTTCAAATAACACTCTTGGCTTATGTGTTTTTTTTTTTTTTGATCGGCGAAGTAACTGCTCGGATTGTAAATTTGGAATTCCTTCGATTACATTCTCAAACGGATCTTCAGAGGTGTTTCAAATAGCTGAGCTTCAGGAAATGTTTTAAATTGAAGAGCTTGCGGTGTTTCGAATTCTTCGTCAGTTTCTTTTTCTCGACTAGGGCTGTTAATATATTATCGTTTAATATATTATCACTGTGATGTTGCTCATTATGTTATGAGGAATTATCTGTAGGAGGTGTTGTGTCAGTAGGGTGAATACGATTCAAGAAATAATCACCAAACAGGTCATTGTAAGTTGTACTTAGAAAATCCAAGTTTGTTTTATATGGACTACATGTAACACTAGAACTTCTTTTTTGCTTCAGTGCAATTCATTTCTTAAGTACCTTGGCTTTCTACCCTCTTTTTACAAGGGCCACGAATTTACGTTGATCGTTTTACAAATTTATTTTTGTAAAGAATCTCGTAATGAATATCTCCTTAGCGTTTACTTATTACACCTTGTAGCCATTTACTTGTTCTTGGATTTTCAGATAAAAAGTATATGTTATCACTTATTTCAAATTTTCTAAAGCACCTATCATATCGAAGAAAATATTTATTTTTAACTTTGGATGATACATGTTCTGGCTGAAGGTGATACACCAGTGTTTGAGTGTGGCACATTTTTATACCGTCTTAAAAATTCATAAAGATTTTGCTGCAAATTTTTCTTCGAAGTACACATGGATTTCAACGCATTTTTTATCATCTGAACGCTTCGCTCGGCTTGTCCGTTAGTAGAAGGATGATAAGGGGCAGTAAATTTGTGATAGTTAACTTCTACTGTCGTTAGATAATTACTGAACTCTTTTGATGCAAAATGTGTACCATTGACAGAAACTATCATGAGTGGTACACCATAATTAGCAAAAACTTCATCAATCAAACAAATGACGCAGTTACTTTAATGTCTAACGCTATAAAATTCTGTAATTACTAAAAGCATCATTCCCTCAAACAGGCCAGCATAATTAATATGCACACGATCTCAAGGTCCATTGGGATACTCCCAGTGGTGTTGAGTGTACTTTTTTGGTTTATTTGCTACTCTCGCACAATCACTACAATCTTTTGCTATATTTTCCATGTAGACATATATTTTCGGTCAATATACAAAAGAGCGTGCAATGCCCTTTACCACACTTAAATGAGCCGCATACAAATTTTGAAGCACATCTGTACGAAACTTTGCAGGTAGGTATTACCACTCTGTGCTCAAAAATCAGACAATCATCTGATAGAGAATCACCTTATTCACACAAAGACTTTTATGAAGTCTACTTTTCGACGTCACTTTTTGCTTGTTAGCGAACGGGGTAGAGAAGAAAGAGAGGTAGAAAAAATTACTCGATTTCTGTTTTCCATGGTTTTTTTCATATTTGTCTTTACATTGCTCTTGTTGTTACATTTTAATGTTACTCTTCTATTTTATTGTTATTTTTTATTGTTCCTCTTCTAGCTTATTGGCTATATGGGTGTAGAGAAGTAAAATTAGACGTCCAAAAAACCATCGCATGAATGCAAGGAATTTTTGTAGCAACTTCAAAAGGAAATTAAGAAAAATAAACGTCATAAATTTCACCGTGTGAATTAGCACTATAACTAGATTCAGGCCATTCGTAACCATTTTTAGATAAACTGTGTCCTTTTTCTAATATTTTGATAATTTTTCGTAGTACGGGATCTTTTCTATTTTTTTATAGCGATTTTCTCAGCAGTAACTGGTAATTGGTTAATTTGTCGAAAAATGAAAGTATCAAACTCGTCATATTCAGGAATTAGCACATTTCCATTGCATTGTGAATTTTGCCTTTCTTTCGGTATTATTGGTGACAAATAATCTGCATTACTATTTGCCTTGGAAGTTTTGTATTTAATTTCGAAATCAAAATTACTTTAAAAATCTGCGAGAAATCCAAAGTGTTGGAAGTGATTTGCTTGGTTGCAAAATCTGAATCCGTTATCAAGGTCCAATGGCGAGCATACAAGTACTTAAAAAATTTTTGTACGGCCAAGGCTTCCTTGTCAATTTGCGAACAACGTTGTTCAGCTTTGCTCATTTTCTACTGGCGTACGCTATTGTTCGTTCCTTACCATTTGCCAATGGATGTGATAACACCGCACCCAAGCCTGTTTTACTGGCATCTGTTGCCAATAACAGTGGAAGATCTGAATTGTACGGCAAAAGGACTTGAGGCGATACCAACAACTGCTTAATGTCCCTTAAAGAAGCTTCTGCTCTTGCAACCCAAGAAAATATTTTACATTTTAATATGTCTCGTAGAGGTCTTTCAAAAATAGCCAGATAAAAGCGCTGTAGTAAGATGCTTTACCTAAAAACAGCTGTAATTCTTCTATAGAGGTTGGTTTTGGGGCAATATGTTTGTAAAATTTGTGTATTCCTGTAGAATCGATGATGTGCCCCAGGAATTCAACGGAACTCACGCCAAAAACACAGATCTGTTCAACTTAAGACCAACTTTTCTCATTCGCGTTAATGTAAGCTCTAAATGTGTCTGTAGTTCATTAAAATCTGCTGCAAACACTCGTATATCATCAAAAAATTAATAATATTAGGCAGACCCTGCAAAATTTCTTCCATTTTTCGCTGCAAAGCTGCTCGTATAATTGTTGCACCATAAACTGCACGGGTAGGGTGAATTAATCCATGAGTTGTAGTATTAAGGGTAATATTGTGAGCAGACTCCTCATCTAAAGCTAAATGTGTATAAGCATCGGTGACATCTAAATGAGAAAAAATTTTAACACCCTTAATTTTGTTGAACAAATCTTCTGGTTTCGGAATGGGATGCTCATCTATAATCATCTTCGGGTTAACTGTTGTTTTATACTTTCCAGTAATACGTAACGCTCCATTTTTTTTAGTCTCAACATGAGTTGTTGATGCCCATTCTGAATATTCTATTTCTTTGCAGTTTGCAGTCGGAATTTCACCTCGTTTGAATAGATATCAAAATTCTATTAAGTATCTACTTTCTCAGATGGTATTACTGGATTATGGTTTCGAACGTTCGGAAAAATCAATTGAAATGGACAATATCCATGTACAGTTGAGGGTGTTGTGTTGTGTTAAAAGCATATGTAAAATACCTTATCCATTTAGCCCAATCGTTTTTAGATGTGTGAATGTATGAACGTATGTATTCATTAAATGTACGGTGGGATATTTCAACTAGTGTTTGGTGATGGTAAGGGGCTGACATTGATATTTTTATGTTTAGTAGAGTAAGAAGTTCTGAAAGTACTTGATTGTTGTGTTTCGTACCCATGTCACTAAGTATTGTATTCATAGGTCCATAAATTAATATAAAATGTTCTACTAATGCCTTTGCAATCGCCTTAGCAGGCTTATCAGCTAATGGCACCGCTACACGGTATTTGGTTAGGTCACATATTATTGTAATAATACATGGATTTCCCATTTCAGAAATAGGTAGGGGTCCTACAGAGTCTATTATTACTGTTTGAAAGGGTTTCTGGGGTGTTGGTGTTATAATCATATTTGGTTTTATGTGTTTTGTAGTTCTATTAGTTTGACATTGAAGAGACTTCTTTACATATTGGTGTTGTGCTTCCGATAATAAAATTGACGTAGTTTCTTAAGTCCGCCAAACATAGGATCATCATGAAATTTTTTCAATTAAAATTTTTGTTCTTCCCTATCTGATACGATGCTTATTCTGGGTGTGAGCGCTATTCGTAATTTATTTATATGCTGATTTGCTTTTTGTTTGAATTCTTCTACAGTTACGAGGCCAAATAAATGATCATTTAGATTGATTTTAATTTTGTTGAAATATCTAATTATTGCTTCTCTTTCAATAATTGGAAAAAATTGATCTATATCAATATTTCCATGAGCAATAGTATTTCCTATATTAACCTTAGCTAGCACTTGTTTGTTTAAAAGAAATAATAGGTATTTTTCCGTTAGTATCCATTCTAAACCTTACCAATTTCTTTACGCAATTAAACGCGATAGTTTCGAAAACTTTGGGCTTTTCGTGAATCATTTGACTATCAGTTTTCTGAATTTTATCTTTGGTCCTGTTTCCTGACTGAGCTCGTGTTGTTACCATTAGAACATTGTTGGTAGAAGGAAGTGGTTTAATATCACTAAAGTCAATTCGAGATAGCGCGTCCGCTCCTGAATTGCCTTTTCCTCTAATGTGTTCTACAACATAACCATATTCCTCCAGATCCATACGTATTCTCGTTAACCTGCTAGATAGGTTTTTTAAAAAATATAAATATGATATGATCACTACGCACAATAAATTTGTTACCATAAACGTATGGTCGAAAGTGATTAATTGCCCATTGGATTGCAATTAATTAATTCATGTTCTATTGGCGCTTTGTTCGATTCTCCCTTGGTTAGTACACGTGACGCATATGCAATCGGCAAACATACCATTTTTGTCCTGGGATAATATTGCACCGCAGGCGATTTTACTTGCATTGGTGGTTATATAAAAAGGTTTGTCAAAAACAGGATATTGAAGGATTTGTGGGGATATTAATGCAGTCTTAAGACTCTGAAAAACATGTTTACAATCTTCAGTCTTTCTTCCTAGTTAGTCTAGTTAAATGCACAGAATAATATGCAAAATTTGGTACGAAAAGGCTATTATAGTTGGAAGCAGATGGTTCGACGATATCATCCCGCTGAAGCTTTTCAACTTGTCTCGCTATTTCTTTCTTTTGGGAGTGGGGTACCATTGTTTTTAGTTTACACAGGGTCGTGGTCTGGCACTCTTAATTTCTGTGTGTAGAAATTGTTTGTACTTCTTTTGTCACTTCCCAAAGCAAAAATATCAATATATTTTGAACATAGTTCAAGCTATTCCGATTTAGTTATCTCAGGAAAATTTTTTTTCAATCTGCCTAAAATATTCTGTGTTCTTATTTTATCGACATTTTTCATATCGAGAACTTCATAATCAGACAATTTCTCATACTCAATTGATACATTGTTTAAAAATTTATTTTCACAATTTGTGTTGTGATAGACTTACTGTGAGTTCGGAAGCTCTTAATAAAAATAAAAAAATCTGATAATACACTTTTTCTAACAACAAATCCACTTTTTCGACAGCGATCAACTTCGCTTTGTCCAATGCCTACTAGTGATTCTTTAACATTACAGTTGCCAAGTACTTCGTCAGTTAAGCCATTGAAATCATTCGCTTCGGGCTGTTCATCACCTAACCAAGTTATCACTATAGATAACAGTAGCTCAAAACTAAAGGTACAAGTCGGAATGGACAGATATATAACCGTGGTAAAGCGTGGGCGAAGCCCGAATTCATCTAAAATTTCATCTGTTCCAAAGATGTCTAGGGATAACAGCGCATCATCCACGATGCAAGACGATAAGGACAAGACCGCTTCATCATCTCAGAAGTCTTTTAAGCCACCACCTATATATGTGAGGGAAAAAAATTCTAACGCGCTTCGAAAAAAACTACTGTCGACCATTGGTGAAAATACTTTTCACGTAATTCCAATTAAAAGAGGTAATATTGATGAAACTAAAATCCAAATATACGATGAAAACAATTTCCGAAAAATTGTAAATGATTTTGAAAAAAAAAAAACAAACTTTTACACATACCAACTTAAAAGTGCTAAAGGCCTACATATAGTATTAAAGGGCATAGATTCATATGTTGAGCCCGAAGAAGTAAAATGTGCACTTCTAGACCAAGGATTTAAGGTAAAAAATGTTACTAATATAATTAACAGAGAAAAGGTCGCCCAACCCCTGTTTCGCATTGAACTGGAGCCTAATGACATACAATTGAAAAAAAATGAAACCCATCCAATTTATAGCGTAAAGTTTCTGTTACACCGAAAAATCACACTTGAAGAGCCACGTAAGCGTTCAGGTCCTGTACAGTGCCATAATTGCCAAGAATATGGCCATACAAAAACTTACTGCAATTTACCTACAGTTTGTGTTATCTGCGGTGAATTGCATGGTACTGCTAGCTGCACTAAGCCAAAAGAACAAGCAGAAAAAAATGTAGTAATTGTGGAGGTAATCACACCGCTAACTATAGAGGATGCCCTGTATATTCTTTTGTTAAACAGACTATGAGTCAAAAACCTAAGTTAGCCCCAGCCCAACCATTAAACGCGTACTCCGCCTCTTTTGCTGAAGTAAGTCAACCATTTACTTCACGTGTATCGTATGCCGATGCTGCTAAGGCTAGTTCTAGTCCCTCACAAAATGTTTCACCGCAAAACAATTCAGCGAATGCAAGCTCAGGCTTTAACTTTAGTCGCCTTGAAGCTACTATTGAGAATCTGGTGCTAACTATAAACAACTTTACAACAAATATGACTAGCATGATGCAAGAAATGCTGCGAATGCAGAATACACTGCTTCAAGCATTAGTTAACAAACCATGAACATGTTAAAAATATGTTTCTGGAACGTAAACGGCATTCGCCAGCATAAAAATGAACTTGAGCACTTTCTCGTGGAAAAAAATATTGATATAATGTTGGTCTCTGAGACTCATTTGACTTCAAGGAGCTTATTTAAAATAAATGGTTACACTCTATATGATTCAAAGGACCCGAGGGGGAGAGCATGCGGTGGGTCAGCAATTCTAATTAAGTCAAGACTCAAACACTATGTCCTTGATAACATTTGTGAAGAACATCTACAAGCAACAAATATTTGTGTCGAAAATTTTGTTACAAATTTCGTGATATCATCAATTTACTCCCCTCCCAGATTCGCAATTACTGAGGATCAATTCGAGGAATTCTTCAAACCTCTTGGCTCTTGTTTTGTAGCAGCTGGGGACTACAATGCAAAACATACGTTCTGGGGTTCGCGTCTTATTACACCTAGAGGTCGGGCATTGTTTAACACAATTTCAAAAATGGGCTTGGACGTCATTTCAAGTAGGGGGCGAACAGTCGATTAGCGGAATTTTTTCTTACATACCAAACAAATAAAAAATTATACAAAAAATATTCGTAGTACATATTATTCGTAATAGGCACATACTGACTTTAATAAATAAGCTTTACTGCTTTGTTAATGTTTTTTACATAGTGGAAATAACAAATACAAAAAAACAGAAACAAAAAAAAACATAAACTGTGACATTGAGGAATACTCTATACGAGTAACTCAAAAACAAATAAACAATCAAAAATTACAAAAAAAAAAAAAACCGTAAGCAAAAAAACACAAAAAGTGCCCTTGAGGAATACTCTATATGAGTACCTCAAATACAAAAAATTATGAAGTGAGTTCTAACGGCAGAAATGCCTATTTTACTGTGAGTTCTGAAGCTCTCAATGAAAATAATACAAATAATAAATCTAATGAAAATATTTTTTTAACGACAAATCCAATTTTTCGTCAGCGATCAACTTCGCTTTGTCCAATGCCAAATAGTGATTCATTAACATTACAGTTGCCTAGTACTTCGTCATATAAGTCAGTAATATCATCTCCTTCAGGCTCGTGTTCATCACTTAATAAAGTTATCACTACAGATAAAAGTAGCTCAAAATCCAAGGTACAAGTCGGAATGGACAGATACATAACAGTGGTAAAGCGTGGGCGAAGCCCGAATTCTTCAAAAATTTCATCTGCTCCAAAGATGTCTAGGGATAATAGCGCATCATCTACCAATCGTCAAAATCGTTTTTCATTATTGCAAGTCACCGACGACAAGCCCGCTGCATCATCGCAAAAGTCTTTTAAGCCACCACCTATATATTTGAGAGAGAAAAATTCTAACGCCCTAATTAAAAAACTAGTCTCGGCCATTGGTGAAAACGCATTTCATGTTATTCCAATAAAGCGTGGTAATATTGACGAAACTAAAATTCAAATATACGAAGAAAAAAATTTCCGTAAAATAGTGACTGAATTTGAAAAAAATAAAACAAGTTTTTATACGTACCAGCTTAAAAGTGCCAAAGGTATGCAGATCGTATTGAAGGGTATTGACTCTTATGTTAATCCTGAAGAAGTAAAAGATGCACTCATGATACAAGGATTTAAGGTAAAAAATGTTACCAATATAATAAACAGGGAGAAGATCCCCCAGCCTCTATTTCGTGTTGAATTGGAGCCGAATTATATACAGCTGAAAAAAAACGAGACACACCCAATTTATAGCCTAAAATACCTCTTATACCGAAAAATCACAGTTGAAGAGCCACATAAGCGATCAGGTCCCGTACAGTGCCATAATTGCCAAGAATATGGCCACACAAAAACATACTGTAAATTACCCACTGTTTGTGTTGTGTGCGGCGAATTACACGGCACTGCTAGTTGCAATAAGCCAAAAGATCAAAGTGACAAAAAATGCAGTAATTGTGGAGGTAATCACACCGCTAACTACAGAGGTTGTCCTGTGTACTCTTTTGTCAAACAGACTATGGTGCAAAAACCCAAATTAGCTCCATCTCAATCAGCAAACGCTTACTCCGCCACTTTTGTGCAAAGGAGCCAACCAGTTACTTCCCGTGTATCGTATGCCGATGCTGCTAGAACAAATTCTATTCCCGCACAAAATGTTCCACCTCCAAATAATTCAACAAATGCAAACTCAAGCTTTAACTTTAGTCGCCTTGAAGCTACTATTGACAATTTGGTGCAAACTATAAACAACTTTACAACAAATATGACTAACATGATGCAAGAAATGCTGAGAATGCAGAATACTCTGCTTCAAGCATTAATTAACAAGCCATGAACACGTTAAAAATATGTTTCTGGAACGCAAACGGCATTCGCCAACATAAAAATGAACTTGAGCACTTCCTTACGGAAAAAAGTATTGATATAATGTTGGTCTCTGAGACACATTTTACTTCGAGAAGCTTTTTCAAAATAAATGGCTACACTATGTATGATACAAAGGACCCTAGAGGGAGAGCATGCGGTGGATCTGCAATTCTAATTAAGTCAAGACTCAAGCACTATATCCTTGACAACGTTAGTGAAGAATATATGCAAGCTACGAATATTTTTGTAGAAAATTTTTGTTCTAATTTCGTAATATCATCAATTTACTCACCTCCCAGATTTTCAGTTACCGAAGATCAGTATGAGAAGTTCTACAAATCGCTTGGATCTTGTTTCGTGGCAGCTGGAGACTACAATGCAAAGCATACGTACTGGGGATCGCGCCTTTTAACACCTAGAGGTCGAGCTTTGTTTAATACAATTTCAAAAATGGGCTTAGATGTTATTTCGAGTGGGGAGCCCACTTATTGGCCTACTGACGTACGAAAAATTCCAGATGTTATTGATTTTGGCGTAATGAAAAATATTTCTAGGGATTTAATTAGTGTTGAAACTTCTCTAGATCTCTCCTCCGATCACTCCCCCACTATCGTTACAATTTGTAACCCACTAAGAAGTGACTTACCTCACCCATATACGAAGATGACCAATCGTGTTAATTGGCTGGGATTCAAAAAATATCTTAGTAGTCATTGCACGGAAAATATTGCGTTAAGAACACCCAATGACATTGAAACTAACATTGCCAATCTTAACGAAATTATTAAACAGGCTGCTGAACATGCCACTACCTCCCATCCGCAGTCTGGGTTTAATAAAATTTATTCCAGGGATATTGAACATCTCGTATGTGAAAAAAGAAGAGCTAGAAGGGAATGGCAACAGCACAGATCACCCCAACATAAACTCAGACTTAAAGAATGTTCTAAACGACTTCAAGAGTTGCTTGCATCTGAAAAAACTGCATCTCTTAAAAATTATTTGGAAGGTCTTGATGTCACACCAACATCTAATTACTCTTTGTGGCGCGCTGCTGGAAAGCTTAAAACACCCGTTGAGTTTAAGCCACCTCTGCGCACATCTACCGGAGGATGGGCAATAAGCGATACGGAAAAATGTAAAATATTTGCTGAGCGTTTAAAATCCGTATTTACCCCAAATACATGTACTGGTGTTGCTGATTCGCCGAGTGTAGTTGCTCTACCCCCTCGAGCATTAAAGTTTAAGATACGTGATGTACTTAAAGTAATTGCTGAACTCAAGCCAAAGAAAGCTCCAGGTATTGATGGAATTAGTAACAAGATGCTGATGAACTTGCCGCATATTGCAATAAGAATCTTGCTGTTTATTTCTAATGCCATATTACGACTGGAGTATTATCCACAACTCTGGAAGCTTGCAAAAATCAAAATGATTCCAAAGCCGGGAAAAGATCTTACTAAAGCTGAGTCATATAGGCCAATAAGTTTGCTGTCAACTATGTCAAAACTCTTCGAAAAGCTGCTCATGATTAAATTGTCCCCAACCTTAACAGATAGTGGGTGCATCCCAGACCATCAATTTGGTTTTAGAAGTCAGCATAGCACCATTGAACAAACTCATAGATTGGTTCAATTTATAAGAAAAACATTTGAGGAAAAGAAGTATTGTTCTGCCCTGTTTATTGACGTTTCTCAGGCATTTGATAAAGTGTGGCATGAAGGTCTAATTCTAAAACTAAAATCATATCTACCAATAAATTTAGTGAATTTATTAGAAAGTTACATCACTACCCGGAAGTTCACGGTTGTGGAAGGAGAATTCATGAGTGTGCCCGAATCTGTATCATCCGGTGTGCCACAGGGGAGCATACTGGGGCCAGTTTTGTATTTGATCTATACTTGTGATATGCCTTTGAGCAGCAATATCCATACATCTACGTTTGCCGATGATACAGCCTGCCTTAGTATGCATGAAAACCCTCACGAGGCTTCCCGATATTTACAAGAACATATTACACAATTGGAAATGTGGTTGAACTTATGGAGAATTAAGGTAAATGAACAAAAGTGTGTCCATATAACGTTTACCCTAAGAAGAGATACTTGTTCCCCAATTCGAATCAATAATCAAAATATTCCTCAACACTCCCAAGTGAAATACCTTGGTATACACCTTGATCGAAGGCTTACATGGAAACATCATATTGACTTTAAGCTAACTCAGATGAAAATTAAGTTATCTCAAATACACTGGTTGATTGGCAGAAATTCAACACTTAGCATGGACTGTAAACTTTTATTATACAAGTCGCTTTTAAAGCCAATATGGTGTTACGGTATCCAGTTATGGGGCACTGCTTCAGCTTCCAATGTAGAGAGAATCCAACGAAGGCAAAACAAAATTTTACGGTTAATAACATCGGCTCCATGGTACATCAAAAATTCTAATATACATCGTGATTTAAATATGCCACTAGTGACTGAAGAAATTGCAAAATACGCAGGCAAATATTTAACAAAACTCGAGTCACATCCTAATCCGCTTGCTCGTAATATTTTGAACTTTACTGGACACATCCGCTTAAAAAAGAGCGACAGAAGGGCTCTATTACTCAACACGCCAAATGGGATTTCTTGAAAATACTTTTTTTATACTTTTTTATAATTTGTTTTCTTTTTTTATTATCACTACTTATGTATTATTTATAACTATTAACAAGTTTATGTCCGACAGTGGTCGGTCCTAATAATTATATTTTAGATTTAAGATTTGAATACTTATTGTTAGTTCATATTTGAAGATACAATAAATAAATACATGTATTAAAAAAAAAAAAAAAAATTTCAAGTGGGGAGCCCACTTACTGGCCTATGGACATACAAAAAATTCCGGATGTTATAGATTTTGGAGTCATGAAAAATATCGCTAGGGAATTAATTCATGTTGAAGCTTCTGTAGATCTCTCCTCCGATCACTCTCCCACGATTGTTACAATTTGTAGCCCACTAAGAAGTGACTTCCCTGTCCCATACGTAAAGATGATCAACCGTGTTAATTGGCTGGGGTTCAAAAAAATACCTCAGTAGCCATTGTACGGAAAATATTAACCTAAGAACAACAGGTGACATTGAATCTAACATTGAAAATCTTAACGAAAATATTAAACAGGCTGCTGAACATGCCACTACTTCCCATCCGCAAACTGGGTTTAATAGAATTTATTCTACAGACATTGAACGTCTTTTACGTGAAAAAAGGACAGCTAGAAGGGAATGGCACAGATCACCCCAAAATAAAATTAGATTTAAAGAGCTGCTGGCATATGAAAAAACTGTATGTCTTAAAAATTATCTGGAATATCTTGATGCCACACCTGCATCTAATTACTCCTTGTGGCGGGCTGCTAGAAAGCTTAAAACACCCGTTGAATATAGACCACCTCTGCGCACTTCTACCGGAGGTTGGGCATTTGTTGAGCATTTAAAATCCGTATTTACCCCAAACACATGTACTGGTATTGTTGATTTACCAAGTGTAGTTGCGCTACCCCCTCGGCCCATAAAATTTAAGACGCGTGATGTTCAGAAACTAATTGCTGAACTCAACCCGAAGAAAGCTCTAGGTATTGATGGAATAAGTAACAATATGCTGATAAACGTGCCCCATATTGCAATTAGAATCCTGTTATTTATTTTTAACGCCATTTTACGACTGGAGTATTATAAACAAAGCTGGAAGCTTGCGAAGGTCAAAATGATTCCAAGGCCGGGCAAAGACCTTACCAAGGCTGAGTCATACAGGCCAATAAGTCTGCTATCAACAATGTCAAAACTCTTCGAAAAGCTGCTCATGACAAAATTGTCCCCAATTTTAACTGATAGTGGGTGCATCCCAGACCATCAATTTGGGTTTAGAAGTCAGCATAGCACCATTGAACAAACTCATAGATTGGTGCAATTTATATATATTATATATATTATATTATATGTTTATTGACGTTCCTCAGGCCTTTGATAAAGTGTGGCATGAAGGACTTATTTTAAAATTAAAATCATATTTACCAATAAATTTTCTGAATTTATTAGAAAGCTACATAAGTACCCGAAAGTTTACGATTGTGGAAGGAGAATTCATGAGTCTGCCCCAATCTATATCATCCGGTGTGCCACAGGGGAGCATACTGGGGCCAGTTTTGTATTTGATTTACACTTGTGATATGCCTTTGAGCAGCAATATCCATACATCTACGTTTGCCGATGATACAGCCTGCCTTAGTATGCACAAAAACCCTCACGAGGCTTCCCGATA
Organism: Tachina fera; assembly: GCA_905220375.1. Classification (NCBI taxonomy): domain Eukaryota; kingdom Metazoa; phylum Arthropoda; class Insecta; order Diptera; family Tachinidae; genus Tachina; species Tachina fera. The sequence goes on from LR999967.1 coordinate 57,944,489, forward strand.
TCTTCAAGAACATATTACACAGTTGGAAATCAGGTTGAACTTATGGAGAATTAAAGTCAATGAACAAACGTGTGTCCATACAACGTTTACCCTAAGAAGAGATACTTGTTCCCCCATTTAAATCAACAATCAAAATATTCCTTAACATTCCCAAGTGAAATACCTTGGTATACACCTTGATCGAAGGCTTACAGGGAAACATCATATTAACTTTAAGCTAACTCAGATGAAATTTAAGTTATCTCAAATTCATTGGTTAATTGGCAGAAATTCAACACTTAGTCTGGACTGCAAACTTTTAATATACAAGTCGCTTTTGAAGCCAATATGGTGTTACGGTATCCAGTTATGGGGCACTGCTTCAGCTTCCAATGTAGAGAGAATTCAACGAAGACAAAACAAAATTTTAAGGTTAATAACATTTGCATTGTGATTTAAAAATGCCACTAGTGACTGAAAAAATTGCAAGATACGCAGGCAAATACTTAACAAAACAAGAGTCACATCCTAATCCGCTTGCTCGTAATATTTTGAACTTTACTGGACACATCCGCTTAAAAAAGAGGGACACAAGGGCTCTATTACTCAACACTCTAGATGGGAATGCTTGAAAATACATTTAATTTTCCTTTCTGATTATCACTACTTTGTATTATTTAAACTATCACTAAGTTTTGGCCGACACTGGTCGGGCTAAATAATTATATTTTAGCTTTAAGATTTGATCACTTATTGTTAGTTCATATTTGAAGATACAATAAATAAATATATGTATAAAAAAAAAACAATTTGTGTTCACTATTCTTATCCAGCTACATACACTCCATCTTCAATTGTTTGACTTGGAACCACCAAATCAGAAACTTCGTTGTCAATTTTTATGACTCTGAAAACCTCGGCTCGAGCTGGTAGTGTTATATGACCATCACTTAGACTTTCAAGTAACGGAATATCTATAGGGTTATTTAGATTAGATGGTCTCAATGAAAGTAAATTCGAATTTGTTTCATGTCCATATTGAATAATAGCATTATATGTTTTTAAGAAATCTAGGCCCAATATACCTTGAAATGGCATTGGGAATGTATCCGAAACTACGTAAAATTTATGAGGAATCAAAAATTGTCTCACTCTTAAATCAATTCGAACCGTTCCCAAGGATAAAATATTTCCTTTTCATATTACAGATATTTTAATAATGTCTTTCACGTTAATTTCTACAAGAAATGTATTTATATATTCATTTGTTGATAGATGAATCTCAATAAAACTACTTAAGTTGAGGTTCAAGTGGAATATTGATACAGTATTAAATTCCTATTTTGATGATTGCCCCCCTCGTTTTGGGGGAAAGATCTCGTTTTCTGAGACTTCATGTATCAATCTTATGCGACTTCTATTCGGTGGACGGTTTGCGTGGTTTCTAAAGTTATTATTTTGGCTTCCACGTCGCCAATTATTATTATTAAAATTGTTATTACTATACCTGTTATGATTAAAGTTGTTGTTCGAACGCCAGTCTTGGCTGCGCATGCGATAATTATTGAATCTGTTATTGGAATTACTAGATCAACGGCGTTTATAGTAGAAAACTGCAGAATTTGAAGTTTAAGCTTCGGTACTGGCTTCTACAAATTTCGAAACGACTTCATTCAAGGACGAGCAATTTCCAGTTTTAATGATAAGTTTTACGTCATCACTTGAGGCGTTTCGCGAAATGGCTTTAGCTGTATTTTGTTTTGGCTTTAGTTGCTTCGTAATCTCTTGGATCTCATCCGCATATGCGGTAGCTGATTTTGAATTTTGTTTTATATTCATTAACTTCGAACATAATAATTCCGATGATTCACCATTTATGGAAGTCTGTAGTCTGCTTTTAATAGCCTGAATAGAGTTTTCATCTGTAATTAAGTTTCTTGTCTGGCCCTTAAATTTCGTTTTAATAACCTCTATAGGGACTACCTCGTGTGTTTCTTTAAGTCTGTCAATCAGAGTCAACGCGTCAAGAAAACTTTGCAGCTCATTAACGTTACCGTCAAACACAGAGACAATTTTAGTTGTCTTGTCTATAATGTTGCCCTCTGTTCGTGTCATGGTTGCCGCAACTCCTTTATTTGTTTCCGTTTTAAAATCTTCGTTTTCGTCTGTTTCAGTGATTTTCCTAACTACCTCAAATCCTAATGTGAGCGGTACCTTAGTATTAATATTATTTCGTTTACTTTTTCTTTGTGTGGGGTTATGTATCTGTGGTAGTTTATATGTAATGTTGCCCTAATTGAATTATAGTTTTCAATTAAATTTTGTACGTGTTTGTCTAAAGTATCTTGTTTTATTGTCCGATTTTGGTATAAACATTTATAGGATTGTTCGAATTGAATTTGAAAAGGGCTTAGACTCTCTACGATATTTTCTCATTGCATAATACATATGTACATATATTTAAAATTTACAATTATTTATTTTAAAATTTATTTGCTGGTGGTTTAGCATGTCTATATACGTATTTCAAAAACTGTATGAGAATTCATAAAATAATATTTTTGAAAATCACAAAAAAATAAGCTTAGTAGGCTTTGAAACTGATACAAAACCCAGCAAATAATTTATATTCAGGTGAACTAAATTATTGTATTCACACTTCTGACAATATGTCAAATAAATAAATTTCATTAAAGTTCAATTAATGTTTTATTTTTCATTTAGCCTTGCAAATACTTTTGTTGTTATCCGATGGATTTCTAATTGTATAAATATGTAGAAAAACAAGTTCAGTCAGTCAGTTCAGTTTTTTTTGCACGTTTACAAAAATGAATCGTCATCACTTTAACTTGTGTTCGCTTTTTTATATTAAAGTTTTATGTTTAAAACACTTATTTTTGATTATATTTTAATTTAAATGTTTTCTCACTAACATGTCACGGTCGCCATGTTAAGCTGTTTCAACCTATTTATTTACTTGTCTGTTTACAACTAACTCTTATAATCTAAAAATTAAAATACTTATAGTTAATACTTGAACAATAAAACTTAAACCTAAGCAAATATGGATGTGTAGAGAGAATACCCAATTACTAATTACATAAGTTTATCTGTATATTTACTTAGCGAGAACTATCTGTCATTTGTACAAATATTCAGTAATTATTGGAAGGATGTGAGAAAAAGTGTGTCTGTAACAATATTTTGTGAAAAGTTTCCCGCAAGAACTGTCAAAACAACTCGCATTTTAAATTGGTGCGAGAGCCGCCAAATTTGTACAAAACCATATGAATTTTTTAATTTGTGTGTGAATATATGAAAAATGCGTTAGTTGAAAAGATATGCAACGAATTGTTGTACTAAAATTATTATTAACGAGTAGATATGATTATGTTTATTTAGAATATTTTTTCTGCATTTTTCTTATGTAGAGACATTTAATAGAAAAAACCTTCAAGCATTTTACATTCACTTTATATTCAAGCTCATTACTTTCTTTTCTTTTTCCTGTAAATTTATTCTTTTTTATTGTTGAAATAATATTTTTGTGACATTTTGTTTTCATTTGACACTAGATTACTGGAAATATTCCAGTAAAAACAGAATCAGTGTTGTCTGTTCTCGCATTCAAATACAGAAACACTTTTTTCTCGCATATCGAGAAACGATGGAATTTTGTGTTTTACATTTCATGGAGAAATTTTACGATGCGAGAAATACAGAAACGAACTACTGTTCTTTGAATAAGTCAGTGACACATGACTTATATATTGGTCATTTTCACTACAATTTGCTTTTTTACATTGCTGTTCGTTGTTTTATTACCTAAAAATACAAATCTGTAAGCAGAGGTTAACAGGTTTACGAAATATTTTCAACATAAAAAGTCCTTATAGTATCTATATTGACAGAATGCAACAACAAAGTAACATAAAGCCACTACAGTAATACTTACATGCATGTACCGATGGTACATCGAATAAGTAAAAATAATTAATGTGATGACCGTAAAAAGATAAGCATGAATAGTTAAACATACTGAGGTAGAGTAATATAATTTCGTGCTAACCTAAATAGAAAAGTGAAAAAATGGAAAAACAGAAAATTAATAGTGATACTTATAAATGTGTTTACCAAAGGTAAATCAATTGTATACACAACAATCGTTTCTCATATTCCGTTTCATTGTAAATTGAAGTTAAATAGCTGATGTTAAAAAGAATCTCTACCCAAGTACATAGACTAGGGTGCTGATGAAGTGCGTGGCTGCACAGAAAAGTATCGGTATTTCCCCCAGTTAATAAAGTCTAAGTTTAATTTTTTTCTCTTCTTTAGAAACTCACATTAATTAATAAAAATATTTCATTCAATAAGAATTGAAATTACTGAACTTAAGCCTGACTAAAAATTATTTTTGATTAAAGATCACTAACAGTTCAATTAAAATTTACGACTGTTATTAACATCAGCTCTTTAACGGACATAGGTACATTTTTACGAAACGGAATATGAGAAATTTAATTTTATTTTATTTTTTTTTAAATAAAATAAAATTATTACTAAAAATAAAGTTAGCACTAGCATCAGAGGCTATCGGCTTTTGTTAAACATACATATATACATATATAGGTCCATACCCATAGTCACAAAATAAAGTCTGTTCTTTTTAGAAACAATTAAAAACCTGTTTCTAAATATTTTTCGACTATAGTCAAAAACAAAGTATGTTTTAAGTTGATACGACTTTAACTGGGTGCCACAACAAATATTGGAATATTTTTGCACAATGCTGCATTAAGCTTGTCGACGGCTATTTTCGTAACAACCCAGCTAAAAAAATATGTATGGAGCATATATGATATCCCATATATGGTTCGGATCCGAAAAATGAGGGTATATGGGCATATATGATTATATATATTCATACATTTTTATACATGTATGTGTTAGTTCCCTCCACAGTATGCAAAATTCATATTCACACTCTTGATTCACAAAAGCGCACTGATGTGCAATAAATTATATTGCTAAAATTAAATTGTTTAGACTTGAGAGAAAGGTTGTATTTAATGAAACATTTGTTTGGACAAATAATTCAAAACGAACTAAAAGTCATATCATTCATCAAAAGGTGAATCAATTATTTAAAAAACACATAAATCATATAAAAGAAAAAATAATCCGTCTAACAATAGGTTTCAATACAGTAATAAGAACTTTGTTTTTTATCTAGAGAATTTTGTTATTTTCTATAAAATTAATGACTGGATTATGCTTTTGATTATTTGATATATTAAATGGGGCCACAATGTATAAAATTATACAAAAATGGATTTTTTGTAACAAAAAGTTTTTCTTTTTCAAACTTTGAGGGTACGCATATAAACTTTGCATACCGTATGTATTTTCTAATGGATTTCCAATTCAGCAGTGATAAAATTCCAAGCTTTTTTGATTGCAAAAACGATATTATGTGAGATATCATGTATGCATACATTCTTATATGGGTCCATATATAAAATCTTATATTTATATATGGATCCACATATGAAGAGCTTCATAATTAAATTTTCATATATGAGCTCTTATGGTATAATACATTTCATATATTGGTCCATATATTAGTTCATATATAATAGTTTTGCCATGTATAATCCCATATATCTCCAAACATGAATTCATAAATATTCATATATAGTTATATAAATTCATATATTAAAAATATATGAACCGTATCTAATTTTTTTAGCTGGGTAATATATATTTATATGTAAAATCCAAAAACAAACGTGTATGTTCTGTCTTCCACATCGTTTTCACATGTTTTCTTGTGCGATCGCATGTTAAAACACATGCTACACCTGTTTAAGTTAAAAATTAGAAAATAAAAATTAATAGTATGTGTTCCAGCATCTAAATTTAGAAAAAAACTATTTGGAAATTGAAGATTTCAAACTATTAATTTTTTTTTTACTTCACTTTTGGCAAAAATACTCGTATTCTTTTCGCAAGACTGTTAACAAGTGAAAATATTACGAGTTATTTTGCCTAAAAGCGAAAACAATAAAATCTAAAAGTTTGAAATCGTCCATTTAAAAATTGTTTTCATTTAAATTCGGATAGCTGCCTTTTCCTTAAGTGCACTTTGGACTTAACTGCCTAAAATGGTAAATTTCTGTCACCATTCTTTAAAATCCTATACAAATTCGTTTTTTAAGTGCATTTTATATACCTGCACATTTAAGATAAGTGCCATAAAATTTTGGTAATTTTAAAATATTTTCATACAAAAAATCAATGTTAGCTGCACATTGACTTAACTGCACAAAATATATTTTTTCCGTTTTAAGCGCTTTGTATACCTGCACATTTAAGACAGTTTTAAATTATTCTCATATAAAAAATTTAAGTTACCTGCACACATCAAAAAAGAATTGACTACATAAATATGCAAGCATGTATGTAAAACTGAAGTAAAAAATTTTATACCTGCACATTTGGGCAGGTAAGTACATTTAAGATAACAGCATTTTTGGTTTATTTGCACAAAAAGTTGTGCAAAGTTGATTGTGCAGCTACATAAGTCAAAATTACTGTACTATTAATTTTTATTTTCTAAATTTCAACTTAAACAGGTGTAGCATGTGATTTAACATGCGAGCCCACAAGAAAACATGTGAAAACTATGTGGAAGCCAGAACATGCACGAAAAATTTTTTTCCGCGTAGAGGCCTTACTTTTTCCCTTTTTAGTTTTTGTGTAACTCCACCTCTTCTTTTTTGTTTTTGGATTGCTGGTATTGCTGTTAATTGTTGTTCCTTTTTGTGTTGAATTCTTTTGTGGTACTCTGCTATGGTTATAGCTTTAGGTCCTGGGTGATTTTCTGGACCATGCGATGTAATTTTTTTTCATATAATAGGTGAGTTTTCACTTGTTGCATCAGATGAGTTGAACGTTATGTAGATGACTCAACTACGGCATTTGTAGAGGTACTACTTGCAGCGGTGGCTAGAACTGATGACAATATTTCCATTATCTTTTGGCCAGACATTCTTCCGACGGAAACTTGGCTGTCCGTCGGGTATCAATTAGGCACTCTCTTAGGACACTCCAAAAATTTTTGATGAACCGATGCGACCATTAATGGCCAATTAACACACAAAAATTAATAATTTTTGTTAATTTGATTAACACATTAATTTAAAACTTATTATTTTTTTAACTTTTTAAACTGCCAGGATCGCCATATAATGAATTAAACATTATAATTTCTATATTTATGATTTGAAGGGGCTAAGATTCGTATCGCTTTTTAAGCCAAATTACATGTGATAATTATTAATGACCAAATAACATCATATATAAGGCAGAAATCTACATCAACTGACACCACACAGTGGACCAACACAGAAGAACGCTGATGATGACGGTTTAGTGGCCTTCGAAAACGGCTGGCTGTTCCGTTCAACTATGTGTTATCAGAATGTTTACAACTAACTTTGATGTTATTTGTTCATTAATAATTATCACATGTAATTTGGCTTAAAAAGCGATACGAACTTTACCCGGTCATATAAATCGTAAATATAGAAACAAATTAAGTTCGAAAAATAATAATTAAAAATGAACTATTATTGTTTATATTTACATATGCATACAAGTGTTTATTACATAAGATTTATTTAAGTGGTTTATGCCGTTGCCTGTGAACGAATGCATGGGTGTCAAGTAACCGTCACCAAAACATTCCAGCTGTTGTTCCAGTTGTTGGTTATAGCGACAGTTAGTTCACGCTACAAAGTGTCCAGTGACTATGCCTTCATCACTTGAACTTTCCTACAACAACTGACACAAAGGGACACTAATGCACATCAGAAAAATGCGTGGTCTTGTTATTTTAATGACTGTTGGATACAGGGACCTTCGGTTTTGTCGTCAAAAGTGCTAAATACTTCAGCCAACGTGCCCACCTTTAGTAAAATATTTAATTTTTTTTATTTCAATTGTTTTTACCACTCAACTAAGGAATTTTTCATTGGGGCTTATTTAATTTTCTTATTTGGGAGTTATTTACTTTTACCTTAATTCATAGTACCAAAACAAATTGAAAACTTAATTTAAAAATATGTTAACATTCACACCTATTTATATATTATATTCCAATTAGTGACCAGGCATCGAAAAATAAAACTTCTTGCAATGACAACCCTAATTTCGATTCCATTTAATGATTTTTACATGGGGTTGTCATTGCAAGAAGTTCTCTTTTTCGATGCCTGGTCACTGAATTGGAAGCGATATTAAGAAAAATTCCCTTTTTTGTGTTCTATGATAATATTTTCATCGAGGAAAAATGGTAAATAGTTACCTATTTTAACAATTCGTTTCTTTTAATACGAATTTAAGCCCGAAACAGTGTTTTCATGTAAATTTATGCAAATAACTTTTAAATTTTAGACTAAAATTAGTTAATAAATTACTTTAAAAATTTTTTTTAATTCTGGTGAGTATTTTCTAACACTATAGAGGAGTTACAAGGTTTTGTATGACTAAAATAAGCTTCTACATGGTTTTTTGCTCACTCACAGTTTAAGCTGAAAAATTTTCGAACGAAATTACAATATTTCTCTTTATTTTCTTTCCCAAGAAGATTTTAAACTACTGATAAAAAAATTTTGTTCGGGAAAATATTTTATTCAGTACTTATGTATCTTAATAATGGTACTTATTTCTTATTCACGAGAGGAAATGACTAATATCTAAAAAAGCGCTATATATGCATGTCTGCAATATCATTAAATTGTCAAAATTAAAGCTCATTTGTTGGATAATCAATGAGGTTCTGTCCATATATTACGTAACGCTCTAGGGGGGAGGGGTGTTCGAGTTTTGTTACGATTTGTTATGAATGGGGAGAGGGGGTCTTTGAAAATGTTACGTCACAAAAAAAAATTCTAATTCGTACAAAAATACGTATGTTTTTCTCATTTATTTATCTATTTGATCATACGTGTTACCTAAATATATTATGTATGTATTAGTTATGTAACGAATGTCAAATTTTGATATTCGCGAATACGAATACGAATATTAAATGTCAAATTTATGGACATAAAATTGATTTTCTGCTTACGCCTGCAAAATAAAATATGAAAAAATTTTTGGTGTACTTTAAAGCTAATAAGAACTACCCAAAATTTTAATGATCGTCATTAAATAGCATTTCAAAATGTTAAAAAGAACAAATTTCTATAAAAAAAATTTATGAAAATTTATTTTTAGCCATTTATTTAAATTTCGTTAGGATTTATTTATTTAATTTTTTTGGAAAAATATTCGTATTCGCCTGAATTTCGCGAAAACGATAACGAATATTTAAAAGTTAACGCGAATTCGGCATTTCGAATACGAATATAATAGTGAATTCGAATATTTAAAACGATATCCGCGAAAACCAATATTTAAAATGATATTCGCGAATACGAATATCTATTGCATGTAAAATTTATAGACATTTACAATTAAAAAAATTTTTGTGGAAAATAACTTCATACTCCTGTCCGCGTACATTAAAGTTTATGAAAGCTATACAACAATTTAATGGTTGTTAAATAACATTTGAAAATGGTACAAAATTCTTATAATAAATTAAATAAATTGTAGTCAAACTGGTTACATACATAGTTCTCAATTCCTCATCTTTATCCATTTACATTTTTAAATATTCTTAACGTATGTACTAGTGATGTAACGAATGTCAATTTTTGAAAAAAATGCTAAGGATATTATTTTAATTTTGTGTACAACCGAACAAGAAAACATATTTAGAAAAAAACAGTGTCTAGGAACTAGATTGTGTGCCCCTCTAATTTTAAGGTATTTTTAAGGAATATTTTTTTAAATGAGCAAATATTAGGTATGTTTTTTACTTGTGCAGTAAATGAGTAATTACGGCGAAAATTTTAAAATTTACTCTCAAAGAGAGCTCTTACTGAAAAAAGTACGCGAACGGATTTATAGTAAAAATTAGTAAGATTAAAGAAACAGAAACTCCACATAGTGTTGAAAAATATACAAACTTTTGACTATTCAATTCTTTTAATTATTGGTGCTCGAACCAATATTTTTATAACACGAACAATCAAAGAATAAACTTTGTAATTTGCTTCATGTAATATTTGTAAATAATTTCTTTTTGATTTCCTTGTTTTGTTGTTGGTTAAATTAATAAAAATTACATGACTGTTAACGTTACTGATTACCTTAGGTTAGGTTAGGTAATACTAGGTAACCAGATACTTTACAGTTTTACAACTCTGAGTTATTAGAATAATTTGCAAAACAAAGGAATTAATAAAATAAATTACAAAATATGTATATTAACTGCTATTATTATTAGCTTTATAAATTAATTATTTTTTAATGACTTTTACAATTTTTGTTTAACCTTTTCTCAAATTTTTACACTTTTTGTTTGCTTACTTTTCATTTGTTTACATTTTGAATCATATGTTCTTATCTTACTAAACTTTACTGCGACAAATTTCTGCAGTAAAAATGTGCAAAACACTCAGTAAAGAGCTGTCACTTTACTCTCTCAATTTGTGTTCTCATTTACCGTATTTTGGGTGCGCAAACGCAATTTAGTAAAATACAGCAAAGTAAAAATTTGTAAAAACTTTTGAGCACGCGATCGCAATTATTATCTATTGAAAATGTAATGTTGCAGAAAGGACAAAAATTAAGAAAAGGAATATTACATATCTTTCGTAATGGATATAATTTTGAGCCATTTGATCTCCCAAAATATCCCAACAAATGTGTTTGTTTAAACCACTCCCGCTAAGTGCACTGTTAAAAAACTTTTGTCTTTTATATAATAAAATATTTTTAATTGATCCAAGATATATTTTTTTAGTTTCAAGCACATTTTAGATTTATTTGAAGATGGCCAAACGGAGTATCTTCAAGATCTTTGAAATACACGACGACTTCACTTATAGACACTAGTGAAAGCGACGTGAGGCTAATGCCAATTCTCATCTTGGTGTTTCAAATACTGCTCAGAATTCAATACGGAATACTATGAATAGCAGATTATTTGGCGGAAAAACGGATGGTAAAAATATAGAAATAATTTTTTTTTATTTATTACAAACTAATATTTGTATGCCGTTAATTTAAATTTCGTTTTGGACTTATGAATTTTTTTATACATATATTTTTTTTAAAGGAATACGAGTACATATGTATCTAAAAACGGCCGAATATTTGGGAATTCGAACACGCATTAGTAATTCATACATACAGTTTAGAAATAAGCTCTCCATAAAACCATAATTCTTGGAGTTTGAGTACACTTGGAAAGACATTTAAAAATTATTTTGTTACGATCTGTTGCTGGAGGGAGGGGGGCCAAAAATCGGAGAAAACAGAGTTACGTAATATATGGAAAGCTCCTAACATGAAAACAAAATTAACTATATAAAGTTTAGCTATAAATAAAAAACATATAAATATCTAATACCTACTTTACCTTAATCACAATCCCTAAAATATTTGCTAATCAATTTTTAATTGTAAAAATACTCGTATAAGAAGTAAAAACTTAAAAAAATTACGTGTTACCTTGTTTAGGAGAGGGATCAGTGTTGCCAGTTAAGGTTATTTGTCCCCAAATTTGGGGTTTTTTCGCGATTGGGGATGAAAATTTCGTATTGGGGATCTGGGATGTGGAGATTTAGGAGATTTTTTTAGGAGATTTTTTGGGAATTTTTTTTTTATAACTGTTGGTAACAACAATGATTTTTTTAGTAAGAAATATGCTTCTGCCAAGTCTAAAAATATGTATTACTATTCATAGTGAAGTGTTTATAATAGAGAAGAAGTGTCAAGGCAGATTAACCAAAATAAAAATACGTAAAAAAATTCAATGTGACTTGTTGGAAGCACTTCTTAAAATAAACACGCACTTGAAATATAATTAAATTTGTTCTGACAAATTTGATCCTTCTGCTGAAATGTTAAAGCTTTTTAATACAAAAAAGTTTCTGAGGGTGATGATTCAGAAAATTTCTATTCTGAAACCTTTTTGAAATAGAAAACTTTTGCTAAAAATTTTATATACTCGTATATTAAACTATTACCTGATTTACATTAAGGGTTTTTTATGAAATTTCATTAAATTTATTGCAGCAGCGCTATAGAAGAGAGTGATATATAAAAAATGATGTGGCATGAATCTCTGAAGCATATCTGACAATTTTTAGTCTGATTTTCTTCTTCAGGCCTTCTATTGACATATGAAAAAAATTGCACGCTACTAATTGAATGAAAAAATGCTTAATGTAAATCAGGTATATGTGTAATTTTTCAAGTTTGTGTGTGTGTGTTAATATGAATGTACATATAGCTATTTTATTCAATAAATACTTGTTATTTTTGTCATTATTTATTTAAATAAAATTAAAAAAATTTTTATTTTTTTCACAAAGCAAAAATTTGAATCAAAAAACTCAATTTGGGGATTTTTAGGGATGAGAAATCGAAAATTGAGGATAAGCTCTAGAAAAATCTGGCAACACTGAAAGGGATAGTTATAAAGAAGACAAGTGGTGAAGGAAGAGATAACAGAAAACTTCATTCTTTTACAACTCTTCTTTTTGCACGATTTTTTAATAATGCAGTGTTGAAGCTCCTCCGGTCTTAAATGAGGCGTATTATTTTTTTTTAGGCTGTGTTTAGCAGCCACTGATTCTGGTATACAACGAGGGAGGGCGCTCTGATGTTACATTAGGATTAGTATCTGATGAAGTGGGAATAGTTCAGTGACCAGTGACTATGCCTTCATCACTTGAACTATCCTACAACAACTGGTAGAAAGGGACAGTAATGCATATAAGAAAAAATGTGTGGTATTGTTATTTAATGACTGTTGGATACCAGGCTCGAACACAGGACCATCGAAAGATTTATTTTTTAAAGCTAAGTTTGGAACCTTAAGTGTCTTTAAAGACCTACACTGTGTTTCATTAGAATAGAACCAAGTACATGTTAAGGAAAATTAGTTTACACGTTTCGATTACAACAAAGTGAAACGACGTAGATTTGCAGAAATGAAGCCTCAACTGACAGCTTAAAAAAAAACACATACAAATGTGTTATAACGGCACTTTCTCCCACTTGTTTGTAATCAAGTGAGAAATTCCTGATTTATTTTTCGGTCGTCAGAATAGAACCACGTTGTGTAACTTGATTCAGTAGCGTTTTTTATAGAGCCTTACCATATCTTATTAGTATTAAATTCCGAGATCATGAAAGTATAAAATCAAGTCAAAATGGGTAGAAAAAGTTCTTTAAAGTACACCCGAAAGGATAATAATGGATATTTACCACTCTGAAAAAAATTACTAATGCGAAATCGCCGGAAAAATCGGAATAAGTCATAACGTTATAATGAATTACTGAACAAATCGTTAGACGTACAAACTAAATTACAATGGAAGACTTACACTGCTCTGACGCCGCCAAGACAAGAGAAATTGCAAGCAAACCAAGCGTAGGTCGAACTATTTTGTGCAATGAACATCTGCACTTCCGAAAACTGAGAAAATACCTCCATTAAATGCATTTCGTCAACAGCAGCGCGTTCAGTTTGCAAAAGCTATATGACATGAGTCTTCCAAAAACAATTAAGCGAAAGCGATAACAATTAAGCGATAACGATTGGCGATTGGTGAAAATAAAAGTTATAGCCATCGGGTCCATCCATGTTGAACTGTTTTTTCATTAAAAAGTTCGACATTTCGCCGATTTTCATAAAAAGTCGACAAGGTTGGTAGCAAAGCCAACAATATGTATTTTTTTAATCGGAAAGCTGGTGAAACATTTTAATATGATATAGTATAAATGTAGAGACATTAATAGTTTAAAACTAATAAATAATAAAACAAATTATTAAATTCCTCTCCTTTTACTATCATCGCATTAATTACTTCTACTTATTCGATGTACCGCCGCACAGTGGGAACTTTTGCAAAATAAATGGTAATAAATCTGGAACTTTTCAACTGCTGATTGGATTTATATGAAAATACAACATCTTTAGAAGGGGACTAACTTTAGCTTTAGCTTTATAAAACATGTCTTGACAATTATCTGGCTTAAGCTAGACAGGAGTTACAGTGGCCAAAGTTGACCACCTGTGACTAAAAAAAACTTCAGAGGTTTGTAACTTTTTAAAAATCGGATAGAGCATTTTGAGCTAAGCTTATTAATATATACATTCCATAGATTTGTTTTTTTTTTTTCATATATTTATTTATTGTATCTTCAAAAATGAACTATCAATAAGTGATCAAATCTTAAAGCTAAAATATAATTATTTAGCCCGACCAGTGTCGGCCAAAACTTAGTGATAATTTAAATAATACAAAGTAGTGATAATCAAAAAGGAAAATTAAATGTATTTTCAAGCATCTAGATGTGACCATTAAAATTCAAAATATTACGAGCAAGCGGATTAGGATGTGACTCGAGTTTTGTTAAGTATTTGCCTGCGTATCTTGCAATTTCTTCAGTCACTAGTGGCATTTTTAAATCACGATGCAAATTTGAATTCTTAATATACCATGGAGCAGATGTTATTAACCTTAAAATTTTGTTTTGTCTTCGTTGAATTCTCTCTACATTGGAAGCTGAAGCAGTGCCCCATAACTGGATACCGTAACACCATATTGGCTTCAAAAGCGACTTGTATATTAAAAGTTTGCAGTCCAGACTAAGTGTTGAATTTCTGCCAATCAACCAATGTATTTGAGATAACTTGAGTTTCATCTGAGTTAGCTTAAAGTCAATATGATGTTTCCATGTAAGCCTTCGATCAAGGTGTATACCAAGGTATTTCGCTTGGGAATGCTGAGGAATATTTTGATTGTTGATTCGAATGGGGGAACAAGTATCTCTTCTTAGGGTAAACGTTGTATGGAAACACTTTTGTTCATTGACTTTAATTCTCCATAAGTTCAACCAGATTTCTAACTGTGTAATATGTTCTTGAAGATATCGGGACGCCTCGTGCGGGTTTTTGTGCATACTAAGGCAGGCTGTATCATCGGCAAACGTAGATGTATGGATATTGCTGCTCACAGGCATATAACAAGTATAAATCAAATACAAAACTGGCCCCAGTATGCCCCCTGTGGCACACCGGATGATATAAATTGGGGCAGACTCATGAATTCTCCTTCCACAATCGTAAACTTTCGGGTAGTTATGTAGCTTTCTAATAAATTCAGAAAATTTATTGGTAAATATGATTTTAATTTTAAAATAAGGCCTTCATGCCACACTTTATCAAAGGCCTGAGAAACGTCAATAAACAGGGCAGAACAATACATTTTTTCTTCAAAAGTTCTTCTTATAAATTGCACCAATCTATGAGTTTGTTCAATAGTGCTATGCTGACTTCTAAAACCAAATTGATGGTCTGGGATGCACCCACTATCAGTTAAAATTGGGGACAGTTTTGTCATGAGCAGCTTTTCGAAGAGTTTTGACATTGTTGATAGCAGACTTATTGGCCTGTATGACTCTGCCTTGGTAAGGTCTTTGCCCGGCTTTGGAATCATTTTGACCTTCGCAAGCTTCCAGCTTTGTGGATAATACTCCAGTCGTAAAATGGCGTTAAAAATAAATAACAGGATTCTAATTGCAATATGGGGCAAGTTTTTCAGCATATTGTTACTTATTCCATCAATACCTGGAGCTTTCTTCGGGTTGAGTTCAGCAATTAGTTTCTGAACATCACGCGTCTTAAATTTTATGGGTCGAGGGGGTAGCGCAACCACACTCGGTAAATCAACAACACCAGTACATGTATTTGGGGTAAATACGGATTTTAAATGCTCAACAAATATGTTACCTTTTTCAGTATCGCTTCTGGCCCAACCTCCGGTAGAAGTGCGCAGAGGTGGTCTATATTCAACGGGTGTTTTAAGCTTTCTAGCAGCTCGCCACAAGGAGTAATTAGATGCAGGTGTGGCATCAAGATTTTCCAGATAATTTTTAAGACATACAGTTTTTTCATATGCCAGCAGCTCTTGGAGTCGTCTAGTACACTCTTTAAATCTAATTTTATTTTGGAGTGATCTGTGCTGTTGCCATTCCCTTCTAGCTGTCCTTTTTTTACGTAAAAGACGTTCAATGTCTGTAGAATAAATTCTATTAAGCCCAGTCTGCGGATGGGAAGTAGTAGCATGTTCAGCAGCCTGTTTAATATTTTCGTTAAGATTTTCAATGTTAGATTCAATATCACCTGGTGTTCTTAGGTTAATATTTTCCGTACAATGGCTACTGAGGTATTTTTTGAACCCCAGCCAATTAACACGGTTGATCATCTTTACGTATGGGACAGGGAAGTCACTTCTTAGTGGGCTACAAATTGTAACAATCGTGGGAGAGTGATCGGAGGAGAGATCTACAGAAGCTTCAACATGAATTAATTCCCTACCGATATTTTTCATTACTCCAAAATCTATAACATCCGGAATTTTTTGTATGTCCGTAGGCCAGTAAGTGGGCTCCTCACTTGAAATGACGTCCAAGCCCATTTTTGAAATTGTGTTGAACAATGCCTGACCTCTAGGTGTAATAAGACGCGAACCCCAGAACGTATGTTTTGCATTGTAGTCCCCAGCTGCTACAAAACAAGGGCCAAGATATTTGTAGAATTCCTCGAATTGATCCTCAGTAATTGCGAATCTGGGAGGGGAGTAAATTGATGATATCACGAAATTTGTAACAAAATTTTCGACACAAATATTTGTTGCTTGTAGATGTTCTTCACAAATGTTATCAAGGACATAGTGTTTGAGTCTTGACTTAATTAGAATTGCTGACCCACCGCATGCTCTCCCCCTCGGGTCCTTTGAATCATATAGAGTGTAACCATTTATTTTAAATAAGCTCCTTGAAGTCAAATGAGTCTCAGAGACCAACATTATATCAATATTTTTTTCCACGAGAAAGTGCTCAAGTTCATTTTTATGCTGGCGAATGCCGTTTACGTTCCAGAAACATATTTTTAACATGTTCATGGTTTGTTAACTAATGCTTGAAGCAGTGTATTCTGCATTCGCAGCATTTCTTGCATCATGCTAGTCATATTTGTTGTAAAGTTGTTTATAGTTAGCACCAGATTCTCAATAGTAGCTTCAAGGCGACTAAAGTTAAAGCCTGAGCTTGCATTCGCTGAATTGTTTTGCGGTGAAACATTTTGTGAGGGACTAGAACTAGACTTAGCAGCATCGGCATACGATACACGTGAAGTAAATGGTTGACTTACTTCAGCAAAAGAGGCGGAGTACGCGTTTAATGGTTGGGCTGGGGCTAACTTAGGTTTTTGACTCATAGTCTGTTTAACAAAAGAATATACAGGGCATCCTCTATAGTTAGCGGTGTGATTACCTCCACAATTACTACATTTTTTTCTGCTTGTTCTTTTGGCTTAGTGCAGCTAGCAGTACCATGCAATTCACCGCAGATAACACACACTGTAGGTAAATTGCAGTAAGTTTTTGTATGGCCATATTCTTGGCAATTATGGCACTGTACAGGACCGGAACGCTTACGTGGCTCTTCAACTGTGATTTTTCGGTGTAACAGAAACTTTACGCTATAAATTGGATGGGTTTCATTTTTTTTCAATTGTATGTCATTCGGCTCCAGTTCAATGCGAAATAGGGGTTGGGCGACCTTTTCTCTGTTAATTATATTAGTAACGTTTTTTACCTTAAATCCTTGGTCTAGAAGTGCACATTTTACTTCTTCGGGCTCAACATATGAATCTATGCCCTTTAGTACTATCTGTAGGCCTTTAGCACTCTTAAGTTGGTATGTGTAAAAGTTTGTTTTATTTTTTTCAAAATCATTTACAATTTTTCGAAAATTGTTTTCATCGTATATTTGGATTTTAGTTTCATCAATATTACCTCTTTTAATTGGAATTACGTGAAAAGTATTTTCACCAATGGTCGACAGTAGTTTTTTTTAGAAGCGCGTTAGAATTTTTTTCCCTCACATATATTGGTGGTGGCTTAAAAGACTTCTGAGATGATGAAGCGGTCTTCTCGTTATCGTCTTGCAATAATGAAAAACGATTTTGGCGATTAATGGATGATGCGCTGTTATCCCTAGACATCTTTGGAACAGATGAAATTTTAGAAGAATTCGGGCTTCGCCCACGCTTTACCACGGTTATATATCTGTCCATTCCGACTTGTACCTTTGGTTTTGAGCTACTGTTATCTGTAGTGATAACTTGGTTAGGTGATGAACAGCCCGAAGCGAATGATTTAAATGGCTTAACTGACGAAGTATTAGGCAACTGTAATGTTAAAGAATCACTAGTAGGCATTGGACAAAGCGAAGTTGATCGCTGTCGAAAAAGTGGATTTGTTGTTAGAAAAAGTGTATTATCAGATTTTTTATTTTTATTAAGAGCTTCCGAACTCACAGTAAGTCTGTCATCAGGTTTTTTATTTTTATTGTTATCGTTATGAGCATCAGAACTCACAGTAAAATAGGCATTTCTGCCGTTATAACTCACTTCACATTTATATGTTTTTGAGGTACTCATATAGAGTATTCCTCAAGGGCACTTTTGTTTGTTTGTTTGTTTTTTTTATTACGGTTTTTTTGTTTTTGTTATTTATGACTATGCAAAAAAATATTAACAAAGCAATTAAAGCTTATTTATCAAAGTTAGTAATATGTATTACGAATATTTTCTTTTATATGATTTTTTTTGTTAAGTATGTATGTAAAAAAAAATTCCGCTATGACGTTAGTTCACTATGAAGGTACAACGAGAACTGATAGATTTGTATCCGTATATCTCATAACTTAGATGTTTCACTTAAGACAAAACATTTTTTGTTTGCCTTAATGACAGGGCGTTTTACATTGGCATTCCGTTTCTGCGAGATCACGGAAATATATAGCAGAGAAATAATAAAATTTAACGTTTCCATCCAAAACTCCTGTTGGTTTTAGAATTACGAAAATAGGACAATGAAGGGCATATCTCGCTCAAGGTAGCTCAACGGGATCGTATAAAACTATAGTGAGCTCGTAATCTGAAATCACTAAAGGTACGGTCACACTTGTCAAACATTTGCTCAAAAAAGCATAACCAACAGACACTGATGAAAAAGTTATGGTAGCGCAACCACACTCGGTAAATCAACAACACCAGTACATGTATTTGGGGTAAATACGGATTTTAAATGCTCAACAAATATGTTACCTTTTTCAGTATCGCTTCTGGCCCAACCTCCGGTAGAAGTGCGCAGAGGTGGTCTATATTCAACGGGTGTTTTAAGCTTTCTAGCAGCTCGCCACAAGGAGTAATTAGATGCAGGTGTGGCATCAAGATTTTCCAGATAATTTTTAAGACATACAGTTTTTTCATATGCCAGCAGCTCTTGGAGTCGTCTAGTACACTCTTTAAATCTAATTTTATTTTGGAGTGATCTGTGCTGTTGCCATTCCCTTCTAGCTGTCCTTTTTTTACGTAAAAGACGTTCAATGTCTGTAGAATAAATTCTATTAAGCCCAGTCTGCGGATGGGAAGTAGTAGCATGTTCAGCAGCCTGTTTAATATTTTCGTTAAGATTTTCAATGTTAGATTCAATATCACCTGGTGTTCTTAGGTTAATATTTTCCGTACAATGGCTACTGAGGTATTTTTTGAACCCCAGCCAATTAACACGGTTGATCATCTTTACGTATGGGACAGGGAAGTCACTTCTTAGTGGGCTACAAATTGTAACAATCGTGGGAGAGTGATCGGAGGAGAGATCTACAGAAGCTTCAACATGAATTAATTCCCTACCGATATTTTTCATTACTCCAAAATCTATAACATCCGGAATTTTTTGTATGTCCGTAGGCCAGTAAGTGGGCTCCTCACTTGAAATGACGTCCAAGCCCATTTTTGAAATTGTGTTGAACAATGCCTGACCTCTAGGTGTAATAAGACGCGAACCCCAGAACGTATGTTTTGCATTGTAGTCCCCAGCTGCTACAAAACAAGGGCCAAGATATTTGTAGAATTCCTCGAATTGATCCTCAGTAATTGCGAATCTGGGAGGGGAGTAAATTGATGATATCACGAAATTTGTAACAAAATTTTCGACACAAATATTTGTTGCTTGTAGATGTTCTTCACAAATGTTATCAAGGACATAGTGTTTGAGTCTTGACTTAATTAGAATTGCTGACCCACCGCATGCTCTCCCCCTCGGGTCCTTTGAATCATATAGAGTGTAACCATTTATTTTAAATAAGCTCCTTGAAGTCAAATGAGTCTCAGAGACCAACATTATATCAATATTTTTTTCCACGAGAAAGTGCTCAAGTTCATTTTTATGCTGGCGAATGCCGTTTACGTTCCAGAAACATATTTTTAACATGTTCATGGTTTGTTAACTAATGCTTGAAGCAGTGTATTCTGCATTCGCAGCATTTCTTGCATCATGCTAGTCATATTTGTTGTAAAGTTGTTTATAGTTAGCACCAGATTCTCAATAGTAGCTTCAAGGCGACTAAAGTTAAAGCCTGAGCTTGCATTCGCTGAATTGTTTTGCGGTGAAACATTTTGTGAGGGACTAGAACTAGACTTAGCAGCATCGGCATACGATACACGTGAAGTAAATGGTTGACTTACTTCAGCAAAAGAGGCGGAGTACGCGTTTAATGGTTGGGCTGGGGCTAACTTAGGTTTTTGACTCATAGTCTGTTTAACAAAAGAATATACAGGGCATCCTCTATAGTTAGCGGTGTGATTACCTCCACAATTACTACATTTTTTTCTGCTTGTTCTTTTGGCTTAGTGCAGCTAGCAGTACCATGCAATTCACCGCAGATAACACACACTGTAGGTAAATTGCAGTAAGTTTTTGTATGGCCATATTCTTGGCAATTATGGCACTGTACAGGACCGGAACGCTTACGTGGCTCTTCAACTGTGATTTTTCGGTGTAACAGAAACTTTACGCTATAAATTGGATGGGTTTCATTTTTTTCAATTGTATGTCATTCGGCTCCAGTTCAATGCGAAATAGGGGTTGGGCGACCTTTTCTCTGTTAATTATATTAGTAACGTTTTTTACCTTAAATCCTTGGTCTAGAAGTGCACATTTTACTTCTTCGGGCTCAACATATGAATCTATGCCCTTTAGTACTATCTGTAGGCCTTTAGCACTCTTAAGTTGGTATGTGTAAAAGTTTGTTTTATTTTTTTCAAAATCATTTACAATTTTTCGAAAATTGTTTTCATCGTATATTTGGATTTTAGTTTCATCAATATTACCTCTTTTAATTGGAATTACGTGAAAAGTATTTTCACCAATGGTCGACAGTAGTTTTTTTTAGAAGCGCGTTAGAATTTTTTTCCCTCACATATATTGGTGGTGGCTTAAAAGACTTCTGAGATGATGAAGCGGTCTTCTCGTTATCGTCTTGCAATAATGAAAAACGATTTTGGCGATTAATGGATGATGCGCTGTTATCCCTAGACATCTTTGGAACAGATGAAATTTTAGAAGAATTCGGGCTTCGCCCACGCTTTACCACGGTTATATATCTGTCCATTCCGACTTGTACCTTTGGTTTTGAGCTACTGTTATCTGTAGTGATAACTTGGTTAGGTGATGAACAGCCCGAAGCGAATGATTTAAATGGCTTAACTGACGAAGTATTAGGCAACTGTAATGTTAAAGAATCACTAGTAGGCATTGGACAAAGCGAAGTTGATCGCTGTCGAAAAAGTGGATTTGTTGTTAGAAAAAGTGTATTATCAGATTTTTTATTTTTATTAAGAGCTTCCGAACTCACAGTAAGTCTGTCATCAGGTTTTTTATTTTTATTGTTATCGTTATGAGCATCAGAACTCACAGTAAAATAGGCATTTCTGCCGTTATAACTCACTTCACATTTATATGTTTTTGAGGTACTCATATAGAGTATTCCTCAAGGGCACTTTTGTTTGTTTGTTTGTTTTTTTTTATTACGGTTTTTTTGTTTTTGTTATTTATGACTATGCAAAAAAATATTAACAAAGCAATTAAAGCTTATTTATCAAAGTTAGTAATATGTATTACGAATATTTTCTTTTATATGATTTTTTTTGTTAAGTATGTATGTAAAAAAAAATTCCGCTATGACGTTAGTTCACTATGAAGGTACAACGAGAACTGATAGATTTGTATCCGTATATCTCATAACTTAGATGTTTCACTTAAGACAAAACATTTTTTGTTTGCCTTAATGACAGGGCGTTTTACATTGGCATTCCGTTTCTGCGAGATCACGGAAATATATAGCAGAGAAATAATAAAATTTAACGTTTCCATCCAAAACTCCTGTTGGTTTTAGAATTACGAAAATAGGACAATGAAGGGCATATCTCGCTCAAGGTAGCTCAACGGGATCGTATAAAACTATAGTGAGCTCGTAATCTGAAATCACTAAAGGTACGGTCACACTTGTCAAACATTTGCTCAAAAAAGCATAACCAACAGACACTGATGAAAAAGTTATGATCCAGACATTTGTTTGTCAAATTAAACAGTTTCGAAAACAACTTTAGATAATGTCATAGAATCCAACATTATTGGCTACTCTTTAACTTGAAGAGATTTTGTCTGAATTTAAAGATTTTTCATTAGCATTTAGCGGTTACGCTGTTGTAGAATATTTCGTTGTAGTAAAGCATTTGAAAATCTCTCATGTCTTGAAATGTCTTTTAAATGGTCTTGTACAGGACTTTATTATGAATTCACAACTTGGTGAACTGCCCTTAGCTATATAGAAACTGAATCCAGCCGTGTTTCAGAAATAACGTATTATGTGCAGGTTACCTGTAATACCCAAAAGTACTCACAGAGTCTGAATATTTTTCATTGCATCAAATGTTCCATTCGCTAAAGTTTGAATGTTGTTGTCATATAGAGAAAGCAAGCTCAGGCTATGTAAATCACGAAATGCATCCTTACGTATACACGAAATTTCATTAGCATTAAGTAGCAGCAACTGAAGAGACGTTAATCCTTTGAGAACTCCGGAAGGCAAATCTTTGATTTTATTGCCGTAGAGAACGCTGAAATCATAAAGAGTGTCATCATTTAAAAATTAGAAATATTTAAAAGAAAAAAGTTATTTATAAAAGGAATTTATATATAATAAAATTTTCTAATTGTCAATAGGTTTCTATGGGCCATTGTGTTTAATATTTATTTCCTAATGTAAATCAAAAGATATTGTTTTATTTTTGTCTTCTCTTTTTCTCACAATTGTTATACCCTATCCTCACAAAAACATAAATGTGAAAAAAGGCCAAGTGCCTGTCCAAAATTTTGGCCATTAAAAGTAGTGAGATATAAATTTTGACCAAGTTCTTGTTTGAAACAATACCTAACACAGAAATATGTTATGTATTATATAAACTTGTAATCGTAATGGTGTCATATAATTTCTAGACAATCTGCTAACTTGAAAATATTTTTACCGATTTAAAGAAATGAACCAATAAAAATTTTTCTCTCCTTTTTTAGAAAAGTAAAAATATTGCCAAGTTAGCAGATTATCTAGAAATTATATGACACCCTTACGATTACAAGTTTATATAATACATGACATATTTCTGAGATAGGTATTGTGGCAAACAAGAACTTCGTCAAAATGTATATCTCACTACTTTAAATGGCCGAAGTTTTGGACTGGAGCTTGGCCTTTTTTCACATGTATGTTTTTGTGAGGATCTGACTACTTTTTGAAAAATGTTTTATAATAACACATTTCAAACTTAAAATTTCTAGTATGTCTTATTTCTGTTAATGATCACTATGCCAGTTGAAAATGGCATAGTTGCATAAAATAATAGGTTAGAGCGCGATGGGTGTTGGATTGTAGACCTTAAAAATGCACTATTGTGTTATTACAACGGGTCGCTGGTGTACGCAATCTGGTAAGATTCGTCTGGAAAGAAACATGCTCATGGTTTATGCAAAATTTGGTATTAAAAAGTTAATGAGAATATAATATATAAGTAATAAATTAAAAACTGCTAAACCGAAGTACATGAAAGAAAAAGCTACGATTTCTGGGTGAAGTCACGGCTAATTTTCAAAACAGGAAACTTTTATTTTGGATAAGTTCAATGTGTATGAAAAGTTTTAATACAATTTATCTTAATTTTGAATTTGAAGTGCTTATTTCCAGCACATGATAGCAACTTCTGGTTTTTCAGATTTTTCTTAGCGATCTCTGATCTAGATTTATTTGTGTATCAAATTTAAGGTCGCTAGTGCGAATTGGAGTTTTAACGTCGTGGCCCCGTATACCGCATAAAACTTTTTTGTTTTAAGATTTTCCCATTGGCTTACGCAGCTACACTTATTTGTGTATAAAATTCAGCTCTCCAGCGCGATTTATACCTTTAAATTTTATCAGCATTAGCTCTCCAACTATTTCTAACTCAAAATTTTGTTGTAAGCAGCGCTTATAGTTCATGCTAATTTTCTCCTAAAACATGCTACCCCAAAGTAGAATAAACACAAGGCTAACATTTTATGGAAATGGTCACGCCCACTTTTTAAGGTGATAGTTTAAAGTCTTGTGCACGTGCAACGCGTATGCAAGATTTCACTAAATTGGCTTGAATTAAAAGCTGTATGTTAAGTTTTTAGTTCAAAATAATACTAGCGTGGCCCGCCCATTCTGATAAAATTTTTTGGGTTTTCAGATTTTTCTATTTGGTTTCTCACCTAGACCTACTTGTGTATAGAATTTCAGCTCATAAGCGCAACTATTGATTTTTAATTTGTATGGGCGCAGCCCCGCCCTCTAGCTAAAATTTTCAGGTTTTCATATTTTTCTAGTTGGTTTCTCACCTAGACTTACTTGTAGATTAAATTTTATCTACGTAGCGCAACTTTTAATTTTAAATTGTTATGGGCGTAACCCTGGACACTTTTCCAAACTCAAAATTTTTTTCGGCCAGTGCTTAGTATTTGTGTCATTTCGCTGCAAACGGATAATAATAACCACATAAATAGTATATCTAAATATGCTGAGCCGCAGGGCATTAAAAGAGGTTTAAATTGTATGGGAGTGTCAACGCCCACTTTTTAATAACAAATTTATAGCCTTGCATTACTGCAGGATATAAGCCAAATTTCAATAAAATAGCTTCCATTACGCGCCTTATATTAGGTTTTTTTAATTCTGACTTTCATGGGGGTAAACCCGCCCACCTGGCCAACATTTTCGAGTTTTCAGATTTTTTTGATTTTATTTCTTACCTAGATCTATATCGAGTTTCAGATCAATAGCACACATTTGAATTTTTATGGGCGTAGCCCCGCCCTGCTGGTTAAAATTGTCGGGTTTTCAGATTTTTCTGGTTTATTGTTCACCTAGATATTCTCGTGTACCAAATTTTAGCTCTCTAGCAATAGCGGAAGTGAGTGTGTCAGTGGTCAGTGAGTATGTCTTAAAATATGCACTTTTTGTACATCTATATCTCAGGAACCTTTCATTGTATAACTTTCAAACTTGAGGTTATATGAATTTATTCTAAATATGGTTTAAATATCATAATTTTACGATTGCAGGGAACAAAGTTATGAGGGGGTAAAAACAGCTTTAATGGCTTCCTGTATATATAAACACTGCGTGCATTCGACGGAACTTGGCATGGCGCACGTCCGTTCGCCTAGATATGATTCAAAGGCCCCTATAGAAAGACCAAGCAATATATTCTTGACATTTGTGAGGAATATCTAAAAGCAACTACATAAATTGAAAATTTCTGTACAAATTTCTTAATATCTTCAATTTGTCCCCTCCTTCGTAGCAGCTGGCGATTACAATGCAAACCATACGTTCTGAGGTTCGCGTCTTATTACACCTAAAGGTTGAGCATTGTTTAATACTATTCAGAAAATAAGCTTGGACGTCATTTCAACTGGGGAGTCACTTACTGGCCTACTGACATCCAAAAAATTCCGGATGTTATAGATTTTGGCGTCATGAAAAATATTTCAATGAATTTAATGCATGTTGAAGCTTGTCTAGATCGCTCCTCCGATCATTCTCTCACTATCGTTACAATGTGTAACCCGCTAGGAAATGATTTACCTGTTAATATATTAGTAGCAAAGTTGGCAAACGGTATTGTAAAAATACAGTTACCGATTCAAATATCGTTCAAATTAGATACCGGTATGATTACCGATACCGAAATCCATTTCGATTAGAAAATACCATTATCCAGAATACCGCTTACCGTATATATATATATATACGGTATATATGTATATATACGATATATATTATGCGCAAAAGTAATCGTCCTATCAGAAAATGCTATAAATTTTGCGATTGGCGCCTAATGTTTTGACATTTGTGTAGTAAACACATGCGAAATATACGTCAATAAACAATGTTACACTACACTGCATAATCAAGCCATCCTTGATCACCACCAAGAGGAAGATGGTTTTTCATCAAATATAATCATGAGTGATGAGGCCCATTTCCATCTTAACGGGCACGTAAATAAGCAAAATTTACGCTTCTGGGGCACTGAAAATCCGCGAGTAACACACGAAGAGTCATTACACACGCTCAAAGTCACTGTATGGTGTGCTCTTTTCGTATCGCCGGAAGTTTTGGCCAAAGTGATGGAAAATGCCATAAAAAGGGCTCAAATGACAATCAACTATGGCGGCGGCCATTTACAAGACATGATATTCTCGACTTGATGTAAAAAAATTAAAAGACCAATTAAAAATAATCCACAAGAGGAATCAGTTTTTCATTTTTTTTTAAATTACAGCCAAATAACATCGGAAGGTTATTTTTGCGCCACCCTGTATATCAAATAAAATTGAAAACAAATATTCCAATTAACTTTAAAATTACCTAGCACGAACACATTTGTATTCGCCTGAAAATGGCCAGATGTTCGACAATTCGAATACGAATATGAATATTCGTGCATCACTAGTAAATATGTAGGTATGTCTGTTGATACAACGAGTCTCTTTTTTATTTTTTTTAACACATGTATTTATTTATTGTATCTTCAAGTATGAACTAACAATAAGTAATCAAATCTTAAAGCTAAAATATAATTATTTAGCCCAACCAGTCTCGGCCAAAACTTAGTGATAGTTTCAATAATACATAAGTAGTGATAATCAAAAAGGAAAGTTAAATGTATTTTCAAGCAATCGCATCTAGAGTGTTCAGTACAATAGCCCTTGTGTCGCTCTTTTTTAGGCGGATGTGTCCAGTAAAGTTCAAGACTGTACGAGCATGTGATTAGGATGTGACTCGAGTTTAGTTAAGTATTTGCCCGAGTATCTTGCAATTTCTTCAGTCAATAGTGGCATTTTTAAATCACAATGCAAATTTGAATTCTTAATGTACCATGGAGCAGATGTTATTAGCCTTAAAATTTTGTTTTGTCTTCGTTGAATTCTCTCTACATTGGAAGCTGAAGCAGTGCCCCATAACTGGATACCGTAACACCATATTGGCTTCAAAAGCGACTTGTATATTAAAAGTTTGCAGTCAAGACTTTTTTGCTTTATTAAAACTTAATTTAAATTTTATCTGGCCGTACACCCCTCATACTTCAACTAAAAGAACAACTATATTTACATTATGTAGTTTCAACAACAACTATGTATATGTGAAAACTTTCAAGTATCGGTAGTTTTGTTTGGGATTTCGGAACAGGGGTTTTATTTAAAAGTCAATTGAAAGAGTATAGCAATTAAACGGAATTCATTAAAACGGGTATTTTTCCATGTGTTTTACATGGCACATTTTCACTCAATGTTTTTTAGGGCAATTAACCGGGTAAATTAATTAAGCACTTAAACGGAAACTACTGTTTTAGTAAAGATATGTATATATTTGCATATACATATGTTTATACACCTATCTGATTGTCTTGGTTATTTTTTTATATCTAGTTTTATTTCAGACACAGATGAAAATTTGTATAGGAATCACTCAAAATTTTGAGTGCTTTTCATATATTTTTTTCTAGACAAGTCGCATGCCATCATTGTGGAAACTACACGTTAATCTACTGCTTTTAAAAAATATATAAGCTTATGCTGCACTATACTTACAGTGTCGTCAACGATTTTAAGCCACTTAATGCATCATGTGATATCCTTGAGATATTATTGTTTGACAAATCAATACGTCTCAAACGTCTGAAGTTCGCAAATGCTTTAGATGGCAGCTCTGTTATAAGATTTTGCTCCAAACGCCTATAAATATATAATAATAAAAATAAAATATATTAGGTACACAACAAAACTTTATGTGGGACAATGCAGCATTAGAATTTTGCACAATCGATCAAAAGCAAGTACAGCACTTTACTTTCAATTTAATAGGAATGTGAAAAGAATATTTTTTACGTAACAAGCATATCGTCACCTAAGATCCAAAAGGCTGTAACAACCCAAAAATTCAATATATACTTTTTGATTGATTATGATGTGGTTAACCAAAAAAAGAAACCTTAAAATTTTACTTACATATGTTAAAAAAAAACAATTTTATTCATTATTTAATTTTGCATATAACAAATAAATAGTCTTAAATTTATAAGGTTTTTTCCATCTCCAGCAAAATTGTAAAAGTGTACTTACGGCCTTTTGGATTTACTGTGACGATATATTATATTCACTGATGTTAAATTATACCAAAATTGTAAACATTAGCTAAGTTAAGCCTACAGTATACGGCATGTAAAAATACACATGCAGATGTGGCTTTGACGTAATTTTGACGTCACCATGAAGCTACATTGACTACATGCCGTCTACTACCCAGTGAAAAAAATGCATTCTAGTGGAACTACATTTTCATTGCTTCCAAGAAATCGATATTTTTAATTTGCCGAGAGTGAGCTAAAACCACATAGAAGCTTACTTTAGTCATACAAAACCTTGTAACTCCTCCATAGTGTCAGAAAATACTCGCCAGAATTTAAAAAAAAATTATTTTTTTTAAGAAATTTATGAACTAATTTTAGTCTAAAATTTTAAAGTTATTTGCATAAATTTACATGAAAACACTGTTTCGGGCTTAAATTCGTATTAAAAGAAACGAATTATTAAAATAGGTAACTATTTACCATTTTTCCTCGATGAAAATATTATCATAGAACACAAAAAAGGGAATTTTTCTTAATATCGCTTCCAATTCAGTGACCAGGCATCGAAAAAGAGAACTTCTTGCAATGACGACCCTATGTAAAAATCATTAGATCGGATCAAAATTTTCACTACTTCCAGATCGCAAACTCTACATTTTCATTACTTTTTCGGAGTCTCTTTTTTTACTGGGTAGCAATACATGTAAATTGAGAATTTTACATCACTACTCATGTGCTGTCACTGGAAATGTATCCGATTAGGCTAAATATGTCATATTTAGATTTTGGAACAAAAATACAATCAATATTTTACGACATGTAGCAACTACAAATAATTAAAAAAAAAATGCAACCAACATGCTGGAAATTCTAGTGACGTCATATCCACATGCGCGTGTGGATTTTTACATGCCGTGTACTGTAGGCTGTAGGGTTGTTACCGCGTGATTTATAAAAAGAGGTCAACAAAGGGAAAAAAACCCTATGTACAATGTACATACATAAGTATATGCACATTTGGGAATGTTTGCATACATAAACGCAGAGAAATCGCACTTCAAATAATATCCCAGTGAAAAAAAATGGAAGTCATTCTAGCGGAAGTACGTTTTCATTGCTTCCAAAAAATCGATATTTTTAATTTGCCGAGAGTGAGCAAAAAACCATGTAGAAGCTTATTTTAGCCATACAAACTTTGTAACTCCTCCAAGTGTTAGAAAATACTCACCAGAAATAAAAAAATCATTTTTTTTAAAGAAATTTATGAACTAATTTTAGTCTAAAATTTTAAAGTTATTTGCATAAATTTACATGAAAACACTGTTTCGGGCTTAAATTCGTATAAAAAGAAACGAATTGTTAAAAAAAGGCAACTATTTACCCTTTTTCCTAGATGTAAATATTATCATAGAACACAAAAAAGGGAATTTTTCTTAATATCGCTTCCAATTCAGTGACCAGGCATCGAAAAAGAAAACTTCTTGCAATGACAACCCTATGTAAAAATCATTAGACCGGATCGAAATTTGCACTACTTCCACATCGTAAACTCTGCATATTCATGACTTTTTTGGAGTCTCTTTTTTTACTGGGATTTAAAATGTTGAAAACATTTTTTAAACTTATAGTTTTGTCGTTTATACTTACCAAAAAAGGTTTGTAGCACAAGTAATAATTAAAAAGTAGTTCTTCAACAAATAATAACCCAAAGTTCAACCGATTACATACAAAATATTTCTAACGGAAGGGCTAACCACTTTAAATAAACTTTAATTTTTGTGTTAAATGTTGTATTTTTATTTATGAAATGAAGATTTTGAACTTTCGCTTAAAGCTATGCACTATATTCTATTTACTCTTCCTGTGCATCTCCATCGATATTTTAAATACATCTTAACAAATCTGCTTTTTATATAACATACCACAAACCTCGCTGGACATCCAATACCAATTATTTTCATTATTTGCTCGGTTTTTAATAAATACAAGAGATGTAACGAATGCATTCGGTTCGGCATTCGCAAATTATTCGCTTACTTTTGCTATTTGCATTCGCTTTTGCATTCGCTAAAATAAATGCGAATATTTCAAGGGAATACTAAAATCAAAAAAAATGTACTTCTTTTACGAAAATAGTTTTACGATTAACTAACTTCAAAAAGATGAAATTTTTTAGCCAGCATGAAAAAGATACATATACTTAAAAGTAGCTGGGTTTTGAA
The DNA here is from genome assembly GCA_905220375.1 of Tachina fera. Taxonomy (NCBI): domain Eukaryota; kingdom Metazoa; phylum Arthropoda; class Insecta; order Diptera; family Tachinidae; genus Tachina; species Tachina fera. The sequence goes on from LR999967.1 coordinate 57,975,440, forward strand.
CCCCAAACATAGTGGTGTTTGGAATTATTTTTCAGTTTTGGAAAAAGAAAAGTCAGTGTTTGAATTTTGCGAAAGTAGTTTCTACTTAAGACTAGTCTGTTCAAACTTTTGAAAAGTGTTCAGCTCCATCCCAGCAAAAAAAATCTGATTTGGAAACATTAACAACTGGAGGAAGCAATGTATTGCTTATTTGCTAACAAAACCTTCGAAAAATGCTTCTGAAAAGCACTAACGTAAGGCGGGCTCTCACAAAAATTATGTATTATTACTTCTGTGAAGTACTTTAGTAGTGAAAAAAATTTTAAGGCTTTTTGGAAGCTAAATGTATTGCTTCTGACTGGCTCATCTCGAACAAAAAAATGCCTTATTCATGCGCAACAGCAAGTGATTTTGTAATATTGTCTCCCTTACAAAAACGCTTCTGGTAAGCAGTAATTTTTGCTGGGATTCATACTTCGTACACACTATTTGAAATGCAAACACTTGTTTGTTGTTAATTCCTTGCAAAACAAGTACCACTCATATTATGACAACTTAAAATGTTGAAGATACATACATATATTTCATATGTTTTTCCCAAGATGAACAATTCATTCCATTTTTTTAGTGTGTATCTTGACAGCATTTCACATGAAATGTTGAACAAAGTACCATACTTTAGGGCCAAAGTACGATTGCCTAACATTTTGTAAATTTATTTTTAATTACCCACCCAGTAAAAAAAATTTAAGTCATTCTAGTGGAACTACATTTTCTTTCCTCCAAAAATATCGATATTTTTAATTTGCCGAGAGTGACCAAAAACCATGTAGAAGCGTATTTTAGTCATACAAAACCTCCTAACTCCTCCATAGTGTTGAAAAATACTCACCAGAATTAAAAAAATATATTTTTTTAAAGAAATTTATGAACTAATTTTAGTCTAAGATTTAAAAGTTATTTGCTTAAGTTTACATGAAAACACTGTTTCGGGTTTAAATTCGTATAAAAAGAAACGAACCATTAAAATATATAACTATTTATCATTTTTTCTAGATGAAAATATTAACATAGAACACAAAAAAGGGACTTTTTCTTGATATCGCTTCCAATTAAGTGACCAGGCATCGAAAAAGTGAACTTCAAAAAAGCCATGAAAATGTAGAGTTAGCGATCTGGAAGTAGTGAAAATTGCGATCCGATCTAATATTTTTACATAGGGTTGTCATTGCAAGAAGTTCTCTTTTTCGATGCCTGGTCACTGAGTTGGAAGCGATGTTAAGAAATATGCCATTTTTGTGTTCTTTGATAATATTAACATCTAGGAAAAATGGTAAATAGTTACCTTTTTTAACAATTCGGTTCTTTTTATACGAATTTAAAACCAAAACAATGTTTTCATGTAAATTATAGCAAATAACTTTAAAATTTTAGACTAAAATAAGTTCAAAAATTTCCTTAAAAAACTGTTTTTTTTTTAATTCTGGTGAGTATTTTCTAACACTACCCAGCAAAAAAAGAGACTCCAAAAAAGTCATGAAAATGTAGAGTTTGCGATGCGGAAGTAGTGAAAATTTCGATCCCATCTAATGATTTTTACATAGGGTTGCCATTCCAAGAAGTTCTCTTTTTCGATGCCTGGTCACTGAATTGGAAGCGATTTTAAGAAAAATTCCCTTTTTTGTGTTCTTTGATAATATTTTCATCTAGGAAAAAGGGTAAATAGTTGCCTTTTTTAACAATTCGTTTCTTTTTATATGAATTTTAACCCGAAACAGTTTTTTCATGTAAATTTAAGCAAATAACTTTTAAATTTTAGACTAAAATTATTTCAAAAATTTCTTTAAAAAAATAAATTTTTTTTTTAATTCTGGTGAGTATTTTCTAACACTATGGAGGAGTTACAAGGTTTTGTATGACTAAAATAAGCTTCTACATGGTTTTTTGCTCACTCTCGGCAAATTAAAAATATCGATTTTTTAGAAGCAATGAAAATGTAGTTCCACTAGAATGACTTCCATTTTTTTACTGGGTTATTATCTATACTAATTTTAATATAATTTCATATATCTTTTTCTTTTAAAAATTTGTATTTTTAATAAATTTATATATGTAGATATAAATTAGCTCAATTCTAGACTAAATTTAAATAAAATGCTATATTTATTTATTTATTTTATTAGTACATTTATGTATTCAACACAACTTCATGTTCTTATGTAAATTTATTTTCATTTGATTTTTTAACGTATTGCAATATTTGCATTCGCTTTCGCATTCACTTAACTGATATTCGTTACCTCCCTAATAAATACTCTTTTTTCAAGCGAACAAATGTCCTTAAAAAGTAGGACTTTCTTGGACGCAAATTTTTTCCTAGAACAGAGATCCCAAAAGAGGACAGTGTCCGGGAAAAAGAGGTCGGATAACAACCCTAACTAAGTTTACATAAATGACACATACACCGTCAACTACTAAATTGATCTCAAAAAAGTTATACATAAAAGCCTTTTCACATTTATTCACATCTTTCATAAATTTGTTAAGGTGATAATATCTTCCCATAAGAATTAAACATCTTTCAACATCTTCAAAAGATGTTCCTATCTCACTTTGTTCCATTCAACATCTTTCGATTATTTTAGTGCCATCACTAGAAAAATTTATAAAACTAAATACATACATGTCTACATACTACCCTGCAGTCAGACTGGAGCCAAATGTGTTTATGTCAACACTAAAATTCCATTAGTAGTTACATTGGGTAGTATGAATAAAAAAAAGTATTTGCTTTTTACTTAAAAATTTGTTTAAAAAAACAAAAAACACATATAAATTTTTGGTTTTAAAACAAATATTTAAGTAAAAATCAAATACTTTTTTTATTCTCTTTCGTCGTTTCGTCTATTCGTCAGTATAAAAGAAGTTAGAAAACATATGTGGTGTATTTCTGGTGGATTTTGCGAAAGCTTGTCAATATAAATAAATTTGTATGTACGTAAGGTATAGAAGTGTCCACTAAATGTCTGGTTGGTATGTCTCCATGTTACCATAGGAAGTACGTAGTCCGTTCCTAGTCAATTGTTTCAGTGTTACTAGTAGATTTCCAATGACAAGCACAAGCTAAATGTCTATAGCACAAAGTATTGTATGGAGAATAATTGTAAAGTAGTACTGGTAGCAAAGTCAAAAGCGACTTAGTATATTTTCAACTTCGACATTTCCTTCAGGGTAGAAACAGCCATAATCGAGTATGGAATTAAGCATATTTGGTGGAAGCACTTCCCTACTGAATTAGCAACTTAATGATTTTAACAAGGCGTGAGACTAAAATAATCCATTCTTGAGAACTACTTACTTTTTTTAATTTGGCAACTTATTCACGTAATCTATATAATCTAAAAAAGATCATTCTCCTCATTTAGCAACTTGTACATAATTTTTTTTTAAATTTTAGCTAATGTGATTTGTAAGCGAGTAATGAAATTTGGTAACCAGAAAAGTAAGTTATTATATGAAAAGTAGTTTTGATGGTAATATGTAATTTTTTGCTGGGTACATTTGTATGTCCCCCTCAAACCAAATTTTTCGACTTGATTATTTCAACAATAGCAGCGACATAACGGTGAAGCGGTGCTCTGCTATAAAAGCAAAAAGAAATCGTACCATGTCGTTACGAATTCGTACCGATATCCTGTCCTATTGATTTCTTTCCGCCATATCGTTACAGAAGTCGGTAACGGTATATTATATACCTACACTGAAAAAAATATGATAAGTAATGGTAACAAAAAATATTTGCAATGCGTCCCCAAAAAATATGGTTAAATTGTGACAGAAAATGTATCCTTTTGACAAAATTTTTAGTTGACGCCATTTTAACAAGAAAATTTTCAAATGAACCCATATTTTTGTTATCGATACCATTTTTTTTGTATCATCTGAAATGTGATCGATAAAAATTTCCGTTGTTTGCTTTTATTTTACTTGTTTTAATTATTTTTGTATAAGTTGATACGATAGACGTACTTGAGGTCAAAGACTTTAGAATTAAAAAAAATTGGTCTGCCACAGAAAAACTCATCTATATATTATACTTTATCTGAATGTAAATACTGAAGCATGACAAATTTAAAAGGGTGACCCCTACGCTTTGCAACAATGAATTTATAAAAACATTTTTTAAATAGTTGTGCTGTAATTATTGAAATACTTTCTTAGCAAAAGTTTAAAGATTTATCGTAAGCTATAAATTTCTAAAATTAAGGTGGTAGGAAATGAGTTTTGGGGGTAAGTACTAGAACGGCACATTTGAGGTCAATGGAGCTAAGAGCAAAAATATTGGCCTCCTGAGGCAAAAAAATTCGCTACATCAAACTTTAAGATCGGACTGTAAATATGGAGTATATAACGAAAAAACTAAAAAGGTGACCCCTACGTTCGGAAAAAAATAAATAAATAAATAGAAACTCGAACGCTCTATAAATTTAAAATAAAAACTAAAGCTAAAATTAAAATATTTTTATTTTTTATTCTATTCACTTATTACATCAATGGCTAAATTAAATTCAACAATTTATAGAAGTGTTTTATTTTCTTTATTATAAAGAAAGAAATATTAAAGGTCTGATTGTATTTTGTATGAAAATTTGGTAAAATTTTCTCGAATAACATAATGGACGGAATGGACAGATACATAACAGTGGTAAAGCGTGGGCGAAGCCCGAATTCTTCAAAAATTTCATCTGCTCCAAAGATGTCGAGGGATAATAGGGCATCATCTACCAATCGTCAAAATCGTTTTTCATTATTGCAAGTCACCGACGACAAGTCCGCTGCATCATCGCAAAAGTCTTTTAAGCCACCACCTATATATTTGAGAGAGAAAAATTCTAACGCCCTAATTAAAAAATTAGTCTCGGCCATTGGTGAAAACGCATTTCATGTTATTCCAATAAAGCGTGGTAATATTGACGAAACTAAAATTCAAATATACGAAGAAAAAAATTTCGGCAAAATAGTGACTGAATTTTAAAAAAATAAAACAAGTTTTTATACGTACCAGCTTAAGAGTGCCAAAGGTATGCAGATCGTATTGAAGGGTATTGACTCTTATGTTAATCCCAAAGAAGTAAAAGATGCACTCATGATACAAGGATTTAAGGTAAAAAATGTTACCAACATATTCAATAGGGAGAAGATCCCCCAGCCTCTATTTCGTGTTGAATTGGAGCCGAATGATATACAGCAAAAAAAAAAACGAGACACACCCAATTTATAGCCTAAAATACCTCTTATACCGAAAAACCACAGTCGAAGAGCCACATAAGCGATCAGGTCCCGTACAGTGCCATAATTGCCAAGAATAGGCCACACAAAAACATACTGTAAATTACCCACTGTTTGTGTTGTGTGCGGCGAATTACACGGCACTGCTAGTTGCAATAAGACAAAAGATCAAAAGATAAAAAATGCAGTAATTGTGGAGGTAATCACACCGCTAACTACAGAGGTTGTCCTGTGTACTCTTTTGTCAAACAGACTATGGTGCAGAAACCCAAATTAGCTCCATCTCAATCAGCAAACGCTTACTCCGCCACTTTTGCGCAAATGAGCCAACCGGTTACTTCCCGTGTATCGTATGCCGATGCTGCTAAAACAAATTCTATTCCCGCACAAAATGTTCTACCTCCAAATAATTCAACGAATGCAAACTCAAGCTTTAACTATAGTCGCCTTGAAGCTACTATTGACAATTTGGTGCAAACTATATATAATTTCACAACAAATATAACTACCATGATTCAAGATATGCTGAGAATGCAGAATACTCGGCTTCAAGCATTAATTAACAAGCCATGAACACGTTAAAAATATGTTTCTGGAACGCAAACGGCATTCGCCAACATAAAAATGAATTTGAGCACTTCCTTACGGAAAAAAATATTGATATAATGTTGGTCTCTGAGACACATTTGACTTCGAGAAGCTTTTTCAAAATAAATGGCTACACTATGTATGATACAAAGGACCCTAGAGGGAGAGCATGCGGTGGATCTGCAATTCTAATTAAGTCAAGACTCAAGCACTATATCCTTGACAACGTTAGTGAAGAATATATGCAAGCTACGAATATTTTTGTAGAAAATTTTTGTTCTAATTTCGTAATATCATCAATTTACTCACCACCCAGATTTTCAGTTACCGAAAATCAGTATGAGAAGTTCTACAAATCGCTTGGATCTTGTTTCGTGGCAGCTGGAGACTACAATGCAAAGCATACGTACTGGGGATCGCACCTTTTAACACCTACAGGTCGAGCTTTGTTTAATACAATTTCAAAAATGGGCTTAGATGTTATTTCGAGTGGGGAGCCCACTTATTGGCCTACTGACGTACGAAAAATTCCAGATGTTATTGATTTTGGCGTAATGAAAAATATTTCTAGGGATTTAATTAGTGTTGAAACTTCTCTAGATCTCTCCTCCGATCACTCCCCCACTACCGTTACAATTTGTAACCCACTAAGAAGTGACTTACCTCACCCATATATGAAGATGACCAATCGTGTTAATTGGCTGGGATTCAAAATATATCTTAGTAGTCATTGCACGGAAAATATTGCGTTAAGAACACCCAATGACATTGAAACTAACATTGCCAATCTTAACGAAATTATTAAACAGGCTGCTGAACATGCCACTACCTCCCATCCGCAGTCTGGGTTTAATAAAATTTATTCCAGGGATATTGAACAACACATAATAATCGTATGTGAAAAAAGAAGAGCTAGAAGGGAATGGCAACAGCACAGATCACCCCAACATAAGCTCAGACTTAAAGAATGTTCTAAACGACTTCAAGAGATGCTTGCATCTGAAAAAACTGCATCTCTTAAAAATTATTTGGAAGGTCTTGATGTCACACCAACATCTAATTATTCTTTGTGGCGCGCTGCTGGAAAGCTTAAAACACCCGTTGAGTTTAAGCCACCTCTGCGCACATCTACCGGAGATTGCGCAAGAAGCGATACTGAAAAAGGTAACATATTTGTTGAGCATTTAAAATCCGTATTTAGCCCAAATACATGTACTGGTGTTGCTGATTTGCCGAGTGTAGTTGCTCTGCCCCCTCGAGCATTAAACTTTAAGATGCGTGAAGTACATAAAGTAATTGTTGAACTCAAGCCAAAGAAAGCTCCAGGTATTGATGGAATTAGTAACAAGATGCTGATGAACTTGCCGCATATTGCAGTAAGAATCTTGCTGTTTATTTCTAATGCCATATTACGACTGGAGTATTATCCACAACTCTGGAAGCTTGCAAAAATCAAAATGATTCCAAAGCCGGGCAAAGATCTTACTAAAGCTGAGTCATATAGGCCAATAAGTTTGCTGTCAACTATGTCAAAACTTTTCGAAAAGCTGCTCATGACAAAATTGTCCCCAACCTTAACTGATAGTGGGTGCATCCCAGACCATCAATTTGGTTTTAGAAGTCAGTATAGCACCATTGAACAAACTCATAGATTGGTTCAATTTATAAGAAAAACATTTCAGGAAAAGAAGTATTGTTCTGCCTTTTTATTGACGTTTCTCAGGCATTTGATAAAGTGTGGCATGAAGGCCTAATTTTAAAATTAAAATCATATCTACCAATAAATTTAGTGAATTTATTAGAAAGTTATATTACTAGCTCGAAGCTCACGGTTGTGGAAGGAGAATTCTTGAGTGTGCCCGAATCTATATCATCCGATCTGCCACAGGGGAGCATACTGGGGCCAGTTTTGTATTTGATCCATACTTGTGATATGCTTTTGAGCAGCAATATCTATACATCTACGTTTGCCGATGATACAGCCTGCCTGAGTATGCATGAAAACCCTCACGAGGCTTCCCGATATCTACAAGAACATATAACACAACTGGAACTATGGTTAAAATTATGGAGAATTAAGGTAAACGAGCAAAAGTGTGTTCAGGTAACATTTACCCTGCGAAGAGATACTTGTTCCCCAATTCGAATCAACAATCAAGTTGTTCCTCAGCATTCACATGTAAAATACCTTGGTATACACCTTGACCGATGACTTACATGGAAACACCATATTGACTCAAAGCTAATACAAATGAAACTTAAGTTACCTCAAATACACTGGTTATTGGCAGAAATTCAACACTTAGCCTGGACTGTAAACTTTTATTATACAAGTCGCTTTTAAAGCCAATATGGTGTTACGGTATCCAGTTATGGGGCACTGCTTCAGCTTCCAATGTCGAGAGAATCGAACAAAGGCAAAACAAAATTTTACGGTTAATAACATCGGCTCCATGGTACATCAAAAATGCTAATATACATCGTGATTTTAATATGCCACTAGTGATTGAAGAAATTGCAAAATACGCAGGCAAATATTTAACAAAACTCGAGTCACATCCTAATCCGCTTGCTCGTAATATTTTGAACTTTACCGGTCACATCCGTTTAAAAAAGAGGGATACAAGGGCTCTATTACTCAACACTCCACATGGGATTTCTTGAAAATAATTTTTTTTTACTTTTTTATAAATTTTTTTCTTTTTTGATTATCACTACTTATGTATTATTTATAACTATTAACAAGTTTATGTCCGACAGTGGTCGGTCCTAATAATTATATTTTAGATTTAAGATTTGAATACTTATTGTTAGTTCATATTGGAAGATACAATAAATATATACATGTATTAAAAAAAACATAATATTTCTGTTGTTTTCTTTAAAAATCTTATACATTTAGGATAATTTTTACTTTGACCGCAAATAACTTTTGATCCAGGTAACTTATCAAAAAATTGTATTTAACTTTTTTATAGAATGTTCAATTAATTATCTACAAAAGCGTACCAAGGAGTTTAGTGAAAGACATTCCGTTCTTTACTTATGACAATCAGAATGAATAAATTAACTGTCATATTTATAAAAAAATATTTCTGGTTTATTAAGCGTTTATTTGACATATTTCAATGTGAAGTTTGTCAAATAAACCTGTAATAAACCTAAAATATTTTGTATGAATTGGAGTGTAAATCTATACCATGTAAATCGTATGGGAAATCGAAAAGTGCGATGCGCACCATCTCATTATTAATATTATGAGCTGTAATTTTAACAGCCGAATTTTTTTATCTAAAAAAAATTTAAACCTGGTTCTGAAAAAAAATCAAATTTTATTTGATTGTGCTTATAGCATGTAGCATTAATTGTTCCTGCTCCCCAAGAGTAGCAGTTAAATAAATTTTTGTTGAATTTTTAAACTAAATTTTATTATTTAATTTTTAGTTGCTCAAACTTATAAAAATAGTATTATAATACATGACATATGAAACATGAAAGATATTGTTATATGAACAGGTTTTTTCTATTTTCAAAATATTCCACGTGTTATGACGTACATATATCCGATGAGTTACAGAAGAACTAATCCCCTTATTGCGAATGGCGTCGTCGACGTCACATCAAGACGACAGTAAACGTTGTCACTTGTCTACTCTTTGTCAACAAGAAATAACTACTATTAACATGATACATTAACTTACAAAGCTTTAGAGATTAGTAAGAGATTGTCAATAAGAGCCGATAAAGAGTAGACAAGTGACAATATTTACTGTCGTCTTGATGTGACGTCGACGACGCCATTCACAATAAGGGGGAATATTTTGTAATAAATTTTGAAATGAAAATCTCTCTTTATTAAACTTTAAATTGTAAAAGGATTTATAATTGCACATTAGTGCTTCGTTGACTTCTAAATGACGAGTAATAACACTGTGTGACAAATTTTAGTGAAATAGAAATACCTGGGACGTGTTAATATTTTTCTGGTAGGTATTGTCGAGTGTAACAATATTCTGTACTTGAAAATTTCCAAACACCTCCAAAATTTTGAGTTACGGGTAATAAAGCGGTTTTTCGTGCCCATAGGCATTTATCAACCTCAAACTAAGTTAAATATTAACCGATTTTGAATTTATAAACAAATTTAGAAAGAAGAGACTAACACCTTTCGAATCTTAAATATATATTGAGGGCTATTCGAGAATACGCGATTCACTTCTTCGGCGTCGAACGTTCACTTTCGACAGTTCGACGTCGACAGATTCTAAAATACGTGCAGTAATCGATCTTTTGTAATCTCTTATAAACTTGTGTGTAGAAAAAGTTGAAAGCAAAAAGGGATTTAAAGAAATAATTAATAAAATAATTTAACAGTATAAGTGCTAAGTTTTCATGCTCGTTGTACATTCATAGTGAACAGTCGATTTAGCGGAGTTTTTATTTCATACTAAACAAAAAAAAATTGTACGAAAAAATATTCGGAATACATATTGTTATTGTTAGCTTTATTTGCATTGCTAATATTTTTTACATAGTCATAATTAACAAAAACAAAAAAACCGTAATAAAAAAAAAACAAACAAACAAACAAAAGTGCCCTTGAGGAATACTCTATATGAGTACCTCAAAAACAAATAACTGTGAAGTGAGTTCTAATGGCAGAAATGCCTATTTTACTGTGAGTTCTGATGCTCATAACGATAACAATAAAAATAAAAAACCTGATGACAGACTTACTGTGAGTTCGGAAGCTCTTAATGAAAATAATAAAAATAAAAAATCTAATGATAGACTTACTGAGAGCTCTGAAGCTCTTAATGATAACAAATTAAATAAGAAATCTGATAGTAGACTTTTAATAACGGCGAGGCCACTTTTTCGTCAGCGATCAACTTCGCTTTGTCCAATGCCAACTAGTGATTCGTTAACATTACCGTTGCCTAGTACTTCTACATTTAGCTCAGCGATATCATCCGCTTCGGGCTCGTGGTCATCACTTAACCAAGTTTTTACTGAAGTTAAGAGCAGCCCAAAACCCAAGGTCCAAGTGGGAATTGACAGATATATTACAGTGGTAAAGCGCGGACGAAGCCCAAAGTCTTCGAAAATTTCATCTGCTCCAAAAATGTCTAGGGATAACAGCGTATCCTCTATTAACCGCCAAAATCGTTTTCAAATATTACAAGTTGACAACAATGAACCCGATGTATCTACGAACAAAACATCCAAGCCGCCTCCAATCTATTTGAGAGAAAAAAATTCAAACGCCCTTATAAAAAATTTAATTTCAGTTATTGGTGAGAATAAATTTCACATCGTTCCAATAAAACGTGGTAACATTGATGAAACCAAAATTCAAATTTATGAAGAAAAAGATTTTCGCAAACTTATTACTGAATTTGAAAAAAGTAAGAAAAGTTTCTACACATATCAGCTTAAAAGTGCTAAAGGCCTGCAGATCGTATTGAAGGGCATCGATTCCTATGTTGCTCCCGAAGAAATAAAAGATGCACTCGTCCTCCAGGGATTTAGGGTAAAAAATGTATCTAACATAATAAATAGGGAGAAGATTCCTCAACCTCTATTTCGCGTCGAACTTGAGCCAAACGATATAAAATTGAAAAAAAGCGAGACTCATCCAATTTATAATTTGAAATATCTCTTATATCGAAAAATAACAGTTGAAGAACCACACAAGCGTTCTGGACCCGTACAGTGCCATAATTGTCAAGAATATGGTCACACAAAAACTTACTGCAAGTTACCTTCAGTTTGTGTTATCTGCGGTGAATTGCACGGTACTGCTGGTTGTACTAAGCCTAAAGATCTAGCAGAAAAAAATGTAGTAATTGTGGAGGTAATCACACCGCTAACTACAGAGGATGTCCTGTCTATTCTTTCGTTAAACAGACTATGGGGAAAAAACCCAAATTAGCTTCAGCACAAACAGCAAACACTTACTCCGCCAATTTTGCTCAAATGAGCCAACCTGTCACTTCACGTGTATCGTATGCCGATGCAGCTAAGACTAGTTATATTCGCACACAAAATATTCCGCCTCATAATAATTTAACGAATGCAAACTCAAGCTTTAATTTTAGTCGCCTTGAAGCTACTATTGAGAATCTAGTGCTGACTATAAATAATTTTACAACAAATATGAGTAGCATGATGCAAGAAATGCTACGAATGCAGTCTACACTGCTTCAAGCATTAGTTAACAAGCCATGAACACTTTAAAGATAAGTTTCTGGAACGCAAACGGCATTCGCCAACATAAAAATGAACTTGAGCACTTCCTTACGGAAAACAATAATGATATAATGTTGGTTTCTGAGACTCATTTGACTTCAAGAAGCCTATTCAAAATTAATGGCTACATTTTATATGATTCAAAGGACCCAACAGAAAGAGCTTGCGGGGGATCAGCAATTTTAATTAAGTCAAGACTCAAGCATTATATTCTTGACAACATTTGTGAAGAACATCTACAAGCAACGAATATTTGTATCGAAAATTTTTGCACAAATTTTGTCATATCATCAATTTACTCCCCTCCTAGATTCGCAATTACTGAGGATCAATACGAGGATTTCTACAAATCTCTTGGCCCTTGTTTCGTAGCAGCTGGAGACTATAATGCAAAACATACTTTCTGGGGTTCGCGTCTTATCACACCTAGAGGACGAGCGTTGTTCAACACAATTTCAAAAATGGGCTTGGACGTCATTTCGAGTGGGGACCCCACTTACTGGCCTACTGACATATATAAAATTCCGGATATTATAGATTTTGGCGTCATGAAAAATATTTCTAGGGAATTAATTCACGTCGAAGCTTCCCTAGATCTATCGTCCGATCACTCTCCCACGATCGTTACAATCTGTAGCCCACTGAGAAGTGCTCTACCTCACCCATATGTGAAAATGGTCAGTCGTGTTAATTGGCTGCGATTCAAAAAATATCTTAGTAGTCATTGCACTGAAAACATTAAGCTAAGAACTCATGACGATATTGAATCTAATATTGCTAATCTTAACGAAAATATTAAGCATGCTGCTGTACATGCCACTTGCTCCCATCCGCAGACTGGGTTTAACAGAATATATTCTACAGATATTGAACTTCTCGTATGTGAAAAAACTGCTTCTCTTAAAAACTATCTGGAAAATCTCGATGTCACACCAGCATCTAATTATTCTTTGTGGCGCGCTGCGAAAAAAGTTAAAACACCCGTTGAGTTTAAACCACCTCTGCGCACTTCTACCGGAGTTTGGGCCAGGAGTGATATTGAAAAAGGTAACTTGTTTGCAAAGCATTTAAAATCCGTATTTACCCCAAACACATGTACTGGTGTTGTTGATTTCCCGAGTGTAGTTGCGCTACCCCCTCTACCTATAAAATTTAAAATGTGTGATGTACAAAATCTAATTGCTGAACTCAACCCGAAGAAAGCACCGGGTATTGATGGAATTAGTAACCAAATGCTAATAAAATTGCCTCGTATTGTAATTAGAATCATGTTATTCATTTTTAATGCCATTTTACGACTAGAGTATTATCCCCACAGCTGGAAGCTTGCCAAAGTTGAAATGATTCCAAAGCCGGGCAAAGATCTTACCAAGGCAGAATCATACAGGCCAATAAGTCTGCTATCAACAATGTCAAAACTTTTCGGAAAACTGCTCATGTCAAAATTGTCCCCAATTCTAATTGGTAGTGGGTGTATCGCAGACCATCAGTTTGGTTTTAGAAGTCAGCATAGCACTATTGAACAAACGCATAGACTGGTTCAATGTATAAGAAGAACATTTGAAGAAAAGAAGTACTGTTCTGCACTATTTATTGACGTTTCTCAGGCATTTGATAAAGTGTGGCATGAAGGCCTAATTTTAAAATTAAAATCATATCTACCAATAAATTTGGTGAATTTATTAGAAAGTTACATTACTACCCGGAAGTTCACGGTTGTGGAAGGAGAATTCATGAGTGTGCCCGAAACTATATCATCCGGTGTGCCACAGGGGAGCATACTCGGACCAGTTTTGTATTTAATTTATACTTGTGATATGCCTGTCAGCAACAATATCCATACATCTACGTTTGCCGATGATACAGCCTGCCTAAGTATGCACGAAAATCCTCATGAGGCTTCCCGATATCTACAAGAACATATTACACAACTGGAACTATGGTTAAAATTATGGAGAATTAAGGTAAACGAGCAAAAGTGTGTTCAGGTAACATTTACCTTACGAAGAGATACTTGTTCACCAATTCGAATCAACAATCAAGTTGTTCCTCAGCATTCACATGTAAAATACCTTGGTATACACCTTGATCGACGACTTACATGGAAACACCATATTGACTCAAAGCTAATACAAATGAAACTTAAACTAACTCAGATATATTGGCTGATTGGTAGAAACTCAACACTCAGCCTAGACTGCAAACTTTTATTATACAAGTCGCTCTTGAAGCCAATATGGTGCTACGGAATTCAGTTATGGGGCACTGCTTCAGCTTCTAACGTCGAGAGAATCCAACGAAGGCAAAACAAAATTTTACGTTTGATAACATCGGCTCCATGGTACATAAAAAACTCAAATATACATCGTGATTTGAATATGCCACTAGTGATTGAAGAAATAGCAAAATACGCAGGCAAATATTTAACAAAACTCGAGTCACATCCTAATCCGCTTGCTCGTAACATCTTGAATTTTACTGGCCACATTCGCTTGAAAAAGAAGGACACAAGGGCTCTTTTACTCAACACTCCAGATGGGATTGCTTGAAAATATATATTTTTTTTTTATTATCACTACTTATGTATTATTTATAACTATCACTAAGTTTATGTCCGACAGTGGTCGGGCCTAATACTTATATTTTAGATTTAAGATTTGAATACTTATTGTTAGTTCATAATTGAAGATACAATAAATAAATAAATGTATTAAAAAAAAAAGTTTTATTATTAAATTATTTAGTTGTTTTATATGTTTTAAAAACGTCTTTACATCTTTGAAGAACCTAAACAACTTAATTTTGTTGTAGAGTCTGGCCGAACGCCATCAAAGTTTAATGAGCACTGGTAGACATCTTATAAATATCTATAAGATCTATATATTTATTTAAACTTAACGCGCTAAAATTGGCATCGAACGAATATGACATTGAATCATGGCGACGAAGTATTTTAGAATAACTCAAATGTGAAAAAAAACATAAGTTTTCTAGCACTCATTTCCAACGTAGTATTTTAGAATAGCAAAAAGTGAAAGGTGCGCGTATTTGTGGTGAAAGTGACTTCCCGAATAGACTTGATTGTTTCAGTAAATTTCAGAAATATGTCTGTATTTTTTCACCAAATATAATTTGTTCGGTTTTTTCGACACTTTTCTACCTTGGACTCGTTCTTATGCAGTATTTTTGTACTAGAACCATACCCCCATATGCACAAAAATTAGCGTGTGCTTGAAGTGTAAATTTCCATACAAAAGCAAGTTTAATGTACAAGTACAATTTAATAGAAATATATGAATAAAGAGTACAAAATTGGTACCACAGTGGTCGCCAAAATTTTTCCCTTGTGGTTCTCAAGAAAAAAATTTGGCGACCACTGTTGTATAAATTTTGTACTCTGTTGATATATTTCTATTAAATTGTACTTTCACCATCCTCGAAGTCTAAATACACAGAAAGCGTATAAGTAGTACATAAAAAAGGTAGTTTTTTAACAAAAAGTCTTCTAATAAAATGTTTAATAACTCAGATAATCTCGAGGGAGTTTTTTAACACAAAACTGAATTTCTCTTTATCAATTATGTTTCATAAATCAAATTATAAAGACTATGTATGGTTGCAGTATAAAAATACTGCATAAGAACGAGTCCAAAGTAGAAAAGTGTCTAAAAAAACCGAAAAAATTATATTTTGTGAAAAAATACATATTTCTGAAATTTACTGAAACAATATACATGTATATTATTCGGAAGCTCTAAGTCTATTCTTCCTAAATTCGTTTATAAATTCAAAATCGGTTGATATTTAACTTAGTTAGAAGTTGATAAGTGCCTATTGGTACGAAAACCCGGTTTTTTTAGCCGTAACTCAATATTTTGGAGGTGTTTGGAAAATTTCAAATACAGATTGTTGTTATAGTCGACAATACCTACCAGAATAATAGTAACATTTCGCAGGTATTATTTTTTGTCACACTGTGTAATTTATACATGAACACTTGTATAAAAGGATTAGGGTAATGTATGAGTCTGGGCCATTAAAATTGTTAAATTTGGGTAATTAAAACCGAAATTTAGCTATTTATGTGCTAAATTTGCATATTCTGGTAACTACTGTCAATGGTGTGAAGTGACGATGGTTATGGATGGTTTGTACATAGATAAGGATAGTTTGATGTCGGTCCGTCGATGTGTTATTATTTTAATTTTATGGTTTGATATCCGTCTGTCGATGTACATATGTAGTTAATTATGTAGGCACGCAGGCTTGTTTGTACGTAATATATTTTTGTTTTAATTTTTAAATTTTGAATTTAATGTTTTCTTGGTCTGTTGAGCGGTTGCAGTAGGTTTATGATATTTTAGAGTGCAATGTTTTTAAGTGAGAAAGTGTATGTGCGTTTGTGCATAGAGAAAATGTTGCTTTAGTTTTTTTGTTATATTCTCTTTAGCTAGTGGACATGGAAGGGTATTTTAGAAAGAAATTATATATTGAGATGGGATATCAATGTTTTTGTTTTTGGTTTTATTTAGTTTGATTTTTATTTAATTTATCTCCTAAGTTTAAAGAGTTTTCAGATATTAATAAAATATGTAATTTATGAGCAATGAGAAATTGAAGTGTGAGATATTTAGGATTATCAAAGGAAATTAGATATGCATGATCATGGGAGGGTGCGTGTGTATTTTCGTATGTTTTTACAATAACTTGAGCGTTGATAGATGGGTAAGTAGTCGTATATATAAATAAATTCAGTGAAGTGCGACTTTGGCCCGCGCACGAAGGTTTCGCGATTTTTTTGGTTTTTGAAGTTTTTTAATTTTTGCGATTTTTATTATTTTGGTGTTTTTTTCATATAGGTGATTTTTTTGGTTTTGGCGATTTTTTAGTTTTGAGCATTTTTTTTTTGGTTTTTGGCGTTTTTTTTGCGATTTTTTTCGTTTTGGCAATTATTTTTTAATTTTGGCGATTTATTTTCATTTTGGAGATTTTTTTCATATAATTAATTATTTTGGCGGTTTTTTGATTTTGTGCGATTTTTTCGAATTTCGCGATTTATTTTAGTGTTAGAAATTTTTTTTAATTTTTGGCGATTTTTTTAATTTTGGCGATTTTTTTTAATTTTTGGCGATTTTTTTAAAATTTTTGGCGTTTTTTTTGGTTTGGCGATTATATAATTTTTGGATTTTTTTAGTTTTACCGTTTTTGCAAATTTCAAGAGTTTACCTCTTACGGTTTCTAAGATATAGCAAGTTGTCAAAATTACATAGTCAAAATTGCATTTACTGATGGATCACCCTTTAATTAAAATTTTTTTTAAATTTTAGTGTTAACTGTTGTAGTCTATTAAAAATACACTAATTTTACAAGTTTCAAGTGTCAATATGCATATGTATATACAATTGTATGTATATTACATGGGACTTTAACATTGTTCGTTGCTCGTTTTGGACCACCCTTTAATTTTTAATTATCACGTATTTGTTGTTGTAGTGGCAAGGGTTCTACATAGTCTGTCCAAATTTCAGGTCCGTAGCTCTTATAGTTCCTGAGAAAATACCGTGTGACGGACAGACGGACAGCGTAGCAAAAACAACAGGGTTCCTTTTTTCACCTTTGGTGTACGGAACCCTAAAAAGCGAGTGTGTAGCACCAACTACACACCTGGCATTTTTTGTGTTCTAATCATATAATCTTTCTTTGCCTGGCAAAGAAAAGTGCCAGCCTTAACGATAAAAACCTCCATTACACGGGGAAGCAAGAGGGGTATACTATGATGGGATCGAGTTGTGTAATAAATCCAGTTTTTATAGAACGTACAATGAATAAAATGGATTATTTAAAAATACATATAGCAAATTTAGCACAGTTAGCTGCCAAAGTAAAGCCAGTTTTCAACTAATAAATATTGTTAGCGATATCCTAGTAGCGAAACAATACAGTAGAACACCGACAAGTAGATATTAATAAATATTTTTAGCGATTTCCTAGTCGCAAAACAATACAGTAAAACACCGATAAGTAGTTATTAATAAATATTGTAAGCGATATCCTAGTCGCTAAACAATACAGTAGAATACCGATAAATAGATTTTAATAAATATTGTTAGCGATTTCCTAGTTGCGAAACAATACAGTAGAACACCGATGAGTAGATATTAATAAATATTGTCAACGATTTCCTAGTCGCGAAACATTAGAGTAAAGCACCAATAAGTAAAGCACAATAGTAGTGCGGAATAACAATTAAATGAATTGTATTTAAGAGAAAAACTAAATTCATTCATTTTAAATAAGAAATAATAATAATTAAGGACAAAAGACGTCTTAGATGTGTTTCTTCTGTGGAACGGAAATGGAACCGGCCACTGCAGAATACTCGATGGTGAAGTTAGGGGATG
The DNA here is from genome assembly GCA_905220375.1 of Tachina fera. Classification (NCBI taxonomy): domain Eukaryota; kingdom Metazoa; phylum Arthropoda; class Insecta; order Diptera; family Tachinidae; genus Tachina; species Tachina fera. The sequence goes on from LR999967.1 coordinate 57,993,949, forward strand.
GAGGATTGACCAAATCTCCCCTGCTCTACTACACGAACGTCTTTATAAAACCTGGATACCATCTACAGAAATGTGGATGAATGGAACTCCAGGTACAAGAAAAAGTGTTGATTTTTATACGGACGGCTCCAAAACACATGAGGGTGTGGGCTATGGGGTCTTTTCGAGGGCTTTAGGTCTTCGTATTGCAAGGCGACTTCCGGATCACTGCAGTGTCTTTCAGGCAGAGATCCTTGCTATAAGAGAAGTTGCGAACTGGTTAAAAGTGAATGTCACTTCAACGACTTTAATTAACATTTACACCGATAGTCGAGCAGCTATTATGGCCCTCGAATCCTCGCTTCTAAGAACAACAACAGTCCTCGACTGCCGATCATCTCTAAATGAGATGGCAGAGCAATTTGATATTAGGATCATCTGTATCCCGAGGCATAGAGGCTTACAGGGGAACTCTAGGGCTGACGAGCTTGCTAGAATTGGGACAACCTTACAGGTTCCACTGGATTTGGAATGTGTAGGTCTGCACCTACTCTCTTGCAAACTCAGACTTAGGCGCAAGACAGAGGATGAAACAAATAGCAAGTGGGTCACAAGAAATGATTGCGTGATCACAAGGCAGTTATGGACTCACCTAAATAGAGAAGGTACGGATTACCTAATTTCAAAGAATAGGAAACAAATCTCGATTCTAGTGCCCGTGTTAACCGGACACTGTCTCATAGGTAGGCATGCACAAAGGCTAAGGGTTGAACACAACGACTTTTGCCGTAGCTGCCAAGATATTGATGAAGAGGAAAGCATAGAAGATTTTCTTTGTCACTGTCCTGGACTTGCCGGAAAATGGCCACAATGGGCGCTCTTGACTTCAGGGAACTTTCTGACGTTGCTGGTGTTAAACTTCAACGTATTAGCAGCTTTATACTGAGCTCTGGATGGTTCGACGGTGGGGAATCCGCATAAGTAGAGTCTCCGTGTTATCACAATGGACCAAAACGGTCTAAGTGAGTCCGGATTTCTGACTGCCACCCCTACCTAACCTAACCTAAGGACAAAAGACGTGTGCAGAGCTTGACATTTTCAGGCTGAGTATACCCGGCCGAAAACGTCGTTACACTGGTAATAAAGGAAGGTTATATGTGCGCACACTTTTATGTGTATGTGTGTACGTCTGCAGCTTTGTATACAACTGTTGTTGCTATAGTGCTTGAACGTGAATATGTGTGTCCGTTTAGTTCTTTAGTTAAATACTTCTAGATAGTTCTTTGCATTGGAACTGTAGGAATATTTCCGCGTAACACTTACATTAATCATGTTGAATATTACGTAACAATATTTTTACGTAACAATTAGGGTGTTCACAATAGCGTTTTCAAATGTGTGTTAATATTGCAACGTTTAAATTTTAATACTTTAATATGTTCTGTTTGGTTTTGTTTTGTATGTAAATCTAATTAATTACCAGGTAAATATGGCAATATGGCAATGTTAAAACTCTAAAGCCTACAGTACACGGCATGTAAAAATACACATGCACATGTGGCTCTGACGTAATTTTGACGTCATCATGAAGCTATATTTTCTACATGCCGTGTACTAGCAATACATGTAAATTGAGAAATTTAAATCACTACTCACGTGTTGTTTCTGGAAATGTGTCCGACTCGGCTAAATTTGCTATATTTAGATTGTGGAACAAAAATACTATCAATATTTTACGACATGTAGCAACTACAAATAATTAAAAAAATGCAGCCAACATGCTGAAAATTCTCGTGATGTGATATTCACGTGCGCATGTGGATTTTTGCATGCGGTGTACTGTAGGCTTTAGTCTTTCATAAGCATTCGTATAAACAAGTATGTCACTCTCTATCTCTCTCATATTATACACTTATATATAAATAATATAAAGATGTACAGTGTACAGTTGTGTATTAATATCGTTTCCTGCTTACAATGAAAAATTAAGATGGCGCATTATTGCGACATTAAAATTTTGAATTCCCTAAATATATTAAGAAAAACTTCATTAAACCAAATATGCTCAATATATACGTCATTGAGTACACAATAATGCTTGTTTACATGATACGTTATACGTCTATTAAATTGTACTTTCATCATCCTGAAAGCCTAAATACACAGAAAACGTATAAACAGAACGTGAAATATATGGAACATAGTAAGTCTTCTAATAAAATGTTTAATTACACAGTCAATTTCCAGGGAATTGTTTAACACAAATTTATTTACAATTACAAAAATACTGCCTAAGAGCGAGTCCAAAGTAGAAAAGTGTAAAAAAATCGAAAAAATTATATTTCGTGAAAATATACAGACATACATATATCTGAAATTCACTGAAACAGTATATACATGGTTCAAGAGGTCCTAGCCTCTTCTTTCTATATCCGTTTATAAATTTAAAATCGTTTGATAGTTAACCTAGTTAGAGGTTGACAAGTGCGTACGGGTACGAAAAACCGATTTTTTACCTGTAACTCAAGATTTTGGATGTGTTTGAAAAATTTCATATACAGATCGTTGTTATGATCGACAATACCTAGCAGAAATATAATAACACTTAGCAGGTTTTTTTTGTCACACTGTGTAATTAACAGCACTAGTATTTACACCCCAGATCGCAGTTCTTATCATCCTAATGTACCACTCACTATAATATCGGAAAATTAAAACCGCAAAAAATCGTTGAGCTTTTGCTGGAGAAATATTTCAATAATTCCAGCAGAACTATTTTAAAAATGTTTTGTTTTTTTGCCGAATGTAGTTTGTCATTGTTGACGGTGTTGTGAATCAGAATTGAACAACCCTCGTACCCGTACATTGCACTAATTTGTTAACGCAGCAACAACCAATTCATTCACTTGGTTGTTTGTTAAATTCTTTGCGTTGACAAATTGTGCAATACGATATTTCGTAATTGGGTCAAAAGCTTAATAATATTAAGTATGTTAGCAAGTAAGCATAATAATGTTAACTATTAAGCATAATATTAATATATTAAATTATGATTAAGTTTTGTATAAATAGTTCATGTTAAGAAACCAAATGAAGAGTTGTAGTTTGTTAGTTGAAGACAGGTGTAATAGAGGAGTTGTAATTAGTTAGTGAGGGCAGTTGTAGTTAGTTGTAGATAATTGTAATCAGTCAATGGTAATTAGTTAGTTGTAATTAGGGTCTTGTATTTAGCAGTCAAAAGTTAGTCATACCTGCGATTCCCACGGGACCCTCCAGGTTTAAAATTGTAAAGTAAAATAATAAGATACTAGTTTTTAGTTGGCACAACTGTTTAATAAATCCCTTTTAATATACAAAAGAAAAATCCGTTTTTAAATTCAACACAACAACGGCAGTAGTTCGTGATGGCTTTGGAATATTAACAACACAGGTCAAGTTTATAGAAATTCAAATATTTCCTTATTGTCAACTTGTGACGAGACTATAGGCATACACTACTATATTAGACACGACACCGGCGAATTCAAGATAATTCGCTTTACCTGAATTTAGCGGTAGAGATAGCAAATATGAGTAATTTCTATGCCTTTCTCTGTCAGATAATTCAAATAAAATGACGTTTAGTTACTTACAAAATAAAAATTTTTTTTGGAGGAATTGGCGCAAATTGGATAAAAAACGATTTTGCCCCAAAATCCTTGCCAAACTTGGTAATTTGTGGACAAAATTTGGTAGATTATCTTGTCCACATATTACCAACAGGGAGAAAAGTGACCAAAACAAAAGTGATGGTGAAAAAAACCTGGATTACTGGGAGCGTCACACAACAAAAGTGAAAACGTAAGCGTATATTTATTTTTTCTTTTAGTTATTTATAATAGATTTTAATAATATATTCTTATTTTCCATGAACTGCAAATGTTCTATTGGTTGTGCTGAACGATAGAAGATGAATTCGTTCCCGATAGAGCCAACTAAGTAAGTAATTAACATGAAAACTTCCGTGCAAAGTGAATTTTTAAGGTAAAATTTCAGTGTGAAATTTTGTACATTGGAAGGAACAAATTATGTTCTAGTCCAATGTACAATTCCTTAGGTTAACATGTCGCGAAGAAAATAATAAATTGTCCAATTTACAAACTCCTTGGTTAACATTTTGTCGTGCTTGGATTAATTGAAACCAATTTGGTTCGTTTTTGCAAGTGCCTTACGCAAACAATTAGTTTATATGGCTAATGTGTACAGATAAAGTTAAGTGTAGTTTTGGGATCTAGCACATTGGAAGGGACAACGATGTCCCTGTTCAATGAACAACAGCACAGGTTAACAAGTCGTATAAAAATATAGTGTTCAGATCTTTTGGATTCCAAGTATTTTATTCCTTTTGTGTTTTTTGCAAGTTCTCGACAAAAATAAGTGATTTCTATCTACGAAAAGTGAATTGTTTCTGTGGAATTTTGTGCATTGGAAGGATAAGTGACGTTGGTGAACAAATCGCTTAAAAAAGAAGAGTTCCGATCAATTGGAATCAAAATGTGAATGACAAATGTGTGAATGCATACATATAAAGTGAATTGAAAGGGTGGAATTTTGTACATTGGAAAGAACGATGATGGTTATATCCAATGTTCAAAACCACAAGTTAATTAGTCGTTCTGTGGCCTATTGTACAAGTATTTGATACGAAGAATAAATAACTTTGCAATAAATGAAAAGCCCTACAGCTACACAATATTTTTCAAGAGATATAATTTTTCCTTTGTATCTAAATATAAAATTTTAATAATACAAACATTTTTATTTTACTTTTATTTACATATGTGAACGTCAACAAGAAAACCCAGAAGAATCTTAAAGAAATAGATGTTCCAAAACTTTATTCGATCCCTAAAAATCTAAACTGGAAAGATAAAAATGCATTTAAGAAGGAAGAATGTTCGCAAAGAAAACAACTGTAGACTTTGATGGCATAAGTAAATAAAATATATTTAATTTTTATTGTAATTATTAAAAATCAAAAGTTATGTGAGACATTTTTAGATTTAATTGAAATGTACTGAATTCTAATTAGAAATAATTTCTTAATCTTAAAAATATTTCATTCAATAAGAATTGAAATTACTGAACTAAAGCCCGATTAAAAAATTATTTCTGATTAAAAAATCAAAAGTTATTTAAAAAATTTTAATTAATTATATTAGTAAATATTTTAATTTTGTTTTGTTTTTGTAACAATTTAAGATGATTTACAAATATACATACATTTATACAATTCTAAAAAATTAAAAATATGAATGCAATTTCAAAATTAAACATACTTCTTTTAAGATTTTGTTACTACAAATTGGGGTATACGCTTAATAAAGAAATAACATGTTTCTACATTATATTAAGCAAGCTACTTGTTTAAAAAATTTCTATAGAAATCAGTCAACAATTTGCATGGTAAAAACTGCACATAAATTGGTTTACTTAATTTATGTTATATTTTGTGTTGATACTCTTTTGTTAAGGCTTTATAAAGACTTACTACCAATTTATAGAAGACAAGTAAACATCATCGTCTGCCTCTTTGTTTTATTAGGGTTTTATTACAAAAAATCGTATGAAAATCTGTTTCTTAAACCTTTTTCGTCTGCCTCTTTGTTTTATTAGGGTTTTATTAAAAAAAATCGTATGAAAATCTGTTTCTTAAACCTTTTTTGTTTTTATAGAGCCTTTTTAGTTTTTATAAATAAGGCTGTAAATATTTCGACCAAAGATATACATATGACTTAAGCTACGGTCACTCTTGTCACACATTTGCCCAAGAAAGCGTAACCAACAAACACTAATGAAAAAAGTTTTGATCCAGACATTTATTTATCAAATTAAACAGTTTCGAACACAAACTAACAGACAATATTAAAGAATCCAACATTATTGGCTACTCTTTAACTTTATAAAATTTCGTCTGAATTGAAAGATTTTTCATTAGCATTTAGTGGTTACGCTATTTGGGCAAATGTTTGATAAGTGTGACCGTAGCTTTAAGGTACGGCTTATCATTTGCAAAAAAAAAAAAGCGTATTCAACAAACGCTAATGAAAAATCTTTCAATTCAGACAAAACTTTGTCTAGTTAAAGAGCAGCCAATAATGTTGGATTCTATGGCATTGTCTGTTAGTTGTGTTCGAAACTTTTTAATTTGATAACCATGGATAAAAACCTTTTCCATTAGTGCTTGTTGGTTACGCTTTTTTGGGCAAATTTTTGACAAATGTGCCGTACCTTTAAACCACTTCCATAATTAATTGCACATACATATATGAAGTGAGAAAAATACAATTTGCTTAAAGCATACCTTCTCACTGTTATTTGTATTTAAGTTTTTATGCAACGGAAATCTTAAGTTTATGTGTCGATTTTTAAATTTTCGAAGATTTAAAGCTTTCGAAATACTCATTGAATTTCAATTTAAAATCACTTAAATCCATTTCCATGTCACCATCGGAGCTTCATACTTAACCTGACCAGACATCCACTTTTCACTGGTTGATCCCAGCTCGGATTTCTATCGCCCTTTCTCCCGCTTTTTAGAGTTATGAAACTTTCAATCTCTTATTCGATTTTTATGAATCGAATAAATATTTTTTTAAAAGAAACAATTTTTATATAACTATTTTGTGGAATACAATTCTCATTGTTAACATAATCAGTCAAGAACAGTTTCAAAATTCTCACTGCATTAGTTTTCACGATATTTTTTAAGTAAACATTTTCTCTATTTGAGAGGAGCCATTAAAAAACTAATATTTAATTTACTTAGAAGATCACAAACAGTGTTGCCAAAACGGCGGTTTTCCCGCTATATGTGACTGTATTTTGTTGTCATTAGCGGCAAGTCTATTTAAAAAACCACCAGCGGGAATTTTAGCGGAAGAATTTCTTAGTTGACGGATTTTCAGCGTTTTTCTGAACCTTATAAAGAAAGGTATTGAATCAAAATAAAGTATTTTTAACGCAGCTCTGCGACACGTACCCTGGTATTTATGTAGGTTTTTTTTTTCGATATAAGCACGCGCAGAGAAAAGAAACTAACGTCACTTTTTTGCAAATAAAAAATTGACATATTGTGGTCGTGTAGTGTGAAACGTTAAAAGGTAAAAAATAAAAACATGTATATACATACGAGTATAAAAGTGAACAAATCTCATTTTTAGTGAATAAAATTTAATTAGAGATTAAATTTATATTACAAACCAATTTAATCATTCTTTTCGTATTAAAGATAAAAGTGAACAAATCTTTAAACAAACGGAAAACAAAACGAAAACTGGGTGATTGGACCAGTGAGTATGAGGAAAACATAATGTCAACCAAAATGTCTCAAAACAATAACTTTTTCTGAATAATTTGTTTTTGATTAGACTTTTTTAATAAAATTTTCCTTCGAAATTAAACTTCAAGCCAATTTGAACTCAGCGTTTATTTTATTAACACTATTTTTTAATTTCAGATAGTCAGAAAGTCAGGAAATTTTAACAATATTTCACAAATACTTCAAGCAAAACGGCAAGATATTATACTACACGTGTAGAATAATTGGGGTCTATCGCAGAAAATATTGAAAAGATACTTTTTTTGCATGTTTTTTTATTTATTGTATCTTCATGTATGAACTAACAAAAAGTATTAAAATCTTAAATCTAACATATAATTAATAGGCTCGACCAATGCCAGACATACCTAAGTGATAGTTGTAAATAATACATAGTTTCAAGCAACTTTATTCGGAGTGTTTAGTATTAGAGCCCTTGTATCTCTCTTTTTTAAGCGGATGTGTCCAGTAAAGTTCCAAATATTACGAGCAGTCGGATTAGGATGTGACTCGAGCTTTGTTAGATATTTGCCTGCGTACTTTGCAATTTCTTCAGTCACTAGTGGCATATTTAAATCACTACGTATATTTGAATTCTTAATGTACCATGGAGCAGATGTTATTAACCTTAAAATTTTGTTTTGTCTTCGTTGAATTCTCTCTACATGGGAAGCTGAAGCAGTGCCCCATAACTGGATACCGTAACACCATATTGGTTTAAAACCGTCTTGTATATTAAAAGTTTGCAGTCCAGGCTGAGTGTTGCATTTCTGCCAATCAGCCAATGTACCTGAGTTAATTTTAGTTTCATTTGAGTTAACTTATAGTCAATGTGATGTTTCCATGTAAGCCGTCGATCGAGGTGTATACCAAGATATTTCACATGTGAATGTTGAGGAACAACTTGATTATTAATCCGAATGGGGGAACAAGTATCTCTTCGTAAGGTAAATGTTATATGGACAAACTTTTGTTCATTTACCTTAATTCTCCATAAGTTTAACCATAGTTCCATCTGGCTAATGTGTTCCTAGAGTTTTCGGGATGCCTCATCAGGGTTTTCGTGCAAACTAAGGCAGGCGGTATCGTCGGCAAATGTAGAAGTGTGGATACTACTGCTCACAGGCATATCACAAGTATAAATCAAATATAAAAATGGCCCCAGTATACTCCCCTGTGGCACACCGGAGGAGATAGTTTCAGGCATACTCATAAAGTGTCCTTCCACAACTGTAAATTTTCGTGCAAGAATGTAACTTTCCAAAAGATTTAGAATGTTTATTGGAAAGTATGTCTTCAATTTCAAAATCAGGCCCTCATGCCACACTTTATCAAATGCCTGAGAAACATCAATAAACAGGGCAGAACAATACTTCTTTTCTTCAAATGTTTTTCTGATAAATTGAACCAATCTATGCGTTTGGTCAATGGTGCTATGCTGGCTTCTAAAACCAAATTGATGGTCCGGGATGCACCCATTTACCTGTCTTTGGAATCATTTTAACCTTGGCAAAGCTTCCAGCAGTGTGGCTAATACTCCAGTCGCAAAATGGAATTAAAAATGAATAACGGGATTCTAATTGCAGTGCGAGGTAACTTAATCAGCATCTGGTTACTAATTCTATCCATACCGGGAGCTTATTTCGGGTTGAGTTCGGCAATTAGTTTTGTACATCACACATCGTAAATTTTAAGGGTCGAGGGGTTAGAGCAACTACACTCCGCAAACCAGCAACACCGGCACATGTGTTTGGTGTAAATACGGATTTTAAATGCTCAGCAAATATTTTACATTTTTCCGTATCGCTTCTTGCCATACGCAGAGGTGGCTTAAACTCAACGGGTATTTTAAGCTTTTTAGCAGCGCGCCACAAAGAGTAATTGGTGTGACATCAAAACCTTCCAGATAATTTTTAAAAGATGCAGTTTTTTCCGATGCAAGCAACTCTTGGAGTCGTTTAGTGCACTCTTTAAATCTGATTTTGTGTTGAGGTGATCTGTGCTGTTGCCATTCCCTTCTAGCTGTCCTTTTTTCACGTAAAAGACGTTCAATGTCTGTAGAATAAATTCTATTAAACCCAGTCTGCGGATGGGAAGTAGTGGCATGTACAGCAGCTTGTTTAATATTTTCGTTAAGATTTTCAGTGTTAGATTCAATATCATCTGGTGTTCTTAGCTTAATATTTTCCGTACAATGGCTACTGAATTATTTTTTGAACCCCAGCCAATTAACACGGTTGATCATCTTCATCACATATGGGACCGGGAAGTCACTTCTTAGTGGGCTACAAATTGTAACAATCGTGGGAGAGTGATCGGAGGAGAGATCTGGAGAAGCTTCAACATGAATTAATTCCCTAGTGATATTTTTCACGACTCCAAAGTCTATAACATCCGGAATTTTTTATATGTCCCTAGGCCAGTAAGTGGGCTACCCACTTAAAATGACGTCCAATCACATTTTTGAAATTGTGATGAACAATGCCCGACCTCTAGGTGTAATAAGACGCGAACCCCAGAACGTATGTTTTGCATTATAGTCTCCAGCTGCTACGAAAGAAGGGCCAAGAGATTTGTAGAATTCCTCGAATTGATCCTCAGTAATTGCGAATCTGGGAGGGGAGTAAATTGATGATATCACGAAATTTGTAACAAAATTTTCGACACAAATATTTGTTACTTGTAGATGTTCTTCACAAATGTTATCAAGGACATAGTGTTTGAGTCTTGTTAACAAAAAGTAGCGGGGCTACGCACGTGTAAGTTTAGTATTAAGTTAAATGTACTTCTGCTTATTAAAAGTATTCACTAAAAATGTAAAAATAAAACTTAAAAAAAAATTAAACCGACTTCAAAAATAATCACTATAAAGCTACAAATAATATAGATCTAGTTAAATAAAAGATTTTTATATATGTTACCTACAGTGCCAGTAATATTGGTAGGAACACATAGGAACATGCCCGGTAAAAAAACTGCAAGTAATTTTATGTAATTTTTATGCTTAGTTAGCAATGTTGCTGGCACCAACTTCAAATGGCACTATAGGCAACATATATAAAAATCTTTTATTTAACTAGATCTATATTATTTGTAGCTTTTTAGTGCTTATTTTTGAAGTCGGTTTAATTTTTTTTAAGTTTTTTTCAACTAGTGCTTATTTCGTGATTGGTACCACTTAGCTCATATCTGATTTGACAGATAATTAGTTTTATCCTTCCGCTTAACGAGCAAACTGACCATCCAGTGCGTTTTCGCTTCGCTAAGTGGGCCTGGGATCGACTTACAGAAGATGCCGATTTTGCCAAAAAAAATCATCTTTTCAGATGAAGCTCATTTTGATCTTGGCGGGTATGTAAACAAGCAAAATTGTCGCATTTGCGGCACAGAAAATCCGCACGCATACATTAAAAAGTCGACGCACCCAAAAAGAGTCACTGTTTGGTGCGGATTTTGGTCCAGAGGCATAATTTGGAAAATGTGGCAAGGAGTGGCCATTACAGTCAATGGCGATCGTTATCGGGCCATCTTGAACGAATTTTTGTTTAAAAAAACTGAAGAGGAGGATATTGGCAACATTTGGTTTCAACAGGACGGCGCTACGTGCCACACAGCCGAAGCTTCAGTAGTTTTTTTTATAGCATTTTCAAAAAAAAGTTATCTGGCGGACCCTTTAGATAAATATTTTTGTTTAGTTAAGAGCGTTTCTTTTGAGTTGAAAAGTGTGTTTTCTAAGTACATATGAAGCTTTGTGCACATCCCGCTTTCTAAAAAATAATTTTTAAATCCCGCTTTTTGACGGTATTTTCTTCAAAATCCCGCTTTTTGATCGATCATGTCCCGCTTTTTGCAAAAAACATCTGATCACGTTATTCATACTACTATTGGCGTAATTTAAAGTTAATAAAAACTCCCCAAGATTTTAATGATCGTCATTAAATAATATATGAAAATAATAGAAAACACAAGTTTTTATAATTTCATTAAAAAATTTAATAGATTCCTTGAAAAATTTTGATTTTTATTATTTTGCAGAAAATCCACTTGATGCCAAACAATGTAGAGACAAATTGTAGTCAAACTGTTTAAATGATTTTCATTTCCTCATCCTTCCACCATTTTAAATATTTTTAATTTACATAAATAACTTATTTCCATATGAAACTACAACATTTATTACCAATATAGGTGAAAAATATATAGAAGGAAATGGTCTTGCAGAAAAATATTTCTTCCAATTCTCATGGATAAAAATGTTTCCTTTCAAAAAATATATTCATACATGGATACCTACATATGTATGTATGTAATAAGTTAACGCTTGTACATGTATGTACATACATATATAAAAAATAACAGTTTTTTTAAATATAAAGTAAACAAAACTTGCAGTTCACAGTATAATAGTTTGAATGTGTGTGATGTTAAATTTTAAAATTTATAACCCTTGACACAAACCTTGTGCTTTTACAGAGCTCTGTTAGCGTGTTAACAGACCTTTGTTGAGCTAAAAAAATTCGAATAATGCTTTTCCATTATATGATGCAACCGATACGGGAAAAATTAATATAAAATTTATGGATAAGGTGTTTAAAACCCATGAATCTATTTCTGAAAAATGAATTTGAACCAAACATCGTCAAGTTTTCAACTTGCAATTTTCTGAGGGTTACGCACTTTTCTTGGGAAGGAGGCGATGCGGGCGGACAAAAGTGGTCACCTATTATGGACCACATAGTATTCTATATTATAGAGTTGCGACCATTTAGTTAAATTAAAAGTTGTTGACAGTGTTGTAAAAGAAAAGTATTGTAAACAAGTAAGTAGCAATCAAGGCGAATTTATAACAGGTGGCTGCACTAGCGATTTTAGTCACAGCTGTTTGTCAGTTGCCTTGGTAGCAATACTAAAAACTGAAGCACATAAAAGCTTAAAAGTATAACATAAAAAATATGTACATATATATAATAATAATAATGTATAATTTTTTTTGGCAAAAAAAAGAAATAACCAAAATGAGAAAAATATTCACATCTCCACATTAAAGAAAAAATAACCAATTTTGGTTAGAAATAACCAAAAACGGCAGCCCTGCTAGGCAGGAATGTCATCTCGTGAGAGTTCGTGTGTGATTCTTAACAATAGCTCACGCACGATCACGCACGAGTAATTTTTTTAAGTCACGCTCACGCACTCACGGTTGATTAATTATAAATTTGATCTCGATCACGCGTGAATCACGCGTGACACGATAAAATCACTACATTTGCACATCTCCAGTTGCCAGTGGTTTCATACCATTGTATGAATAAACCGATAAATGATTTGGCGTTATAGCATCAGCATTTTTATGCTCAATTGGATTATATACCAAATGTCGAGAGCTAATTATATTTTCTATTTCGGCTAGCATACTGCGAAGCTACTCTTCTGTTGGTATTCGAGTGGGTGTAATATTGAACGAAACTATTTTATAGACCTCACGAGTCTTTCCCAGGCACCTTACATATGGGGGCACGGCGGAGAAATAAAATTCCACTTTGTATATGTGGTCGTGAAGCGCGTATTATTTCGTTTTTATTAACCTCTTTTACGGCCTCCATAACTTCTCGTTCAGTAATTATGAAGTTTGTGCCGTTATCACTAAAAAAACTGCCTAAGCGTCCCGCGGTGACACATAAAATTTCTGACTGATATGATGCATGATGAAGTATTCAAATTTATTACAGTTTCTATGTGGACAGCTGTCACCGTAAGGCAAGTAAACAGAGCGACATACCTCTTCTCAATTCGTGGGCCAACAGTCACCATCACAGTCCCGAAGTAGTCTACACCTATGTACGTACACATCTTACATTGTTTTAAAATGCTTTTAAGAACGGCTCTTAATCGAGGTTTGTAAAAGCGCTTCATTAACAACGGTTTCATGGATGAGGTGCTCATATATGCTGTGAAAATGCATAATTAGAATTTAGGCAATTCGGCTGACTTTAGGTAAAATTACGGGAAGTTTCATTTCGTCATGAATGTTAGCCTTATCTATTCGCAAGTTTGGGTGTTACTCTGTACAATGGACTTGAGTTGCTCAAGTTTTTATTTGACTTCAAAGCTGTAATTTTTTCCGCTTAAAACTCTGTTTGTGCGAGACGAAACAATAGATTTTCCGCTCTAATTAAATCCATTGAAGTTAGCTCTTTGTTTAATATAGGTTTTTTCTCAATGATATCACAAAAACGTAACTCGTATGCAGTAGCTGTTAAAAGTCTATTCCGCTTAGAAAACGATTTTATTTTATTAGCATTGTGGAATTGTACATACTCAACCAATTCTGTGTCATTAAGCTCTGATACGGTGTCATAGTTTTGCTATTCGCTTACCAGAGTTAAAAGAAATTCTGGTCCACTGACTAGTAAATGTAATATCTGGTTTTTCGGTCCACTTTGTCGCTTCATCGGCAACGTTCTGGTTTCCAGGTAACCAGTGTTATTCATGCAAATCAGTTGAATCTAAAGTTTCGCTTATCCATAAAGATACAAATTGATGATATTCTTTGTTATTGTGTACAAGCCAACTGATCACTGTCCTTTAGTCAGACCAAAAATACTTATTTTTTATTGAAATTAAGTGATTATTTTCGATACTACTTGCAAATCGAGAACCAATGAGCGCGGCCATGAGCTCTAAGCATGGTATGGAACTTATTCTAAGTGGCACCACGCGGGTTTTAGAACCCACCAGAGAACAAACGATGTCTTCTTTGCGAACAATACGGAGATATGCTATTGCCGCATACCAATTTTCGCTTGCGTCTACACATGTGTGTAGCTCAGTATACGTATTTTTATAGTCAGCGATAAATTTCAAGTAGCAACGTTCGATACTAATATTTTCTAAGTCGGGGATATTTTAACCATTTGTTCCATTCAGGTACTTGCTCATCTTTGATTGGCTCGTCCCAGCTGACACCGCTGATCTCTTGCAGTATAATTTTAAGAAACATAACGAAATTACCAATTAATCCCAGAGTATCATACACTGTCATTAAAATTTTGAGAATTTAACGTTTAGTGGGATGTTTATTAAGTCGAATAAAGTCATGATTTAGTACATGGGGTGCAATTTTAAATCGAGTTGTATCATCCGTTGGATTCAAAAAAACACCTAAGACCTTTTCCGTTTCTTTTTATCAGAGTCCATAATAATCTGCTTTTCGTATGAATTTTTTGGATTTTCCAAGTTTTTTAATACCTCAATTTTATTTGAGAGCCAGTTTATGAGGCTCCAAACATCATGACATTAATAATATAAACGTCCGGCTTTTTGATAGCATCACAATTACGCCACAAGAAACGCTGTGCATATCTTCCTTCTTCCCATATACAGTTGGTGAAACATTACTTCAATATCACCTGATAACGCTACAGACTTTTCCCTAAGTTGAAAAAGTATTGCTGGTTGCAATTTTTTTTACTATTTGTACTTTTCTGTGGGAATAGAACCACGGCAAAATATGATTTTTTTGCAATTGTGCTCTATTTACATGGATTTATTTTGAACCGCTTTACAACTCAAAGATCCGGTTATACATATTTATCCATCATCTTAATACTTTGCATTTGGATATCAAGAACGACCGAATCCGAAATTTCTAGCTCGCTATATGATTTTTTAAGTGAAAAAAGGTACAAAAAATTAAAAAATTAGAACATCTCAAAAACTGTAGCATAAAAAATTAACCTCCATTTTTGAATTCAGCGGAAGAAAATACATAAGGAAAATAACCTCTTATCAAATGTACATTTTCGGTGCAAACTAGTGTTATCTGCATCTGTTTACAATATATAAAGAGTTTTCCGAGAAGACAGAGGTCTTACAAAAATGAATGCTATAAAATTCGCATTTATCAATACTTTGGACTGAAAATTCTCACTTAGGTGAAACAGTATGCAATAAATACACAAAATGTGAAACCACGTAGAATTTTCTTTTGAGTTCCCGCCAATTCCCAAAAAGATTTCATAAAATCCCAAATATGGGTTTTTGGTATTTCTGCTGTATTTTTCTTATCTTTCGCTTGGCGTAGATAATATTTTGGAAAATATTTAAAAACATATAATGTCTCAAGGTGATATCACAAATTTTCTGGTTCAAACCTTGGAATTTGAGAAAAAAAGGCCTAAAATTTGATATTTATAACAAAAATAGGTCAATTTCGAAACGATCTGTCACCTTTAATAAACAAATTTCTTTGTAAAGATTTTTTTTTAATTAAATTTTTAATAAATATAAAAATAGGTTGTCGTAGAAAAATTTTAAAATAATAGCGAAATAATTAACCGACTTTTTTCTGCAATATATCAGATATCAAATTTTTTTCTAAATGTTAAATATGTTGTTCTTAACTCATAAAAAGTTTATATTATAAAATCGAACAAGATTAAATTACTCAATTAGCAGAAAAGAGGACCAAGGTTAGTAAAAAATCCAAAATTTAATTTTTTTCTCGAGTATTTCCTAAACTGTAAGCGTAACTCTTGGACAGAGAAATCCACTTGCAAAAAATCTTTTTTATCACATCAGAAACATCAGCTTGGTATTGGTTTGAATTTTTCATTAACCCGAGGTTGCCCTTTTTGGACTTTGTGGCTCCACCCCCTATAAGGCCATATAATATACTCTATTAGCTTAAATTTTTCTGTATCCTTTTTTCAAATCATTACGAATAGTATTATCATAAACTGTAAGATATCTTTATTTTTATGTAACTGCTTTTCAAGGAAGATAAGCCTATTTTTTGCCATTTCATAATTATTAGGACGCCGAATTGAATCATTTCCCTGTAGCAAACATATCACATAATGACCGATGCACTCTGGACGATTTTAAGAAATTGGGGGGCAAATGTAATTCTTTTTATGGTCACTGATTACAAAATGTTAAAGTTCATTCAAAAGTAGACATTAGTAAACCTCGGGAACCAAAAACTTTATGTCAACTATATCACAGTGAAAAGGGTGACTCAAAACAGACATTTTCAGTATTTTGCTAAAATGAGAAATTTCTTAGCAAGATTTTGATTTTCAAACATCTTAAATTTTTTGGTTTTATAAGATATTCAATCGAAATAAATTTTGTATAATTCCCCTATTGGTTAGCTTTCAGTACGAGAAAAGTAGTGCTTATAATTTTTAAAAATTATTTTTTTTTGTTCTTTTAAATATATTCATAAACTCTACCACTTAACAGAGCATAACTTCCACAGGTCAAAATTGAACAAAAAAGTATTAGCACTTTTTTGTAGCCAATACTCTCCTCTAAATGCCTATACTACATTGTACACCCGAGACGATCCGACCGTAACCACCAGAATAATTTTTCTGACACAAGGTCAACATTTTAGTAAAATAGTTATAAAAATGTTTTTTCTGTAATACTATTTTTTTTAATTATTTTAGTTTTTTTTATCAAACCTCTATTATGAAGGACGGTTTTTTAGATGGATATGCGTTTTTCTAAATCATGTACAGTTGGTCACAAAAATATCCTGCCTACTTAAAATAAAGTAAATTTATATAATTCAGGTCACAAATAACTATACTTTGCTTTTTTAATTAATTTATTTATTTATATTTATATAAAGGCATGTAACAAGCACTCGTCAGGTAAAACTATAAAATAATAAGGATACCGCAATTTTGATTTTATTATTATTAAATTAAAGTGAACATTTTGGAAACAATTTATGCAAACTATTTTTGTGACTAGCTTCATAGGTGCAAGCATGATACAATAATATAAGTAACCACGAAGCGCCAGAGGTTTTGCTTGTTTCGTGATGTGATCTGCTAAATGTTGTTTATGTTTTACCAACAAACGCGCACAGTGCCTATTCCCGCTTGTTCGGCAAAACTGCTATTGACGTTTTTTCTGTAATAAATTCGTCACTCACAATTGGCAGTACATACTTGGTGTACCAATATATTATATGAATTCGTTGATCGCATATAAGCAAACGACCAAAATTCTTTTTCTGTCATATTATAGTATTAACGTTAAAAAGAAAAATGTGTAGAATATTTTTCTGATGAATAATGACATAAATTTTAGCTTTTTGTTTGATGTCAATTAATGTGATTTTTTTTATTGTCATATATGTAAATTTAACTTTTCTTTTGCTTTCTTTTGTGTTTTATATTCAGATTTATATTTTTTCTTTGTTCTTTTTATGTGAATTAAAGTTTTTGTTCTATTATAAGCTTGAAAAGACTGTAAACTTTGTGAATTAAAAAAAATACAATACTATATAAAACCAGAAATTTACGAAGTAGTTGATTATCCGACGTTAACGAAACCCGTCATTATTTATCTCCGGCTTATGTGCTCTTTTCATCATAGTATTTTTGTGAATGAAAACTATGATGAATACTCGTCACTGTTTTCGTCAACCGAATGTAAGCGAGAGGGTGGCGATTGTATACTTCCAATGTCATCCCCATGTTAAATTCGTCACTCAAACGCACTGCGTAGGTATTGCCGAGCAAGTATAGGTCATCGCTTTGTGCATAATGGTATTATGACTTATGGAATGCATCCGCGGATAAGCGGGTTAAAGCTGTAATAATACCAACAAGCTTTACAAAGCCAAGAGAAAAAGCAAGTACACGTCTCTTGTTTTTTCTTGGTTGTTTGAGTTGTAATCACAAAACAGTAATAAAAATCACTGTTGAATATATTTATTTTTGCGTACGCTATTTTTGGTCAGTTTCCTTAGTTATTAAGATGCAAATAAAACAAATCTATTTCATCTTTCTTCTCAACGTTTCGCCAGCTTTTTTCCGACGTCTTCAGGAGAATTTTTTCTTACGCTTTATCAACAAATTACAAAATTTTTTTTATTTATAGTTTTATGTATGTTATATTAGTTTTTATGCTGTACTCACGATTCTTGAGTTGCATTACTAAATAAATTATAAAACTGGACATCAAGAACAATTAAGTGTATAATTTAAATAATAATAAATAAAAGAAAATATTACAGACGAACTTAAAAACTAATATCACAGAACTTAACTTGTCAGGTTATTGCAATGGCATATTGTAGTTTAGTGTTGTCTTTGTCTTCTTTGGTGTTGATAGATTTCTTTATGCGTTGTTGTATCCGTAGGATTTCTAGTGTATACCTTTTGTTCGTTTTCTTTCCTCTGTCTAGTATTATCACTCCTTTAAAATCTATTTTATGTTTCGTTTCTTTTGCGTGTTGGGCTAGAGCGGTTGTCTCCTTTCCTTTATTTATATCTGCTTCATGTTCAGATATTCTAGTCCCAAGTTTCCGTTTTGTTGTTCCTACATTTACTTTGTTACACCTTTTCACTCCACTTCCTTGACAAGTGATCTCATATACAACGTTGTCTAGCGTAAATAGATGCCTCAGTGTTTTGTTGGATCTGTGTGTCACTGTTGTTGTATCATTTACCATATGTTTTAATGTTTTGTTTTCAGCCAACTTAGGAACATATGGTACACTGTAAAAAACTTTTTCTACTTCTTTATTAGGAGTGTTACGAGTTTGTTTTTTGTTATTTAAGTATTTATTTATTAAGTTGTTCGTGATGTATATTGAGAAGTTGTTTTTCGTCATTATATTGCTTATTTTGCTGATGTTGCTATTTCTAAATCGTTTGTCACTTATGTTGAGAATTTTGGTAATGAGATTCATTGCCGTGTTTATTTGCGTGTTCATTGGCTGGGTAGAGAGGTAATTAATTAATCTTCCAGATGCGGTTTTCTTGGCATAACAAACTGGTATTAATTTATTGCTGTCCTTCATCATCCCCATGTCTAAATAAGGTATTTCATCGCTTTCTTCAACTTCAACTGTAAATTGCAGATTCTTGTGGTATGAATTTAATGTTTTCAATACAATTTTCAAGTCGATTTTCTTTATAACGGCAAATAAATCGTCAACGTATTTAGATATAAATTTTATGTGTATGTTTTTAGTCTTCAATTCTTCAATAACGTAGTCCAACAGTGTGTCCAAAACAATATCCGCTATCGTCGGGGATAATGGATTTCCCATTGGCATACAATATGTTTGATGGTAATACTGTCCGTCGTATGTAAAATAGTTGTTATCCGTTATGCAGAATTGGAGTATTTTTAGAAATTGTATCTTACTAATAGTAGTGTGTTCCTTATGGGTTAACCATTTGTCAAGTATATTCTTAATGGCTAAGTGTGTAGGTATATTTGTAAATAGCGATACCACGTCAAAAGATACAATAATGTCGTTCTCATCTAAAATAATATCACAGATCCTACCTTTTAGTTGGGTTGAGTTCTATACACACTTAATTGTTCGTGATGTCCAGTTTTATAATTTATTTAGTAATGTAACTGAAGAATCGTGAGTACAGCATAAAAACTAATATAACATACTATAAATAACAAACATTTTTTAATTTGTTGATAGAGCTTAATAAAAAAAATGATCCTGAAGACGTCGGAAAAAAGCTGACGAAACGTTGAGAAAAACGATGAAATAGATTTGTTTTATTTGCATCTTAATAACTAAGAAAACTGACCATATGGAGTGTTGAGTATAAGAGCCCTCGTGTCTCTCTTTTCAAGGCGGATGTGTCCAGTAAAGTTCAAAATATTACGAGCAAGCGGATTAGGATGTGACTCGAATTTTGTTAAATATTTGCCTGCGTATCTAGCAATTTCTTCAGTCACTAGTGGCATTTTTAAATCACGATGCAAATTCGAATTCTTATTGTCATTAACCTTAAAATTTTGTTTTGTCTTCGTTGAATTCTCTATACATTGGAAGCAGAAGCAGTGCCCCAAAACTGGATACCGTAGCACCATATTGGCTTTAAAAGCGACTTGTATATTAAAAGTTTGCAGTCCAGGCTGAGTGCCAATCAGCCAATGTACCTGAGTTAATTTTAGTTTCATTTAAGTTAACTTATAGTCAATGTGATGTTTCCATGTAAGCCGTCGATCGAGGTGTATACCAAGATATTTCACATGTGAATGTTGAGGAACAATTTGATTATTAATCCGAATGGGGGAACAAGTATCTCTTCGTAAGGTAAATGTTACTTGAACACACTCTGGTTCATTTACCTTAATTCTCTATAAGTTTAACCATAGTTCCATCTGGCTAATGTGTTCCTGGATTTTTCGGGATGCCTCATCAGGGCTTTCGTGCATACTAAGGCAGGTGGTATCGCCGGCAAATGTAGAAGTGTGGATACTACTGTTCACAGGCATATCACAAGTATAAAAGAAATATAAAAATGGCCCCAGTATAATCCCCTGTGGCACACCGGAGGAGATAGTTTCAGGCATACTCATAAAGTGTCCTTTCACAACTGTAAATTTTCGTGCAAGAATGTAACTTTCCAAAAGATTTAGAATGTTTATTGGAAAGTATGTCTTCAATTTCAAAATCAGGCCTTCATGCCACATTTTATCAAATGCCTGAGAAACATCAATAAACGGGGCAGAACAATACTTCTTTTCCTCAAATGTTTTTCTGATAAATTGAACCAATCTATGCGTTTGCTCAATGGTGCTATGCTGGCTTCTAAAACCAAATTGATGGTCCGGGATGCACCCATTTACCTGGCTTTGGAATCATTTTAACCTTGGCAAGCTTCCAGCAGTGTGGGTAATACTCCAGTCGCAAAATGGAATTAAAAATGAATAACATAATTCTAATTGCAGTGCGAGGTAACTTAATCAGCATCTGGTTACTAATTCTATCCATACCGGGAGCTTATTTCGGGTTAAGTTCGGCAATTAGTTTTTGTACATCACACATCGTAAATTTTAAGGGTCGAGGGGGTAGAGCAACTACACTCGGCATATCAGCAACACCGGCACATGTATTTATTTATTTATTTATTTATTTATTTACCTATTTCATCTAAAGAATAATATTCTTACAGATTACTTGAAAATTAATTATAATATTTAAATAACCAAAGTTTGAAAATATTAAAGCTAACATTAAAATTTAAATAAGGGGTAAAACTGTTACACAAATGTAAGCATCTTGCAATAGGCTCATTTTTTTCATAATTTGATCTAGAAAAATTTTCTTCGAACATGCGATTACATCTTAAGTCCCTTGGAGGACAATAAAAAATAAAATAATTTTTAATTTCAAGGCAATCAATATTGTCAGATAAAGCATTATAGGCAAATAACAGAGAGGAACAAGACCTACGATCTTCTAGCGATTGAATACCCAATAACTTTCTTCTTACATCATAAGGTGGAAGCTCATATGGCCAAATTAAATTTAAAGCAGTATTAGTAAAAATTTTCTGAATTCGCTCAATACGATTACACGGGCCCAAATGATAAGGATTCCAAACAATAGAACAATATTCTAATGTACTACGAACTAAAGAAATATATAAAGATTTAAGGGTATATACATCTTTGAAATCTTGAGAATTTCTTCTAATGAAACCAAGCATACAATAAGCTTTTGAAATAATGTAATCAATATGGTCAGAAAATGTTAATTTATTATCGAAAATTACGCCTAAATCCCTAACCTTTACTTCACGTTTAAGCAAGAGTCCACCTATGGAATAATCATAAATTATCGGGTTCATAATACGATAATATGAAACAACGCAACATTTAGATATATTAATATGAATACCATTATCAGAACACCAGTCAGACAGTTTATTTAAATCCAATTGTAACTTTTCACAGTCATCGACATTGGAGATGGAAGAATATAATTTTAAATCATCGGCAAATAGTAGACACTTTGAATATCTAAACGTTAACGGTAAATCATTAATAAAAACTATAAAAAGCAGAGGCCCAATATGCGTACCTTGAGGAATACCAGAATAAGCATCAATCAAAAGAGAAGATGAAGTATTTCCAAGTTTAACTACAAGCTTTCTGTTAGTCAGAAAACTTTCTAAAAATTTTAATAATGGTGTAAATACGGATTTTAAATGCTCAGCAAATATGTTAGCTTTTTCAGTATCGCTTCTTGCACTACCTCCGGTAGATGTGCGCAGGTGGCTTAAACTCAACGGGTGTTTTTTAGCAGCACGCCACAAAGAGTAATAAGATGCTGGTGTGACATCAAGACCTTTCAGATAATTTTTAAATGATGCAGTTTTTTCAGATGCAAGCAACTCTTGGAGTCTTGCACTCTTTAAATCTGATTTTGTGTTGAGGTGATCTGTGCTGTTGCCATGCCCTTCTAGCCCTTCTTTTTTCACGTACGAGATGTTCAACGTCTGTAGAATGAATTTTATTGAATCCAGTATGCGGATGGGAGGTAGTGGCATATTCAGAAGCTTGTTTAATATTCTCGTTAAGATTTGCAATGTTCGATTCAATATCATTGGGTGTTCTTACCGTAATATTTTTCGTGCAATGACTACTAAGATATTTTTTGAGTCCCAGCCAATTAACACGATTTATTAGATTGACATATGCGTGAGGTAAAGCGCTTTTCTGTGGGCTACAGATTCTAACGATCGTGGCAGACTGATCGGACGAGAGATCTAGAGAAGCTTCAACGTGAATTAATTCCCTAGAAATACTTTTTATGACGCCGAAATCTATAACATCCGGAATTTTTCGTACGTCAGTAGGCCAGTAAGTAGGCTCCCCACTCGAAATAACATCCAAGCATTTTTGAAATTGTGTTGAACAACGCCCTACCTCTAGGCGTAATAAGACGCGAACCCCAGAACGTATGCTTAGCATTGTAGTCGCCAACTGCTACGAAACAAGGTCCAAGAGATTTGTAGAATTTCTCGTATTGGTCCTCAGTGATTGAAAATCTGGGAGGGGTGTAAATTGAAGATATCACGAAATTTGTACAAAAATGTTCAATGCAGATATTTTGGCGGATGCCGTTTGCGTCCCAGAAACATATTTTTAACGTGTTCATGGCTTGTTAAGTAATGCTTGAAGCAGTGTATTATGCATTTGCAGCATTTCTTGCATCATGCTAGTCATATTTGTTGTAAAGTTGTTTATAGCACCAGGTTTCAATAGTAGCTTCAAGGCGACTAAAGTTAAAGTTTGCATTCGTTGAATTATTTGGCGGTGAAACATTTTGTGTGGAAATAGCCTTAGCAGCATCGGCATACGATACACGTGAAGTAACTGGTTGCCTCACCTGAGCAAAAGTGGCGGAGTACGCGTTTAATGGTTGAGCAGGAGCTAATTTAGGTTTTTGCACCATAGCCTGCTTGACGAAAGACTACACAGGACATCCTCTTTAGTTAGCGATGTGATTACCTCCACTATTACTGCATTTTTTCCGCTTGATCTTTTGGTTTGGTACAACTAGCAGTACCGTGCAATTCACCGCAGATAACACACACTTTAGGTATATTGCAGTAAGCTTTTGTATGGCAGTATTCTTGGCAATTATGACACTGCACGGGACGTGAACGCTTATGTGGCTCTTCAACTGTGATTTTTCTGTATAAAAGGTATTTTAGGCTATAAATAGAATGAGTCTCGTTTTTTTTCATCTGTATATCATTACAATTCAACACGAAATAGGGATTGGGGTACCTTTTCTCTGTTCATTATGTTACGATACATTCTTTACCTTAAATCCCTGGAGGTCGAGTGCATCTTTTATTTCTTCAGGGACAACATAATAATCTATGCCCTTCAATACGATCTGCAGGCCTTTAGCGCTCTTAAGCTGGTATGTGTAATAGCTTGTTTTATTGGATTCAAATTCAGAAACCATTTGGCGGAAATCCTTTTCGTCATAAATTTGAATTTTCGTTTCATCGATGTTGCCACGTTTTATTGGGACAATGTGGAATTTATTTTCACCAATGACCGAAATTAATTTTTTAATAAGGGCATTTGAATTTTTCTCTCTCAAGTAGATTGGTGGCGGCTTGGATGTTTTATTCGAGGATACATCGGGTTTGTCGTTCTCATCTTGCAAAATTTTAAAACGGTTTTGGCGATTAGTTGGTGATTCGCTGTTATCTCTAGACATCTTTGGAGCGGATGAAATTTTTGAAGAATTCGGGCTTCGCCCACGCTTTACCACGTTTATATATCTGTCCATACCGACTTGCACCTTGGGTTTTGAAATACTGTTATCTGTAGTAATAACTTTGTTAAGTGACGAATACGAGCCTGAAGGGGATGATATTACTGACTTATATCAAGAAGTACTAGGTAATTGTAATGTTAATGAATCACTACTATTTGGC
Source organism: Tachina fera (assembly GCA_905220375.1). Classification (NCBI taxonomy): domain Eukaryota; kingdom Metazoa; phylum Arthropoda; class Insecta; order Diptera; family Tachinidae; genus Tachina; species Tachina fera. The sequence continues at coordinate 58,018,537 of LR999967.1, forward strand.
ATTGGACAAAGCGAAGTTGATCGCTGACGAAAAATTGGCTTCGCTGTTAAAAAACACTTTCATTAGATTTATTATTTCTATTTTTTTCATTAAGAGCTTCAGAACTCGCAGTAAAATATGCATTTCTGCCGTTAGAACTCACTTCGTAATTTTTTGTGTTTGAGGCACTCATATAGAGTATTCCTCAAGGGCACTTTTTGTTTTTTTGTTTACGGTTTTTTTGTTTTTGTAATTTATGATTGGTTGTCTGTTTTTAAGGTACTCGTATAGAGTATTCCTCAATGTCACTGTTTATGTTTTTTTGTTTGCGTTTTTTTGTATTTCTTATTTCCACTATGTAAAAAATATTATCAAAGCAATAAAGCTTATTTATTAAAGTCAGTATGTACCTATTACGAATAATATGTACTACGAATATTTTTTTGTTTAATTTTTTTGTTTGTTTGGTATGGAAGAAAAAATTCCGCTAATCGACTGTTCGCTATGAAGGTACCACGAGAACTGTTTGTTTGATAAGCTAATTTTTAACTCAAATTTTTTCAAAAACCTACCTTTGGCCCTTCGTACTACAAATTTCACGGGAGCCAAAGTTTGGCACTTTCTGAAAGAATTAAAGTTTTTAATAAGTATAAGTTGTAAATGTGACACAAAATATAAGACTTTGTGCAAAACAAATCGTTAAAAAATTTGTAATACCTGGCTTTTGTACCAAGTCAGTTAAAACTTAAACTGCACGTCAAACCTATCATAACTACTTTTCTAACTGGTCGCTTTTAAAATTTTATATCTGAAACTTAAGGCCTATGGTCTCACCTAGTGAACAAAAACAACCGCAATACAAAATTCCAATCCAGTCAAAAGTTATAGATTTCTGACCGTCATCTCACGAAATGGTCCACTGTGCGTCGTCACTATGTATTGTACGATTATTTAAAAGCTGTAGCGATATTTCATCTCCTTTATTTAATTTTAAAATTTATTTATTAATGGCTTAAGGCTGGTACTATGTTCAAAATTCTGAAAATTTTTCAGTACCATTGATAATTTCGCGTGAAAAATTCGACAAGTATAAATTTTTCGCTTTTATTGCCTGAAGGTATGCAACATTATTAAAATTTCGTGCGAAAAAAGCACAGGTCATGTTCACTTAATTTTTTTTCATTAATTTGATATTGAATTGATAGAAAGAAACAATAAATGTTAGATAGAAGAAAGTATATAAAACGGAAACTAAATGTTTAAATGTTGTCAAATTTTCGTAATTAGAAACCGCTAGTATTAAGACAAAACAAACTAAAAGTCGCTATATTTGACGATAAACCGTCAATTTTAAGTTGAAACATTTTAAATTTAAAAACAAATCTTCATTTTTTATCGATAACTTTATTCAAGTTGTTGACATTATTTTATTTTTCTGAATATAGCTGCTCCCCTTGCACCTGTTGAATTTTCCACTTTTGCACTTTTCTCCATAACAAGAAAAATTAAGTGTCCTATGGGCGTTGAGTTCTCGTTGTACCTTCATAGTGAACGGTCGATTAGCGGAATTTTACATACTTCAAAAAAAATCAAAAACTTATACAAACAAATATTCGTAGTACATATTATTGCTTTGCTAATATATTTTACATAGTATAAATAACAAAAACAAAAACCGCAAACAAAAAAAAACTCAAACAAAAAACTGTGAAGTGAGCTCTAACGGCAAAAATGCCTATTTTACTGTGAGTTCTGAAGCTCTTGATGAAAACAACAAAATCAAAAAATCTGATTTGAGGCTTACAGTGAGTTCTGAAGCCCTTAATGAGGACAATAAAAGTAAAAAACCTGATTACAGACTTTTTCTAACGGCAAAGCCACTACTTCGCCAGCGATCAACCTCGCTTTGTCCAATGATAACTAGTGATTCATTAACATTACCGTTACCTAGTACCTCTACATTTAACTCAGCGATATCATCCGCTTCGGGCTCGTTGTCATCACTAAATCAAGTTATTAACTGTGGCCCAAAACTCAAGGTCCAAGTTGGAATGGACAGATAAATAACTGTAATCAAGCGCGGGCGAAGCCCAAATTCTATTAAAATTGCATCTGTGCCAAAAATTTCTAGGGATAACAGCGCATCCTCTACAAATCGTCAAAACCATTTTCAAACATTGCAAGATGACAACGACAAACCCGATGCACCCACGAACAAAACTTCCAAGCCGCCACCAATATATTTGAGAGAAAAAAATTCAAACGCTCTTATCAAAAAATTAATCTCGGTCATTGGTGAGAATAAATTTCATAATGTTCCTATAAAACGTGGCAACATCGATGAAACGAAAATTCCAGTTTATGTCGAATAAGATTTCCGCAAAATGGTTTCTGAAATTGAAAAAAATAAAACAAGTTTCTACACATAGCAGCTTAAGAGCGCTAAAGGTTTGCAATCGTATTGAAGGGCATAGATTCTTATGTTTTTTCCGAGGAAGTAAAAGATGCACTCGTCCTCCAGGGATTTTAAGTAAAAAATGTATCCAATATAATTAATAAGGAGAAAGTCCCCCAACCTCTATTTCGCGTTGAACTTGAGCCGAATGATATAAAATTAAAAAAAATTAAACACACCCTATTTATAATTTAAAATACCTCTTATACCGAAAAATCGCAGTTGAAGAGCCACATAAGCTTTCAGGTCCTGTACAGTGCAATAATTGCCAAGAATATGGCCATACAAAAACATACCTCAATTTACCCTCTGTTTGCGTTGTGTGCGGCGAATTACACGGCACTGCTAGTTACAATAAGACAAAAGATCTAAGTAATAAAAAAAAGTCGTAATTGTGGAGGTAATCACACCGCTGACTACAGAGGTTGCCATGTGTACTCTTTCGTCCAGCAGGCTATGGGTCAAAAACCTAAATTAGCTCCAGCTCAACCATTAAACGCGTACTCCGGCACTTTTGCTCAGGTGAGCCAACCAGTTACTTCACGTGTATCGTATGTCGATGCTGCTAAGGCTAGTTCTATTCCCACACAAAATGTTTCACCGCCAAATAATTCAACGAATGCAAACTCAAGCTTTAACTTTAGTCGCCTTGAAGCTACTATTGAGAATCTGATGCTAACTATAAACAACTTTACAACAAATATTACTAGCATGATGCAGAATACTCTGCTTGAAGCATTAGTTAACAAACCATGAACATGTTAAAAATATGTTTCTGGAACGCAAACGGCAAACGGCATTCGCCAACATAAAAATGAACTTGAGCACTTCCTTACGGAAAAAAATATTTATATAATGTTAGTCTCTGAGACTCATTTGACTTCGAGAAGCCTTTTTAAAAATGGCCCTGGACGTCATTTCGAGTATGGAGCCAACTTACTGGCCTACTGGCATACATAAAATTCCGCATGTTATAGATTTTGGCGTCATAAAAACTATATCTAGGGAATTAATCCACGTTGAAACTTCCCTAGATCTATCGTCCGATTACTCTCCCACGATCGTTACTATCTGTAGCCCACTGAGAAGTGCTTTAACACAGTCATATGTCATATGTAAGTAGTCATTGCACTAAAAACATTGCGCTAAGAACACCCGAAGATATTGAAGCTTACATTGCCAACCTTAACAAAATGATTACACAGGCTGCTGAACATTTTACTACCTGCCATCCGCAGACTGGGTTTAATAGAATTTATTCTACGGATACTGAACGTCTCGTATGTGAAAAAGGAGAGCCAGAAGGGAATGGCAACAGCACAGATCACCTCAACATAAATTCAGATTTAAAGAGTGCACTAAACGGCTCCAAGAGTTGCTTTCATCTGTTTAAACCACCTCTGCGCACATCTACTGGAGGTTGGGCAAGAAGCGATACTGAAAAATGTAACATATTTGCTGATCATTTAAAATCCGTATTTACACCAAACACATGTACCGGTGTTGCTGATTTGCCGAGTGTAGTTGCTCTACCCTCTCGACCCATAAAGTTTAAGATGCGTGAAGTTCAAAAACTAATTGCTGAGCTAAATCCGAAGAAAGCCCCAGGTATTGATGGAATTAGTAAGAAGATGCTGATGAGCTTGCCTCATATTGCAATAAGAATCCTGCTATTTATTTTTAATGCTATTTCACGAATGCAGTATTTTCCACATAACTGGAAACTTGCTAAGATAAAAATGATTCCGAAGCCAAGCAAAGATCTTACCAAGGCTGAGTCATATAGGCCTATAAGCTTACTATTAACAACCTCAAAGCTTTTCGAAAAGCTGCTCATGAGTAAATTGTCGAGAATTTTAGCCGATGGGTGCATCCCAGACCATCAATTTGGGGGGTTATTATGTAATTCGATTCGAAGCGGAAACTGTTCGAATTGTAATGTTAATAACATACAAATTTGAACAGTTTCCGTTTCGAATCGAATTACATAATAACTCCCATGGTTTTAGAAGTCAACTTAGCACTATTGAGCAAACGCATAGATTGGTTCAAGTTATAAGAAGGTCATTTGAAGAAAAGGAGTATTGCTCTGCCCTTTTTATTGATGTTTCTCAGGCATTTGATAAAGTATGGCACGAAGATCTATTTTTAAAATTGAAGACATATCTGCCAATAAAAATACAAAATCTGCTGTGAGCAACTATATACACACCTTTACATTTGCCGATGATACAGCCTGTATGAGTCTGCACAAAAGCCCTTATGAGGCATCCCGCAATCTCCAGGAACATATTACTCAGCTGTAAATGTGGTTGAACTTATAGAGAATCAAAGTAAATGAACAAAAGTGTGTCCATATAACGTTTACCCTAAGAAAAGATACTTGTTCTCCCATTCGGATCAACAATCAAAATATCCCTCAACATACACAAGTAAAATAACTTGGTATACACCTTGATCGAAGGCTTACATGGAAACATCATATTGACTCTAAGCTTACTCAAATGAAACTTAAGTTATCTCAAATACTTTTTTTGATTTGCAGAAATTCAACACTTCGCCTAGTCTACAAACTTTTACTATACAAGTCGCTTTTGAAGCCAATAGGGTGCTACGGAATTCAGTTATGGGGCAGTGCTTCAGCTTCAAATGTTAAGAAAATCCAACGAAGACAAAACGAAATTTTAAGGTTAATAACATCTGCTCCATGGTACATTAAAAATTCAAATTTACATCGTGATTTAAATATGCCACTAGTGACTGAAGAATTTGCAAGATACGCGGGCAAATACTTAAGTAAACTCGAGTCACATCCTAATCACATGCTCGTACAATCACGAATTTTACTGAACACATCCGCCTTAAAAAGAGAGACACGAGGGCTCTTATACTCAACACTCCAGATGAGACTGCTTGAAAATACCTTTTCCCCCTTGATTTTCACTACTTATGTATTATTTATTACTATCACTAATTTTATGTCCGACATGGTAAGGTTTAATAATTATATTTTTAGATTTAAGATTTGAGTACATATTGTTAGTTCGTTTTTGAAGAGGCAATAAATAAAACATGTATTAAAAAAAATATGGGCTTTAGCAGCTAAGTTAAAATGATGCCAGATTAATTTTGCATGGGAAAACATGGTGCTAGATAGATTTTACATGATTTTCGCAACAAGAACAGAGTACTACTTTTTATATTTAGTTTGAAAATATTTCGCACGAAATTGTGAACAGAGCTTTCAGTAGATGGGTAATGGGGACCTGAGTCCTGTATTGGGAATTCAAAACCGGGAAAAATAAAAATTAAGGTAACCCTGTTACATATGGGGAGATTTTCATGCTGATATTTTTTTAGGCTATGTGCGTTTGTGATTGTGTGTGCGTTTGTGCTCACAGCGGATGGATGCATGTGTGGGTGTTTGTGTGCTCATATATGTGTGTGGATTAGGTATAACATAGTGGACGAACTTTCGATTTCGACTTCCAAGAGCCCCTCATTTTGTGAGGTTTGAAAAAAATTATTGAGCCAAAAAAAGGTGCCGGTCAGATGGGGGCAAAGGTCGAATCTTCGTGCTCACAGTTGAGGTTAAAAGCAAAAAAAATGTACAAAAAATCATATAACTTTCCCGGGGTCAACGCTACAAGGGTCAAATGTATAATTAGCACCCATTAATTTTCTCCGCCCAACATCTTTTTTAAACATACCGACCGCCTAACTTCTCTCCTTAAGGGCATTCCCTTACAAAAGGGAAATTTTTATTTTTTTTTATTTATTTTTTTTTTTATTTACAGCCCCTAAGGCGAACCTATCGAGGTCAAATGTGTGACCAACCTCAAATATTTTTCAATACAAAGATTTTCTCCAAACATACTTATCGTCTATCTTCAACCATTAAGGCTGTCCTCACAAAATAATTTTTTTAATATTTTTTTTTAAGAAAGCCGCGGGACATTTTATGGTCCCTCGCAGGGGGTAAAATGTGAGACCGACCAAACATTCAACATTTCATCCGAAGATACCTATGCCCTATATCGACTCCTTGAGGGGTTTCCATACAAAGAAATTTGTATACCTAGAAGTCAAACCTCAAATATATTTTCAATACAAAGATTTTCTCTAAAAATTTTAATAGTCTATCATAAAACCATTTAGGTGGTCCCCATACAAAAAAAAAATTTAATAATTTTTTTTTAAAGCCGCTTGTTCCGCTTTTATGGTGCCTCCCAGGCGGTAAAATGTGAGACCGACTCAAAATAATTTTGTATCATCAACATTTCCTCTCAATATTCCTATGCCCTATCTCGACTCCTTAAGATTGTTCCCAGACAAAGGGGAAATTTTTAGAAAATTTACTCGCAGAGCTCTAACTAGCCCTACGGCGTACGTATCGAAGTCAAATGTATGATCATCCCTAATTATTTTTTCAATACAAAGATTTACTCTAAACATACTTGTCATCTATCTTTAAGCATTAAGGTGGTACCCATTCAGAAAATGAATTTTGTGTTAAGTCATTAATTTATTTTTGGCATAAGTTGGATATATCTTTTTTTTTGGGCAACGACTTGAAGTAAAAATACATTTTCTTCTTTGTCGCGGCACAACGCAGTGCTGTAATCTTGTTAAAATTTTACGCCTCTTTCTGTAGCGTTGTTGACAACTTGCAGTTTTTGCAATATCAATAACAGTTGGTTAAAGTCTTCACGTTGTCCCAGGTTTCTAGATCGCTCTTTAAAAAACTTATTGATTAATCCAAGGCGTGAAAAAAAAGTTTGCTTTTCCACGTTTTACGTAGTGGCTCAAATCCTTCATTATTTCTGGGTGTACTTCTGTGTAAGCTAAGGTAATTCAGTTTGCACCTGTTGGCAAGACACGCAACTGAAATAAATGTCTTTGCCGACAGTGTTGTTTAGCGTTTGTCTTAGAATATTTCGCTTTAGTAAAGCATTTGAAAAATTCTTTCATATTTTGAAAGTATATATATATATATTTTTTCTTTTTTTTTCATTATCACTATTATGTATTATTTATAAATATCACTAAGTTTATCCCCGACAGTGGTCGGGCCTAATACTTATATTTTAGAATTAACATTTGAATACTTATTGTTAGTTCATATTTGAAGATACAATAAATAAATAAATGTATAAAAAAAATATCTTGAAAGTCTTATAAATGGTCTTGTGCAGGACTTTAATTAGTACGCGCCTAATTTGTGTATATATCTTTTTTGGTAAATTGTTTCGCTAAAAGAGACCAAAATTTTTTTACTCGTTACTTTTAATTATTACAAGTGCATTATTAACAACAAAAACAACAAAAGCCAATGAACGCGGGAAAGATATATTTAATTTTATGCTATGAATTTTTTATTTTCTGGATGCAGTGGCATAATTTAATAAAATAAAATAATAATAAATAAAAAAGTAATAAAATTTTGTTTAATTTTTTCATAAAAGTGAACCCAGTGACTAATCACTAATTTTTAGTTAATGTATATACATATGTATGTACATATGTATATACTCTTTTACAAGAGAAAAAAACCACTAAATTACCGTGTATGTTGGTTTGGTTGGTTTTGTTTTTTTTACTTTATATTGTCACACACACAGAAAAAAGTATTCACCAATCCATATTTTCAATTAAGAATTTAATTGTATTAATTAAATTTTTAATTGTATTAATCAATTTGAGTGGAAAAACTTAATTGATATTATCAAATTGTTTATAGGTGAAAATTTAGTTAATTTTTTAATTGATACTACAAATATTTTAATTAATATTACAAGTAATATTAGTTTTTTGTGTGCAAACACCCAACCTCCACTAGTGCTGCAACTTTCGGAAAAAATTTTATCTACCTTTCAATCACACTTTAGTTAAATAATAATCAATACAATTTTATTAGTAATGAACAATTGAAAAATTTTTAAGCGAATATAATTATTCAATTGTTCATCCCGTAATGTACAATTTTTAAGCGAATATAACGTACTCGATTAACCCGTTGTGAGTACCCGTGACTACTTCAGTGCAGTATTACTGTTTAAAAGAATTTTATATCGTTTTATATTTAACAAAGCGTTTTTACACTTTAGAGCAATCGTTATTTAATTTATTTTAATCAAATATCTTAACTCGTGTTTTCTTTCATATTTTACCCAAATTATTGAAAGAGGAATCTAAGTATGAAATAAATTTAGTTTTATATTATTTTTACCCCCTATACCAATATACATATTTATTTTAAATTCATATAAATTAATTTCAAAAATTTTTGAACCCATTACCCGGCCCAAGACTTTTTCTCGTTTTTTTTTAATTTTTATTTATTCGGCTTTCGCAATTTTTCTTGCGCTGATTAATTTTAAAAATTCCTTATCGTTCCTCTTTTATTATAAAATCGAAATTTATCTGTTTCAATTCATTTTTATTTGTAAATTTTAAATAAATTTTTTTAAATTTCCCAATACAACTTGAGATCGAAAATTTACATGACTACGTGGATCCGCACTGCCGACGGTTGGGCAGAATTTGAAGCATATATGGCTTTTATACCATTAGCGGAAACCCAACTCGGTTCTGTGGATAGTCATGAAAAAGTCCTCAATCGGTTATGGGAATCTGTTCGTCTACATACGACTCTTTATTGGTTAAAGCCGCAAAGTGAAAGACCGTCAGTTTAAATAATTGAAAGTTAAATATCTTAATTCTTATGGTACTTACACTCGGGGGATGTCTCTTACAACTGGTCTCCTAGAACAACTTAAAGTGGCGGTGCAACTCGAGAGGTCGATAGCTCAATTCGCGGCTATGATTAATTTACCCCCTTGCGACACCCTGGTATTTTTTTGGAGATTTGTATGGCAATAAACCACGGTTAACCCCAGCACAAAAATTGTACTATATATTGCAAACAAATTGTTAAAGATGCGCGTGATACCATACAAACTGTGCCACCGACGACGGCTATAAAGTCGTATGGAAAAAGTTGGTTGACACATATGAAAATAAATATGTCCTTATAAACGAACAGCTTCGAGCTCTTTTAAATATTAAACCCATTTCTCAAGAATCTAGCGCAAATATTAAAAGCTTGCAACGAACGGTAAATGATTGCATTACGAATCTTTCTCTCCTTGATGTAACCCCTGAAATATTCTACCACGTAATGCTGATATATATTTGAGCTACAAAGTTACCCGAAAACACTATGAGTCTTTGGGAGAACAATGTAAAAAACTTAAAACTTCCCCTAAATGGACTGAAACCCTCGAATCAATTTCTGACATAGGCAGTCCCATTCAAACCCGATTCAAAACCCAAACAAATACCCCACCACTGCCAATGTATGAAATAACCCCATTTTTAACGCTGCTAAAAAATCATGAAATGATAATAGAAAAATTCAAAGTTTTGCGACAAAAATCAGTTCCACTCCAACGGTTTGTCGTTGTTTTCTTTGTCAAGGGTCTTATTCCATTGACTTTGTCCCAGATTTTTGAGTCTAAAGTGTTGTTCAAACTGTTTGGAAACATCACATGAGTTCTGAAATTATAAAAGGGTTCATATCTGTTCACTTTGTAAGCAAAGGCATTATTTCTTTGGTTTATAGAGACGTAAGATCACATATATCTGCCAGTAATTCAACCCAGCTCGCTATAGCTTCTAGTACTACTGCAGTGTCATCTCAACCCACAATTAACACAATTGTAAATCCAAGTAGCAGTCATTCCCAACCCCCACTCGATTTCAACTCTTCAACTTCTGCCGCGGCTCGTAATTTACCTAGGGTTTACACGTGCAAGTGCAAGTTCGAAAAACTCAATGCACTCAAACTCTTTTACTAACACAACTACACTTTCGGCACTTGCAGTCTACTTCCAACTCAACTGCCAAGAAATTTTACAAGACAGTGACTTGTTTCACTTGCAGCAAGTAAATGAAAAGTTAGCTAACAGTGTTGCCCTATTAATACTTTAGTACAACTTAACTAGATTTTAGTGCAATGTTATATGAGTTTTTACTAATTTGAAATACATTTAAAAGCTAATTGAATGTTTTTTGTCTTCAATATTCATCAATCAATCAGTTGATTGATGAATGAATTTTTTACAACAATACAATACGAATAAAGATCAATACTCTCTGTTTCCATTAAAATTAAACTTTTTCATGTTATGGACAAAAGGTTGTCTTGCAAGTTGCAAGACAATCGGGCATTTGTGCGAAATTTTCGTTGATAATAAGTACACAGAGCTTGCATGCAAGTTCCACAAGCGATCCACTTATCGGAAAATGATGGAAATTGTGAGAAACTTTACCAGGCTACGACTAACAAAAATCCCGATGGCCGTTATGTGGTCTCTGCCGTCGAGAATTCACAAATGAATTGATATTAGGTGATTTTCGTAAAATCGCCTTTTCCCAGTTTGTACGTGAAAACCCCCGAATTAAAGTCACAATATGACAATGTAGTTCGTGACTTTTTCACAATGGAACACATTAAACGAAACTCCGATTATTATTTAATGCTGAGCCTGAATATTGTGTTGTACCCAGGCCCTGTCTTACAGACAGACCTTACCGTTTTGCTGCTACAGTTGCTTCGGTTGTCACGAAACGGTCTGTCTTGTCTGAAATAGCGAATTTGTTTGACCCTACAGGATGGTTCTCACCAAAAATTTTTGTAGCCAAATCATAATGCAACAAATTTTAAAAGACACGAAAGACTGGTATGAAAGTTTGCACCCCCCAACCCTATCTCAATGGTGCACATTTTTAAACTACTACAGTAACGTTAAGAAAATTAATATTCCAAGATTTTCTTATACATGTATTTATTTATTGCATCTTCAAATATGAACTAACAATAAGTAATCAAATCTTAAAGCTAAAATATAATTATTAGGCCCGACCAGTGTCGGACATAATCTTAGTGTAATCTTAGTTATAAATAATACATAAGTAGTGATAATCAAAAAAGAAAAATAAATGTATTTTCAAGCAGTCCCATCTGGAGTGTTGCGTAAAAGAGCCCTTGTGTCCCTCTTTTTTAGGCGGATGTGTCCAGTAAAGTTTAAAATTTTACGAGCAAGCAGATTATAATGTGACTCAAGTTTTGGTAAGTATTTGGCTGCGTATATTGCAATTTCTTCAGTCACTAGTGGCATTTTTAAATCAAGATGTAAACTTGAATTCTAAATGTACCACGGAGCCGATTTAAAATTTTGTTTTGTCTTTTTTGAATTCTCTCTACATTGGAAGCTGAAGCAGTGCCCCATAACTGGATACCGTAACACCATATTGGCTTCATAAGCGACTTGTGTATTAAAAGTTTGCAGTCCAGGCTGAGTGTTGCCCAATTTATTTTAGATAAAATAGAGTAGCATTGATTGTGAATAAAGTTGGTAATGAGAATTGGTCACCTGTAGATTCCAAGGAAAATCCACCGATTTGGCAATTCGTGGAACTCTTGCACGAGATCTAATTAATAATTCTCATTGGTGTGCTGACCACAATATACCCCTATTAAACACCAACACCTGGAAGTTCAGTCGTTTTCAGTTCAGCTCGAAACCCCGTACGACATACTCGAACATTTTTCAGATTTACCCCGGCCAATGCGAATTATTTCGTATATGTTTACGTGCTTAAAGTATTTGAAGACTCGAATTTGCTTCTATGACACTTTAGATGTAACCCAGTTTGAAGTAAAATTTACTCGAAATCGCTTGATTTTAATGTGTCAGCGGAATTTTATACCCGAATATACCTCACTTTCAAAGAGTATACCATTGTCTTCCAAGAAGGCTTTGTCAGAATTAATAATCGGCCAAATCACATGGCTTAACATACAAATTTTACTCTATTCTGCTTTATTATTATATCCATTAATGCTCCGTTTAATTAGAAGTGAATTCTGAGTCGCTAAGCAAAAAATCTGATCCGTACAGCAATTCATAATAGTAATGAATGAACTATTTATCGAAAGAAGTCCGGTCAGCAAATTATGGCTGCATTACCCTTTAACGATGTTCTATGTCGACACCGTTCACCCACACCGGCTCAGATTTCGCAGGACCGTTCGATATAAAATCCTACATTGGTAGAGGTTGCATAATTATCAAAGGCTATGTTTTAGTTTTTGTTTGCTTTGCCACAAAGGCTATTCATTTGGAGGCAACTGGTGATATGTCGACGGAAACATTCCTTGCAGCCTTTGCTCGTTTTTCTCACGTCGTGGGTGCCTTTCTGATTTATATTCTGAGAACGGAACTGCATCTGTCGGTGCTGCTAATTTACTCGAGGTTGACAAAAAAAAATTTTTATATGAAATCAAGCGGAAGGTACTTGTACGGAACAGTTTTCAGCCTGTTGAATGTCAATTCATTCCGCCTGGACGGTTTATGGGAAGCCGGCGCAAGGAGCGCAAAAACTCATTTACGTAAAATTTCTGGAGTTAAAAACTTTACTTTTGAGGCATTTACAACTATGTTAACCCGTATAGAAGCTTACCTGAATTCTAGACCGTTAACTGCCATGACCGATGATCCACCTCACTTATTTTTTTTAACGCCAGGTCGTTTATTGATTAGTGCGTTTCCTGAATCCAATCATGCTGATCTCTCTTTGAGTGTTGCCAATAGGTGCAAAAGCTTAATAATTCATTCAATAATGTTCATTAATAATTATCACATGTAATTTGGCTTAAAAAGCGTTACGAACTTTGGCCCGTTCAAATCATAAATATAGAAACAAATTAAGTTCGAAAAATAATAATTAAAATTAACTAAAATTAATAGCCATGGGCCTGTGGCAAAAATTCAATAAATATACTTAATAGTAACAAACCAAAAAAGTTTGTCTTAAGTAGAACAAAAATAAGCAAATTAACTAACATGTGCATAATTAGTAAAGAATAAACGACAATGGTAAGTCTGTTGTAAATTAGAGATGGTAAATTTGGGCTTTCATTAGAAAACACGTTTCAGCAAAATTGAAATACGATGAATCAAAACAATTCACGTATTCCATTTGCAAGAAAGTTTCGTATATACGGCAGAAATCTATATCAACTGACACCACACACAGTGGACCAACACAGAAGAACGTTGATGATGAGGGTTTAGTGGCCTTCGAAAACGGCTGGCTGTTCCGTTCAAGTATGTGTTGTCAGAATATTTACAACTAGCTTTGATGTTATTTGTTCATTAATAATTATCACATGTAATTTGGCTTAAAAAGCGTTACGAACTTTAGCCCGTTCAAATAAATCATAAATATAGAAATAAATTAAGTTCGAAAAACAATAATTAAAATTAACTAAGCTTAAAATTTTTCAAAACAAATTTACCCAGCGATGGAAAGAAGAATACCTCAAAGAGCTTCATCGTCGAGTGAAATGGAAATACCCCCATAAAGATTTTGAAGTAGGCGATTTAGTGGTTGTCCGTCACGATAACTTACCCCCTAATGAATGGCGATGCGGACAAATAGAGAATACTTACGTAGGACATGATTTCAAGGTCCGTACAACGGACGTAAGAACAGCTTCAGGCGTTTTTCTCTCTCTTTTACCTATTTCTAGTTCATACCGACGCATTGAAGTACACCCTAAGCTGAAAAATGGCGCGACTGCCGCTTGTGCAAAAGCGATCAAGCGTTACGAAAATGTATGAAATTTTGAAATATGTCGATCAGAGAACGGTGAGAAACTGTGTTTTGATACTGCTTCAACTGCCAGGCTCGTTCACACATGCGGGATAAGTGTACGAGTCGCGAGCGGTGTTGTGGGTGTAAAGCCGAGCACCACACCATCCTCCATCGGCTTAAAAGTATAGCTTCTACACCTGTCCAGAAGGCTGTGGCAAAACCCCTAAAAAAAAAGGAAGAAAGAGGAGTAGAAAAACAAGGACTTCCCATCAAATTTCATCAACTCAAGGAAAATCCCAGAGGGTCCTTACAACACATCAGCCGGCAACAATTTCCATCAACGTGATGTCCGGGCAAATTGTTTAAATATATTTTTATGTGTTTTGCATTATGTTTTATTATTTTAATTATTTTATTTTATATTTTTTACCATATTTGATTATATTTTTTTTCATGAATTCATATAAATGTAAATATCTCTGATGAATTATTTTTTGAAGAAAATTTAATTTTTATTATATCACTGCCTATGATAGGCCCGCGTTATCCTCAGCCCACTTTGTTGCAGTCTAGCAAGGGGGCGGGATGTTTATGCGCATAGTGTAAGGGTCTCTTCTTGTTCATTAGTGTAAAGGTCCCTTATTGTTCATTGAACCTTTATATGTTTTTCTTTTCTCTTTCGTTAAGTTGTTGTGATTTTGTCTATTTGTTTTTCATGTAACTTCACTTACATATTGCAAGCCCTAGCACACGGTACGTGAAAATAAAACCCCTTATATTTTAAAAGTTAAAATTATTATTAAAACCCTTTAAAAAACGAGAAATATATTTTTTTTAAACTACCTGTTTGATGTATTTCGTTTTTTTATGTATACGCTTTGTGTGTATTTAAGCTTCCAGGATGATGAAGGTGCAATGTAATACATTTATCAACTAAGAGCACAAAATTTATACACGATTTTATTTGTGTTTTAAAGGGGTAAGAACAAAAATTCGGAATAAGAGGAGGCGTTGCTGAAATATATGGAGAAATATACGCGATTGTCAATTTATTAATTATTAATTCATTTTTACTGAACTTGCCATTTTTCGCGAACTTCCGGTTTTTTCGAGTTCATTTTATTTTTAAAAGTCAAGGCTCGTTTCCGATTTTTAAATTTCTAGCGAATTTTTCCCTGTTTGAAATGAAAGTGAGTGCTTGCAAGTGTTCTGCTTCTTAGTAGTTTACGCGAATTTTAAACAATATTAGATAGACTTTGTTATTATGCCATTGTTATTAAGTTTTTGCAAGTTTAGCGATTTTTTACGCAACTTTTAGCATTCCTTAGAGTTTTAACGAAAAATTATGGCTTGTTTCGCAAAAATTTCTTGATATTTCAAGTTGAACTGTTAGGTCGTCAAATTTAATTGTGTTTTAAAAGACGATTTTTTTTCAACGAATTCTTCAAGGTAAGTTCGTCGAACTATACGAAGTTCGCCGTTCGTCCCAATTGTGTTTATAGCATAAAATGTTTTTTTCATGTTGCTTGAAATTTAAATAAACTGGAAATGAAATCGTCATAAAAAACAAATTTCATTATTTTTTTAGAACACAGTGATATCGTCTTTTCGAAATTAAAAACGTTTTCATTTTCATATTGTAGTGGAATGTAGCCAGGTTCTACCGATATTATTTTTATAAAATAAAAAATGTGTTCCAAATCGTATGTAATAAAAAAAAAAAAATTAAAAAATCTTTATTAAAAGTGCTTTTTATATGATTTTTTTAATGCAGATTAAGAACCACTAGAATAACGAGTTTTATTTTATTTGTTTTGAGTTAACTAGTTAATTATCTACAATAATTAATTTTTATTTTTTGTTTACAGAAAAGATGGAATAGGAATGGAAAGCGGATCGCTCCTTCAGTTGTAAATATTTATTTGGAGTCCATTTGAAATTTCGGCATGAGTTTATATAAAAATACAATTACATTTTTTCTTCGAAATAACACTGACATATACATATCGCAAACTAAATCATAAAGAGTCACAACTCAAATAATTTCAGATGCTGAGTTGTGGCAAACAACTGTTGATAATGTACAAATGACGCAAGTATGTAACATTAAAACAGGAATAACGATAGTTTACATTCTTCAAGGAGACTTTATTGCAAAACAAATTATTGCGCTCGTTAAAGTTTTGTTCAGGTAACTGTTTTTTAAAAAAAGAAAAAACAACTTTGATCATTTTGAGTTGTGACTGTTTATGATTTATTGTGCGATATGCACATAAGTACATACATACAGGCAAACTTAAAACGGCAAACCAACACAAAGAAAAATCACAACAACGTAACAACGTCATCTTAAAATTGGTTTAAACATGGGTGCAGTGAATTTTAAAATTTCCTGATTTACACAAATTTTAAAAAACTTTTTTTAAGCTAAAATTTTATTATGAATACAATTTTAGCGAATATTGCTTAAACAAGATATAAAATGCTGTTTAAAATTTTCTATTCAAAATTAATGGCTACATTTAATAGGATTTAAAGGACCCAAGAGGAAGAGCTTGTGGGGGATCAGCAATTTTAATAAAGTCAAGACTCAAGCATTATGTTCTTGACAACATTTGTGAAGAACATCTACAATCAACGAATATTTGTGTCGAAAATTTTTGCACAAAGTTTACTCCCCTCCTAGATTCGAAATTACTGAGGATCAATACGAGGATTTCTACAAATCTCTTGGCCCTTATTTTTCGTAGCAGCTGGCGACTATAATGCAAAATATACTTTCTGGGGTTCGCGTATTATCACACCTAGAGGACGAGCGTTGTTCAACACAATTTCAAAAATGGGCTTGGACGTCATTTCGAGTGGGGAGCCCACTTACTGGCCTACTGACATACACACTGAAAGAAAAATTATTCATTCAGAAAATGAAACGGTTTCATTAAATGTTCTGCATTATATTAATGAAACTTTTCATTAATACAATGAACAATTACATTGCATACATGAAATATTTCAATCTCTGCTCTCCACATGTTCTTCATAGTTCTTTGTATTAATGAAAATCGAGACATTGTTTAAACGAATTTTCTTTTTAGAAAATTTCGGACAAGTATAAGTAAGTTCCGCCAATTTTATCTACTTCTGTATACAGTTTACAAATATAAATAAATTAAAAATTATTTTGTTAAAAAATATTTTCTTTTTCTTACTTTTCTAATCTCTTTTAATTTCAAAGCAGTATGGTTGTCATAAATGCAATGAAATCATTCCATTTATACCATGCAATATTCTTCATTGTATGCCAGATATCTCTCTCTTTCTCTTTTCTTATCCATTCACGTGCCTCACCACTATACAAACACAAACAAGTTGTGAAAATATCCAATAAGGATCCTTGTTTTGTTAAGATTTTAGTTTGATTCTTTTAAACTTTTGTTTGTGTATTGTAATTCTCAACAACATATTAAGACTTTTACTATAAACATGTTAGTTTTTCGGCTTACTAAGCACATTATTTGGGTTGAACTCTAATGATGAGTTCCTTAAATTTTAAATGTTTTACTTTAATAAATACAAACATATGTACATATATTAAGTACATATGTACTTGTATATATTAAATAAAATAAAAAAAAACTCTATTTTTATATTAAGTATGTGGTTTGGAAGGGATATGATTTCATGTTTTTAATAGAAAATTTTCATTATTTACTGCTTATATTTCATTATATTTATGAAAATCTCATCATTACTTTAATGAAGATTTCTTAATATTAATGAATAAATTTCATTAATAGTATGTAAAAACTTCATTAAATCATTGAAACAACTACATTATATTTATGAAAAAGTTTCATTGAAGTAATGAAATAGTTTCATTCTATTTATGACATAGCCGCACAAATTAACTTCATAAATACAATGAATCATTGATCCAATGAAGGGCTTCATTAGCTGACTTTTAATGAAAAATTTCATTAATACAATGAAGAATTTCATTATCTGAATGAAGAGTTTCCTTTCAGTGCATAAAATTCCGCATGTTATAGATTTTGGCGTCATGAAAACTATATCTAGAAAATTAATTCACGTTGAAGCTTCCCTAGATCTATCGTCCGAACAATCTCCCACGATAGTTATAATCTGTAGCCCACTGAGAAGTGCTCTACCTCACCCATATGTGAAAATGGTCAGTCGTTTTAATTGGCTGCAATTCAAAAAATATCTTAGTGGTTATTGCACAGAAAACATTAAGCTAAGAACTCATGATGATGTAGAATCCAATATTGTCAATCTTAACGAAAATATTAAGCAGGCTGCTGAACATGCCATGTGACATACATCTCGTATGTAAAAAAGAAGAGCTAGAAGAGAATGGCAACAGCACAGATCACCCAAAAAAAATTAGATTTAAAGAGTGCACTAAAAGACTCCAAGAGCTGCTTGCATATGAAAAAACTGCATCACTTAAAAACTATCTGGAAAATTTCGATGTCACACCAGCATCTAATTACTCTTTGTGGCACTTCTGCGCACTTCTACCGGAGTTTGAGCCAGGAGTGATACTGAAAAAGGTAACTTATTTGCAAAGCATTTAAAATCCGTATTTACCCCAAACAAATGTACTGGTGTTGTTGATTTTCCGAGTGTAGTTGCCCCTCGACCCATAAAATTTAAAATGTTTGATGTAGAAAATCTAATTGCTGAACTCAAACCGAAGAAAGCGCCGGAAATTGATGGAATAGTGACCAGATACTAATAAAATTGTCTCGTGTTGCAATTCTAATCACGTTATTAATTTTTAACGCCATTTTACAACTGGAGTATTATCCACACAGCGAAGCTAGCGAAGGTCAAAACGATACCAAAGCCGGTCAAAGACCTTACAAAGGCTGAGTCATACAGGCCAATAAGTCTGCTATCAACAATAACAAAACTTTTCGAAAAACTGCTCATGACAAAATTGTAGCATATTCTAACAGAGAATATGTGCACACCGGAACATCAATTTGGTTTTAGAAGTCAACAGAGCACCATTGAACAAACTCATAAATTAGTTCAATTTATAAGAAGAACAATTGAAGAAAAGAAGTACTGTTCTGCACTGTTTATTGACGTTTCGCAGGCATTTGATAAAATGTGGCATGAAGGCCTAATTTTAAAATTAAAATCATATCTACCAATAAATTTTTTGAATTTATTAGAAAGTTACATTATTACCCGGAAGTTCACTGTTGTGGAAGCAGAATTCATGAGTGTTCCCAAATCTATATCATCCGGTGTGCCACAGGGGAGCATACTGGGGCCAGTTTTGTACTTGATTTATACTTGTGATATGCCTTTGAACAGTAATTTTCATACATCTACGTTTGCCGATGATACAGCCTGCCGAAGTATGCACGAAAATCCTCATGAGGCTTCCCGATATCTACAAGAACATATTTCACAACTGGAACTATGGTTAAAATTATGAAGAATTAAGGTAAACAAGCAAAAGTGTGTTCAGGTAACATTTGCCCTGCGAAGAGATACTTGTTCCCCTGCGAAGAGATACTTGTTCACATGTAAAATACCTTGGTATACACCTTGATCATACATGGAAACACCATATTGACTCAAAGCTAATAGAAATGAAACTTAAACAAACTGAGATATATTGGCTGATTGATAGAAATTCAACACTCAGCCTAGACTGCAAACTTTTACTATACAAGTCGATTTTGAAGACAATATGGTGCTACGGAATTCAGTTATGGGGCACTGCTTCAGCTTCATATGTCGAGAGAATCCAACGAAGGCAAAAAAAAAATTTACGTTTGATAACATCGGCTCCATGGTACATCAAAAACTCAAATATTAATCGTGATTTGAATATGCCACTAGAGATTGAAGAAATTGCAAATTACGCAGGCAAATATTTAACAAAACTCGAGTCACATCCTAATCCGCTTACTCGTAACATCTTGAATGTTACTGGTCACATCCGCTTAAAAAAGATAGACACAACACTCCAGATGGGATTGCTTGAAAATATACTTTTTTTTTTTTGATTATCACTACTTAGGTATTATTTATAACTATCACTAAGTTTATGTCCGACAGTGGTCGGGCCTAATACTTATATTTTAGATTTAAGATTTGAACACTTATTGTTAGTTCATGTTTGAAGATACAATAAATAAATAAATGTATTAAAAAAAATTTTTTTAAATGAATCTCGCAGATTCACTGCATTTTATTTTGTATTTGTATTTTTATTTTCAAATGCATATTCACAATTGTGATTACCTACTTAATCATTCACAATTTTATCAACTGGTTTTCGTAATAACTATTTCAACTTTAGTTGAAATTTTTTTTTCACTTTTCAACGAGGTGATGGTTCTTGTTCGTAATAAGCCTGAATTTATTTTAACGTTTTTCCCGTCGGCGTTAGAAAAAACCTCAACCCCATAAACATTATTTTCTCAAATTACAGCTATTAAATTTTAAAATGTTGCACTTAAGTTCTTAAATTTAAAATTTTAATAACGCTAGAATCCTCAATTCTCAACTATAAGGTTTAGGTGAAATATGTTCCCGTTCTCTAAAATTGTGATCGCCAAATTTTTGCATATACTACTATTTTCTAATTTGGTTGACCATTAATTGTTCATGGGAAATATTTCACGTGCAAAAAATGTTCGCCTATTTTTCTACTAAGGGTGAATAACTTAGGTACGACCATGGGTACAATTATAAGTAATCAAAAACGTTTACCAGTCATATTGTTAGTAAAAGATAGTCCGTACAAATGAAGAAAAAATAACAAATATACAATCTATTGACGTTTTAGAAAAAAGAGCAGTGATAAAGCTGCAAAGAAAGTTTTAAGAAAAACAATAAAACGTAAATATTGTAAGATAAAATATAAACAAAAGCGATGTTATAGCTCAAAATGAAGTCTCCAAATCCCTCCAAACGAAATTCTGTCCCCAAATGAGAATTCAAATCCCCATTTTGGGGACAAATCTCCTTATCCGAAAGCCCTGGTTGGTACCATTTTACTTTGTCAGTGCATTGCCAGAATCGCTACAATATTAAAGTAACTTTCCACCATATATACAGAGTTTAACTTACAATTCAGTTGTATCATCAGGTAATGTTCCAGGAACACTAGTAAGGCTCCTTTCCCGGCAGTCTACTATGCCTTCGACACATCGACATGGATGAGGACAACTATCTTCTTTGCCACATTCCAGGGGTGCATTTTCCGTAAGACCTATTGCAAATAAATAAATAAATAAATAAAAATTTGTTTTCATTCTTCAAAGGTTGTTAAAATATAGCAATAATTTTGTTATAGAGAAAATATTGAATTGCACTGACCAACAACACAACATTAATCATTTTGGCGATTATCTAGGTGTTGTATATGACACATAGTTGTATTTTAATTGTAGTAGATATTTACATAAAAATTTAAAGCTGCTTTCCAAAAATTATGAAGTTGAAGAACACACAATTTACATACAATGTCGATACATTTTTAGTGCTTGCATTTTTAAATAAATAAATATTCTGTATTGTTTTAATTATATTTATTGCTTTTAATTCATGGGAGTATGTATATTAAATAAAATACCTAAAGCGGCATGGGCACACATCACATGAAGAGTCAAACTTAGCTTTTCTTTGATAAAGTTAGCAAACATCACACGTACGCTTTGATGTGAGTTTGGCGAAAATCAAAACAATAGATTTTCACTACGATCAAGGCAGAAATTTTAAGCTAATTTGATCTGTGAGCGCGTAATAACTTTAAATGCAGTTTTTGTTAAATTTTCGCAGCGACAGCATTACAGTTTTTGGGTGATGCAGTGTGAAATATGAATGGATGAAAAACTTTCATTTTGAATTTAGTGATACTTATTGCAGTTTGCTGCTTTATGCCAAGTTAAATCTAAGCAATATAGTAATAGAACAAATAAAAATTCTGCAGTACAACATTTTACTTGAAAAATATCGAAATGCAGGAAAAAATATGTTGCAAAATAACGTTCTTACCTGTTTAAAACAAATTTGTAACGAAACTTGATGTGTTGCTGTGATAGACAAAACAGAATTTTACCAACACATACACAAATTTTACGAGTCAGTTTGATCTGTGGCCATGCCACTTAAAAGAACAAGGGAAACTTAAAAAATGAAATATCACAAGAAAATTTACGTGATTAAAATAAATTCTTAATAGTTTTGACCAAATACATATCCATATATAAAACTCTCGTGTCACGGTGTTTGCAATTGAATTCCTCCGAAACGGCTTGAACGATTTTTATGAAATTTTGTATGTGTATTCAATAGGTCTGAGAATACGTCGTGGTTTATTTTAAGTACCCCTCAGTGGGCTGTACCACGCCCATACGAAAGAAATATCTAAAATATTGTAAGCTATAGGAGTCAGACTATTCAAATTTGGTATGGACTCTTCTGTTAGCGAGGTATGAAATAATTCAAAATATTGGTAATATAGGATCAAGGGAGGGGCACCCTCATACAAAGTACTTAATAATAATCTTATACATATCTTGAACGCATATTTAGTATGGACTCCTTTCAAACTATTGGTAGCACAGGATGAAGAGACGGTCCAACCCCCATACAAAGTAATTTATAATAATATATTTTGGTATGGACTCTTTTGAGAACGAGGTGCGAAGTAACTCAAGATATTGGCAGATGTGGATCCTGGTAAGGGGCACCCCCTATACAAAGTAATTAACAATAATCTTACATATTGAAAGCTATCAGGCTTTATTTGACTGCGATCATAAACATACATACATAATTGCGCTGTGCATTGTAATAAAGCAAATAAATTCTTTATTACAACAACAATTATAAGCAAAACGGATTTATTAAAATTTTATCATTCTCTTCTGCTTCAACTGTTGTAATAATGCTGACACTAGGCATAACATAATGAAGAATAAAAAATACAAACAAGTATCCGTAATTATTCAAAGCCACTTCAAACAATTGGTAATGATGACGATAATGATGAAGTAATGGTTAATTCATCAAATAAAAGGAATATACAACCAATAACTATATTAAAATTTATAATTATAGAAATGCATGATTTTTGTAATGCACTGAAATTAACGAATTATTATATTTGAAAAAATATCAATTGGTCTGGAACAATTTTTTGATAATAAAGAGGACTTCGACTTAGTCTGTGAGAAACTAAAGACTAAATTGGAATTTTTTTACATATGGCCTGCAAAACGAAAAACCATACAAAGCAGTCTAACTAGGCTTAGATAAATTTGAACCACTCATAATTAAAAAAAAACTTACTTCATTCAATAAGAATTGAAATTACTGAACTTGAGCCTAACTATGAATTATTTCTGATTAAAATTCACTACATTTCAATTAAAGAATCTAAAAATTTCTCAAAAAAACTTACTGACATAAAACTACCATGTTTAGATGTTAAGTTAGTTACTAAATCAAATGGTGGTCCACATTTTGAACAGGCATATACACACAGAAAAAAAGATTCGTAAATAAAATTAATTTATTTGTAACATAAGCAAACAAAATCAACTCAATTCTTTCCAATTAAAATGATTGTGTTATTCACAATTGAGTTAACAGAAAAAAAAAATTTTTAATAAATTTGTTTTTAAAATTCTAGTGTGTTTTTTATTTTTTTTGAGAAAGAGGTTTTTTGTTAATTTTTAAGTTTTTTCTTTCCACACTCCTCGAAATTATTATTTTTTTCTTCTACATGTGTGGATTGCGTTATGATATAAATTAACCATAGCTCGTAATAACACTCGTCCACTGACACGATGCGACACTGTGGCGAAAAAACTTTAAAATATCGTTCTTCTTTGGCTTGCTCTTCGCTCAAACAACTACCGTTTTTGTTGGATCGCTCGGCACATGTGTTCACTTGAGACCGAAACGGTCTTTTGAGCAAGTATTTGTGTTGCGAGTGTAGATAAGCAAACATTTAACACGATTCAACACAAAAAAAATATTGTTAAATTTTTTTCCGATTTTTTTCGTCAAGCCGAGCCGCCGCCGAACCACTCGGCTTATCGGCGGCTTAGTACTCAGCCGATAATTTGTCTTATTTTTTATACTTTTTAAAATTTCGTATTTAATATGATAGCGAGCGTCCGGGAAAGATAGTTGTTTTTGCTTCCACATAAAAAGAAAATGTTTATGTGAACGGTAACGTAGCTGCGACAACACTTACGTTCTCTTTTGGAGTTCCTTCTTAAATACATGCACGTTTACATAGACTTTTTTGTTTAAGCAGTCAGGCGACTTTTTGATAATTAATTGTTCAAAGATTTTTGTTTGTTGATCCGTAGCAGTGTTCCAATAAAGTAATTAATTTTTAATTCAATCGGAAAGCTTAAATCAAATTTATGTAGAAGGCAATCATGAATAAAATTCCGCGAGAAATTTTTCCCGGGGAAAAATTCCAACTAATAGCAAGTAATAGGGAAAAAAATTCTAATTTAAAAAATTAGAAATTTCTCGCGAAATTTTATTCATAATTGCCCTGATAGTCTAAAATATGTTTCTATGGTTTAACAAATAATTTACGAAGCTAGCAATTTTTTAGGACATCAATTACTGCAATATTCAAACTATTGCAAAATAAATAATGTTACAACGTGGTGATTCAATAATTCACATATTTTTCTAAAAACAGACTGTGTTAAAACTTTTTTTCAAATGCTTAAACAAATCGGCGTTAAGCCGTTCAGCCGCCCCCGTCAAAAATATTTGTCTTTCAGCCGCCGCCGAAATTTTATGCTCGGTTTGCTACTCTGGTGTGCATAGGCAAAAATTTACATGGATTCAACACAGAAAAAATTATTGTTGAATTTTTTTCAATTAAGTGATTGGTTAGGAAAAATAACATTTTTGATTAAAATTTTAATTGAATATATGTTTGTTTTAATTGAGTTTACTTCTCTATCAAAAAAGTGTAATCAACAGAGCTTAACTCAGAATACTATGAAATGGTAAATAATTATTACATATTAATTGCATGTAAATAATATAACTTCTTTTTTTATGTGTGAAAATTTAGCAGTTTCTTGTAGTATCCCAGTGGTAAAAATATACATTACGTAATCGATGATATCAGTAATACTTAGTAGTCAGTGGTGATTCGTTCACTTATTTTGCTATTTAGATTTAACATAAAAATGTCATAGGACGCGTAAGTGCTGCGCTCTCGCTTACAAACACAAAGTAGACCAGAGTTGTAGAAAGTGACTTATAAGAAAAGCTAGAATCATTTGTGGTGCAGGAACTGCGAGAAAGGGACAACTGTAGTATATTTGTTATTAAGATCTTAACAGAATAATCAAAACAAACAAGAGAAAATCTCAGCTTTATGTTAAGTGACATTGCCAAAACTTTAATTAATTAAGATTTTATTAATATGAAATATTATTTACTTACAACTTTATTTGAACATACAAGTACATAAATATGTCAGTCAATAATGAATTCCATGAACTTAAATATTAAACATGAGCTTACAAAGGAAAAATTGTACTTCATTTTTTGTTCCACATTATATTATAATCCACATTTGAAAACAATTGAGAATAACGTTTGAAAGTTGAGAATAAATGAATTTCTCCATTTGAAAATAATTTCCCCTTTTTGTTGAGAATGCTATGTTTTCAAATTATTTTCAGATCATTTTCACAAACAGTCGTCGTTTGAAAAAGTTTTTGATTTCAAATCATTCTCAATTTGAAATTAAGCCTGCGTGTTTGTTGGGTAGATTGCTCGCTTATAATATCATACTGACGTCAGTAATTAGTACTTAGTTTAATTAACCGCTGGGATGACACATTGTTTTGAAAAAATATTTTCAATTAAAATACCCAATTAAACTTTTAATTGGTTTTAATATTTTCTATGCAAGCAAAAAATATACTTTAGTTAAAATTTTTTTATTCTTATTATTTTGACGTGCGTTAAAAAAAATAGAAAATTAAAAAACAAGGAAATAATAATAAGAAATACAACCTCATGGAACAAATATAGATGTTAAGTTAGTACATTGGTGGTATGCGGTGTTCGATGCAAATCGTCTTACATAAGTATATGTATGTATGTATGCAAAATATCGTAGCTTTTTTTTAAGATTCATTCACAAAATACACACACAATTCAAAGAAAATTTACGATATTCTGTATTATACCATGTTCACACTTATGGTCTTAAACGTGTTTGAGGCAAGTGTTTTAAAAAACTAAACAGAACCGTTCACATTATATTTTAGATGTTTAAGGTTGACGTTTCGTGAATTATTGTATTTGTAAAAAATTACGAACAATTATAATTTTTTATTGGTTTATTATTTTTAAACAACAAATGTTTTTGTAAATAATTGAGTATTTTTAAGTAATTACTTGTTTACTAAATAATTTTTACGTGACGCCATTTAATAGCACAAAGTTGCCAGACTTATCAAAAAACGGACTGAACATACTCCATTTACGGGTTTAAGGAAGTGTTTAAATTTTAAACACCTCATTTTAGATGTTTAACAAAACGAGTCAATGTATGGTAAAATATCTAAAAATCGTCGGGTTTAAGCTCTTAAACACGAATGACGCGTTAAACATGTTTAAAACATAAGTGTGAACTTAGTATTACTGAAGACTATCCAACACCGAATAAGACCATTGTGCTTTTGTGTACCATTCAAACTTCAAAATCAATACGATACATTAGTTAGGTTTTTGGTACATAGACAAATGTTTCTAATTTAGAAATTTTTTACATACATATGTATGTATTTTTTCTATATTTCAATTAATATTTTAATTGGATCTTTAAAAATGTTTGATTAGTTTTTTAATTGAATCTTTAAAAATATTTCAATTAAATTTTAATTTTATCTTTAAAAAACATAAATAAATTAATTTTTAGTTAAATACTTTTTTAATTAATAAAATCAAAAAAACTTTCAATTAAAATGAATGCGTTTATACTACAATTTCCGTGATTGGTTGAAAACTAGTTAATATTTTAATTGAATCAGGGAATAGAGTTCCCTGGGAATTCATTTCTCCCAAGAATAAAACTCTCCTATTCCAAAAAGTTTGGGAAGAGAATAATAAGGGAAAGGGAATTCGAAAAATCGAAATCATCGATTTCGATGTTTCTACAGCTGATACGTTTTGTGAAAAATTTTGCAATTAAATTTTACAATAAACTACAAAATTCTTATAAAAATAAAAAAGTGACAATCAAAAACGAAAACAATGTTTAGTGTTGCGCTTATGATTAATGTTGCTGAACTGGAATACAGCAAAAGCAGCAAAAAATTTAAAGATATATACGGGATGCCAACAACCGAATCGAAGTGGCCCCAAACCTGGTATGTACATAAAAAACTTATTTAGTTGTTCATTTTTATTCCGTTTAATTTTAAAGGTTCGAAAATTGTTATCGAGTAAATAAGGCCGCATTCAAGTATCTGTTAGAAGTGCTAAAGGCCAACACCCAACCACAACTTAAGTCGTTTGGAGTTTCCCAAATGATAAAACTGAGTGCTGCTTTACGATTCTTCGCCGAAGGTGGGTATCAAACATGCATAGAAAAGGATTCGGATAAATCTCTAGCCCATAGTAGTCTTAGCCAATCTCTAACCGAAGTAATCAACGTTTTTGAGGAACACTTATGCCCGATATGGATTTCTTTCTAAGATAAACGAAAAATTGCGTTATCTTTTTATGTTAAACATGGAATCCCCAGAGTAATAGGATGTGTTGACGGAACACATGTCAGCATAATTTATGAGCTGAGAATTCAGTATTTTGATTACTCCCATCCCGGTGCGTGTCATGATTTCTTTATTTGGAATTACAGCGAGTTGCGACCTCACCTTGAGGAAGAATTCCTCAGAGTCGGGAGCAATTAT
This sequence comes from Tachina fera, assembly GCA_905220375.1. NCBI lineage: Eukaryota > Metazoa > Arthropoda > Insecta > Diptera > Tachinidae > Tachina > Tachina fera. Next base: position 58,046,602 of record LR999967.1, read on the forward strand.
TGGCTTCTCGGTAAACTGGTAATGAAATAATACAACATTCATAAAGTAATAATGCATTACTTTATAGGAGACGCAGGTTATGCCCTGGAACCATGGCTTTTAACCCCTCATAGATGCCAACAGAATGGATCTGTGGAGATAAAATTTAATGAAATTCATTCCAAGTGTCGAAATATAATTGAACGTACTAATGGCGTTTTAAAAAATAGATGGAGATGCAATATATGTAGCTGATAGAGAACTACGATACGCTCCAGAAAAGGCAGCAAAAATAACAAATGTTTGCTGTGAATTGCATAATATTCATATTAAATGCAACACCGAAGTGTTTAAGTGTTCAAGATAGTTGTGTGATATCCATACGTCGTCGCAATATTTGGCCATTGCCCAAAACATTACGATTAATATTGGAAATAATCTTTAATTTCTTTTTTATAACTGAACTACACATCTGTATAAATTTATGTATATATTTATTATAACAAAATTAGACATGTATACAATAATTTAAATTAATTAAAAATAATATATAACATACAAATGCATAAAGACTTGGTTTATTTTTATAAAATATACATTTGACCAGAGTGTTTCTAAGGCCTACAGTACATCCCAGTAAAAAAAGAGACTCCAAAAGTCATGAAAATGTAGAGTTTGCGATGCGGAAGTAGTGAAAATTTCGATCCGATCTAATGATTTTTACATAGGGTTGCCATTCCAAGAAGTTCTCTTTTTCGATGCCTGGTCACTGAATTGGAAGCGATTTTAACAAAAATTCCCTTTTTTGTGTTCTTTGATAATATTTTCATCTAGGAAAAAGGGTAAATAGTTGCCTTTTTTAACAATTCGTTTCTTTTTATATGAATTTAAGCCCGAAACAGTGTTTTCATGTAAATTTAAGCAAATAACTTTTAAATTTTAGACTAAAAATAATTCATAAATTTCTTTAAAAAAATTAATTTTTTTTTAATTCTGGTGAGTATTTTCTAACACTGTGGAGGAGTTACAAGGTTTTGTGTGACTAAAATAAGCTTCTACAGGCTTTTTTGCTCACTCTCGGCAAATTAAAAATATCGATTTTTTGGAAGCAATGAAAATGTACTTCCGCTAGAATGACTTTCATTTTTTTTCAATGGGATGGCATGTAAAAATCCATATGCATATGTATTTCTGACGTAATTTTGACATCACCATTAAGCTACATTGGCTATGTACATTTGGTTACGAGGTAGGTTTTTTGTTTGTACAAATAGAAAAAACACTGCTGTTAATTCTTATTTGGTTTTATTTCATAACCATTTTATTTTTAAATTAAAATTGATATTTTTATTTATTATAAAATAGAACAAAATACTTAATGTAAAACTTTACGTGTTGCCGGCAAAAGTGTTGTGAAGAAAAGAGAAAGGAAAAAATGGTTGATCAATCAGATTTGTTGAAAAAGTTAGTAATCGGTACTGCAGCATGGTAGTCGATAACACGTAGTGATGCCACATACATATCATGTACTAGTAACACACGTAAATGGAGAAATTCACATCATTACACATGTACTGCCTCTGGAAATGTGTCCGACTCGGCTAAATTTGTCATATTTAGATTTTGGAACAAAAATATTATCAATATTATATGACATGTAGCAACTACTACTAATTTAAAAAAATGCAACCACCATGCTGAAAATTCTCGTGACGTCATAGTCACATGTGTATGTGGCTTTTTACATGCCGTGTACTGTATGTAGTCTTAAGTGAAATTCAATATTATTTGTTTTACAAAAATTAACAAAAAATTAAATAAAAAGTAAACGATAAAAAAATTTAAGGTACAATAAATAACCTTTCACAAATGTAAGTATATATTTACACAACTTTTAGTTTTTATATTTGAGATTCTCAAGCTCCAACAGCCGCCGGTTTTTTTAAATTTTATCATCGATTCTCTGATTCGTAGTTTTTCCATCACTAAGTTATGTCGCTTTTGCTCCTCCAATTCTGCTTTCTTTAACTCATACAGGCGGTCAATAGAACGGTTTACCTTTGTTTACCTGCTGTTCCTTCATCTCTTCCTTTGAATACTGATCTCTTCAGCAAGGATGTGACTGGAATAAGGGTGTTTGTGGCGGTCCTGTTGAACATCTGGTTTAAATTTCTTTTTTGGCGGGTTTTGTGGCGTATCTTTATCACTGTCGAGCACACTTTTTTCCAAAACAGCATCTTCTTCAAACATCGATTCCAGTAGTGCGGGTGGTACAATTTCTGAACTTAGCTTTTTGTTAGTTGACGGCCCTAATCAAAATGTGTTAAACACACCTTCTACAGACTCCTCCATTCCAATCAAATTATAAATAGATTTCTCGAATAGGGATAACTTTTGCTCCATATTTGAGCTACTTTGTGCCGTACATATTTTTTCTGGTCACACCAAACCTGAAAATTATTTTTGAACTCTTACTACAATTTCGTTTTGTACAGACTAGTTTTGTTATTTATATGTTCCTTCTTCCAATCAGCAATACTTTTTGATGGTGGCCCTGATGCGTTCAATTCCGCCTCCAAATTAACCCAGTCTATGTTAAGCTCTTCTTTGCTTCCCTTGAAAACCCCGCGTGCAAATTCTGGATACAATTACATAGTATTTATAAGAATTTCTATTTGCTTTTTGTTTGTGCTTTTTTTTATTTATTATTTATTTTTTTTATTTTTATCATACTTAAATATAAAATATTTAATACTTACATTTTTTGTTCAATTCCCTTTGAATTTTTTTTATTAAATTCTCCCTATATTTGACATTTGTAATACCTACTGTTATTTCCGGGGAAGAGTTTCCCAATTCGAGGTTAATTTAGAATAAGGGAAATGGGAAAAGGGAAACATTCCCTAGGGATATTTTATTTAGAATAGGGAAAGAGGGAATAGGGAAAAAACTCCGAGGGAATAGTTATTTAGAATTGGGGTGACTATGTACGTCATGGAGATTTGTTGATTTTATTATTTTATTTAATAAACATTATTGAACAAAACACATGAAGATTAATTTTGTTTTTGTTGTACACATATCTGTCTTTTATTTTACGTTATTTTACTTCGTTGAGAAATAGTTTGATTTACAGATATTTTTATTGTTATTTATTATTATCTTCTACCTTTCTCTTTAATGCTTTGCCTGTGACGAAATATCGAAGCAACAACATAAAGCACACGCAACAACAAAAATAAAGACCTTTTTTGTGAACACTTTGCTTATTTAGCTCACTTACTGACACTCGGTAGCTGAGCAATGAACGATTCTGTTCGTATAATGCGGTCAGTAAGAGACCGATTCGTGTGTTACGCTCAACCCATAGCACGGGAGCGACAACACGATTGCAAATGCGTGATTCCGTCTAATTTTTTTTGGTCTTTTGAGTGAGAAAACCGCACAGAGAAATTGGGTTGAGCATATTTTGCGAGTTCTGGGGGCTAAATACGGCATTCGATTCGTTTCGAAATTTTTAAATATTTCCATATAAACGCTATTAAAATATTTCGCAATTTCGTTCAGTAACGAGTGCCGTAATTTTCCCCCTGAATTTAACAAACAGCTTGGTTGAGCAAAAAAAAAAAAAAAAACACGACGTTTTTCAGCTTCTTGTCGGCATTTACACATATACAACACGAGCAATCAAAATAAACAACAAGAATAGCGCGTTGAGTCAATCAGCAAGCAAGATAAACACCAGCGCGGTATTGATAACAGTAAATATAATATTTAAGTATGTGTGTGAAGATAAATATGCCGAGTTAAATATGTTTCGACGTAAAGACTTACGTTACAACATATTTAGGTGTGAAGATAAATATGCTAGGACGTAACGACATGGGAGTTAATTAACTAGTTATATGAAAGAAAAGCACATTTAAAAAGGGTTTCGCTTATTTTTATATTGCATTCTGTCGGAATGTAACTATATTTAATAAAAATACAATTCTAAAAGTAGATTTCTGAAACGTTTTAGAAACAGTCGCCTTCGGTAATAGGAATGACCTCTGAGGGATTTTGGCCAAACCGGCCAAATGAAGGATTGGCATGCAAATTCACCTATTGGTGACAACCACGACACTAGCTACAAAACGCTATATTTAGAATTGCTAAATTGACTTTAGATGAGCTATTTGGCCACTTTGGCCAAAATCCCTCAGAGGATTTTTGGACCAAAAGTGACTTTATATGAGCTGTAACTTTTTTCACAAACTCAATTCAGGAGTTCTAATTACTACGTTTTATAGCTAATGTCCTAGTTGTTACTGTCCCTTAGGTGGCAATGCATGCCAACCCTTCATTTGGCTACTTTGGCCAAAATCCCTCAGAGGTAATTTTTGACAAAATCGACTTTATATGAGCTGTAACTTTTTTCACAAACTCAATTCAGGAATTCTAATTACTACGTTTTATAGCTAATGCCCTAGTTGTTACTCTCCATTAGGTGGCAATGCATGCCAACCCTTCATTTGGCCACTTTGGCGAAAATCCCTCAGAGGCAATTTTTGACAAAATCGACTTTATATGAGCTGTAACTTTTTTCACAAACTCAGTTCAGGAATTCTAATTACTACGTTTTATAGCTAATGCCCTAGTTGTTACTGTCCATTAGGTGGCAATGCATGCCAACCCTTCATTTGGCCACTTTGGCCATAATCCCTCAGAGGTAGTTTTTGACAAAAACGACTTTATATGAGCTGTAACTTTTTTCACAAACTCAATTCAGGAATTCTAATTACTACGTTTTATAGCTAATGTCCTAGTTGTTACTGTCCATTAGGTGGCAATGCATGCCAACCCTTCATTTGGCCACTTTGGCGAAAATCCCTCAGAGGAAATTTTTGACAAAATCGACTTTATATGAGCTGTAACTTTTTTTTCACAAACTCAATTAAGGAATTCTAATTACTACGTTTTATAGCTAATGTCCTAGTTGTTACTGTCCATTAGGTAACAATGCATGCCAACCCTTCATTTGGCCACTTTGGCCAAAATACCTCAGAGGTAATTTTTGACAAAATCGACTTTATATTAGTTGTAACTTTTTTCACAAACTCAATTCAGGAATTCTAATTACTACGTTTTATAGCTAATGCCCTAGTTGTTACTGTCCATTAGGTGACAATGCATGCTAACCCTTCATTTGGCCACTTTGACTAAAATCCCTCAGAGGTAGTTTTTGACAAAATCGACTTTACATGAGCTGTAACTTTTTTCACAAACTCAATTCAGGAATTCTAATTAATACGTTTTATAGCTAATGCCCTAGTTGTTACTCTCCATTAGGTGGTAATACATGCCAAGCCTTCATTTGGCCACTTTGGCCAAAATCCGTCAGAGGTTTTTTGGACCAAAGCGACGTTATATGAGCTTTAACTTTTTTCACAAACTCAATTTAGCAATTCTAAATATAGCGTTTTGCAGCTAATGTCCTGGTTGTTATTCCCCAATAGGTGGATTTGTATGCCAATCCTTCATTTGGCCGGTTTGGCCAAAATCCCTCAGAGGTCATTCCTATTACCGAAGGCGACTGTTTCTAAAACGTTTCAGAAATCTACTTTTAGAATTGTATTTTTATTAAATATAGTTACATTCCGACAGAATGCAATATAAAAATGAGCGAAACCCTTTTTAAATGTGCTTTTCTTTCATATAACTAGTTAATTACTCCCATGTCGTTACGTATTAGCATATTTATCTTCACACCTAAATATGTTGTAACGTAAGTCTTTACGTCGAAACATATTTAACTCGGCATATTTATCTTCACACACATTATTTAAGTTAATAACAAATATTATTGAAATGAATTTTTTTTCTATAACATGGTTTTATTGCACATAATTCTTTTCTATTTTTTTCGGTGCATAGTTTACTTTCTAAAAATATTGATAACCATCAAGGAATTGAGACAAAATCGCTCTGTAATTGATCATATCAAAGTTAAAAGGGATTAAAAAAGAAAAAAATGGTAGCACACATCTTAATATAATACAGTGTTACAATTGCAAAATGATTGGTCACGGTTCCAGTTTTTTTTTTTTGGATTTAGGGTAGGTATTGACTCTTATGTTAATTCCGAAGAAGTAAAAGATGCACTCATGATACAAGGATTTAAGGTAAAAAATGTTACCAACATAATCGATAGGGAGAAGATCCCCCAGCCTCTATTTCGTGTTGAATTGGAGCCGAATGATATACAGCTGAAAAAAACGAGACACACCCAATTTATAGTTACAAAAGTAGTTATGATAGGTTTAACGTGCAGTTTAAGTTTTAACTGACTTGGTACAAAAGCCAGATATTATAAATTTTTTAAGGATTTGTTTTGCTTAAAGTCTTATATTTTGAGTCACATTTACAACTTATACTTATTAAAACTTAAATTCTTTCAGAAAGTGTCAAACTTTGGCTCCCGTGAAATTTGTAGTACGAAGGGCCAAAGGTAGGTTTTTGAAAAAATTTGAGTTAAAAATTAGCTTAGCAAACAAACAGTTCTCGTGGTACCTTCATAGCGAACAGTCGATTAGCGGAATTTTTTCTTCCATACCAAACAAACAAAAAAATTAAACAAAAAAATATTCGTAGTACATATTATTCGTAATAGGTACATACTGACTTTAATAAATAAGCTTTATTGCTTTGATAATATTTTTTACATAGTGGAAATAAGAAATACAAAAAAACGCAAACAAAAAACATAAACAGTGACATTGAGGAATACTCTATACGAGTACCTTAAAAACAGACAACCAATCATAAATTACAAAAACAAAAAAACCGTAAACAAAAAAACACAAAAAGTGCCCTTGAGGAATACTCTATATGAGTGCCTCAAATACAAAAAATTACGAAGTGAGTTCTAACGGCAGAAATGCCTTAGAGAGTTCTGAAGCTCTTAATGAAAAAAATGAAAATAATAAATCTAATGAAAGGTTTTTTTAACGGCGAAGCCAATTTTTCGTCAGCGATCAACTTCGCTTTGTCCAATGCCGAATAGTAGTGATTCATTAACATTACAATTACCTAGTACTTCTTCATATAAGTCAGTAATATCATTCCCTTCAGGTTCGTATTCGTCACTTAACAAAGTTATCACTACAGATAACAGTATTCCAAAACCCAAGGTGCAAGTCGGTATGGACAGATATATAACCGTGGTAAAGCGTGGGCGAAGCCCGAATTCTTCAAAAATTTCATCCGCTCCAAAGATGTCAAGGGATAACAGCGCATCCTCAACTAATCGCCAAAACCGTTTTATAATTTTGCAAGATGAGAACGACAAACCCGATGTATTCTCGAATAAAACATCCAAGCCGCCGCCACCAATCTACTTGAGCGAGAAAAATTCAAATGCCCTTATTAAAAATTAATTTCGGTCATTGGTGAAAATAAATTCCACATTCTCCCAATAAAACGTGGCAACATCGATGAAACGAAAATTTAAATTTATGACGAAAAGGATTTCCGCAAAATGGTTTCTGAATTTGAAACAAATAAAACAAGCTTCTACACATACCAGCTTAAGAGCGCTAAAGGCATAGATTATTATGTTGTCCCTGAAGAAATAAAAGATGCACTCGACCTCCAGGGATTTAAGGTAAATAATGTATCTAACATAATGAACAGAGAAAAGGTCCCCAACCCCTATTTCGTGTTGAACTGGAATGATATACAGATGAAAAAGAACGAGACTCATCCTATTTATAGCCTCAAATACCTTTTATATAGAAAAATCACAGTTGAAGACCCACATAAGCGTTCAGGTCCCGTGCAGTGTCATAATTGCCAAGAATATGGCCACACAAAATCATACTGTAAATTACCCACTGTTTGTGCTGTGTGCGGCGAATTACACGGCACTGCTAGTTGTACTAAATCAAAAGATCAAGCTGCAAAAATGCAGTAATTGTGGAGGTAATCACACCGCTAACTACAGAGGTTGTCCTGTGTACTCTTTTGTCAAACAGACTATGGTGCAAAAACCTAAATTAGCTCCATCTCAATCAGCAAACGCTTATTCCGCCACTTTTGCGCAAATGAGCCAACCAGTTACTTCCCGTGTATCGTATGTCGATGTTGCTAAAACAAATTCTATTCCCGTACAAAATGTTCCACGTCTAAATAATTCAACGAATGCAAACTCAACCTTTAAATTTAGTCGCCTTGAAGCTACTATTGACAATCTGGTGCTAACTATAAACAACTTTACAACTAAAATGACGAGCATGATGCAAGAAATGCTGAGAATGCAGAATACTCGGCTTCAAGCATTAATTAACAAGCCATGAACACGTTAAAAATATGTTTGTGGAACGCAAACGTCATTCGCCAACATAAAAATGAATTTGAGCACTTCCTTACGGAAAAAAATATTGATATAATGTTGGTCTCTGAGACACATTTGACTTCGAGAAGCTTTTTCAAAATAAATGGCTACACTATGTATGATACAAAGGACCCTAGAGGGAGAGCATGCGGTGGATCTGAAATTCTAATTAAGTCAAGACTCAAGCACTATATCCTTGACAACGTTAGTGAACAATATGCAATGCAATGCAAGCTACGAATATTTTTGTAGAACATTTTTGTTCTAATTTCGTGATATCATCAATTTACTCACCTCCCGGATTTTCAGTTACCGAAGTTTAGTATGAGAAGTTCTACAAATCGCTTGGATCTTGTTTCGTGGCAGCTGGAGACTACAATGCAAAGCATACGTACTGGGGATCGCGCCTTGTAACACCTAGAGGTCGAGCTTTGTTTAATACACTTTCAAAAATGGGCTTAGATGTTATTTCGAGTGGGGAGCCCACTTATTGGCCTACAGACGTACGAAAAATTCCGGATGTTATTAATTTTGGCGTACGAAAAATAATTCTAGGGATTTAATTAATGTTGAAACTTCTCTAGATCTCTCCTCCGATCACTCCCCCACTATCGTTACAATTTGTAACCCACTAAGAAGTGACTTACCTCACCCATATATGAATCGTGTTAATTGGCTGGGATTCAAAAAATATCTTAGTAGTCATTGCACGGAAAATATTGCTCTAAGAACACCCAATGACATTGAAACTAACATTGCCAATCTTAACGAAATTATTAAACAGGCTGCTGAACATGCCACTACCTCCCATCCGCAGTCTGGGTTTAATAAAATTTATTCCAGGGATATTGAACATCTTATGTGAAAAAAGAAGAGCTAGAAGAGAATGGCAACAGCACAGATCACCCCAACATAAACTCAGACTTAAAGAATGTTCTAAACGACTTCAAGAGTTGCTTGCATCTGAAAAAACTGCATGTCTTAAAAATTATTTGGAACGTCTTGATGTCACACCAACATCTAATTACTCTTTGTGGCGCGCTGCTGGAAAGCTTACAACACCCGTTGAGTTTAAGCCACCTCTGCGCACATCTACCGGAGGATGGGCAAGCGATACGGAAAAATGTAAAATATTTGCTGAGCATTTAAAATCCGTATTTACCCGAAATACATGTACTGGTGTTGCTGATTTGCCGAGTGTAGTTGCTCTACCCCCTCGAGCCTTAAAGTTTAAGATGCATGATGTACATAAAGTAATTGCTGAACTCAAGTCAAAGAAAGCTCCAGGTATTGATGGAATTAGTAACAAGATGCTGATGAACTTGCCGCATATTGCAATAAGAATCTTGCTGTTTATTTCTAATGCCATATTACGACTGGAGTATTATCCACAACTCTGGAAGCTTGCAAAAATCAAAATGATTCCAAAGCCGGGCAAAGATCTTACTAAAGCTGAGTCATATAGGCCAATAAGTTTGCTGTCAACTATGTCAAAACTTTTCGAAAAGCTGCTCATGACAAAATTGTCCCCAATTTTAACTGATAGTGGGTGCATCCCAGACCATCAATTTGGTTTTATAAGTCAGCATAGCACCATTGAACAAACTCATAGATTGGTTCAATTTATAAGAAAAACATTTTAGGAAAAGAAGTATTGTTCTGCCCTATTTATTGACGTTTCTCAGGCATTTGATAAAGTGTGGCATGAAGGCCTAATTTTAAAATTAAAATCTACCAATAAATTTGGTGAATTTATTAGAAAGTTACATTACTACCCGGAAGTTGACGGTTGTGGAAGGAGAATTCATGAGTGTGCCCGAATCTATATCATCCGGTGTGCCACAGGGGAGCATACTGGGGCCAGTTTTGTATTTGATTTATACTTGTGATATGCCTTTGAGCAGTAATATCAATACATATACGTTTGCCGATGATACAGCCTGCTTAAGTATGCACGAAAATCCTCATGAGGCTTCGCGATATCTACAAGAACATATTACACAACTGGAACTATGGTTAAAATTATGGAGAATTAAGGTAAACGAGCAAAAGTGTGTTCAGGTAACATTTACCCTGCGAAGAGATACTTGTTCCCCAGTTCGAATCAACAATCAAGTTGTTCCTCAGCATTCACACGTAAAATACCTTGGTATACACCTTGATCGACGACTTACATGGAAACACCACATTGACTCAAAGCTAATACAAATGAAACTTAAACTAACTCAGATATATTGGCTGATTGGTAGAAATTCAATACTCAGCTTAGACTGCAAACTTTTATTATACAAGTCTCTTTTGAAGCCAATATGGTGCTACGGTATCCAGTTATGGGGCACTGCTTCAGCTTCTAACGTCGAGAAAATCCAACGAAGAGGCAAAACAAAATTTTACGTTTGATAACATCGGCTCCATGGTACATAAAAAACTCAAATATACATCGTGATTTGAATATGCCACTAATCCGCTTCTCGTAACATCTTGAATTTTACTGGCCACATTCGCTTGAAAAAGAAGGACACAAGGGCTCTTTTACTCAATACTCCAGATGGGATTGCTTGAAAATATTTTTTCTCTTTTTTTTTTGATTATCACTACTTATGTATTATTTATAACTATCACTAAGTTTATGTCCGACAGTTGTCGGGCCTAATACTTATATTTTAGATTTAAGATTTGAATACTTATTGTTAGTTCATAATTGAAGATACAATAAATAAATAAATGTATTAAAAAAAAAAAAAAAAAAACATTTTTCTTTAGGTTTTTAATATGAAAAATAAATTTCAAAATGCAATGCTAATGTGAATTGAAAACAAAAACATCAGCATCAGGTGATATGTACTCCAAATTTCTGTGTGACGCCTTCTCAAATTCGGTATGAAATTTCATAACAATCAGACAGCTCGTTTAGAAACTGCAAAATTATTTAATTTTTTTTAACAAAATCTCCCACTGTGCCACGTTCACGGAAATCACTATCTCTACTTCTGACGACTTCAGAACTAATATACTTTGTATAACTACCATCATATATAATGCTAAGATATTTTTTTCCATAAAAATAAAAATAAGACTAAACATATCTATATGGCCCAATGCAAAATGAAAAACTATCATGAAGTTAGCATGAATAAATTAAACATAGGATAGTTTACGTGGCTGCCTCTGCACGCAGGCATTCAAGTAGAATCTAAACATGAAATACTATGAATAAGAAAGGTCTTTGCTTTTTACTTAAAAATTTGTTTTAACACCCCAAGTTTTGCCATACAATTTAACATTAAAAATCACGCCAGGATTTAACAATGGGTTAAAACTACATTATGCGTTGATTTTTAATGTGAAATTGTACGACAAAACTCGTTAAGGCCATGTTAAGTTTTGCCACATATGCAAACTTTATGCTAGTTTTTCATTTACATTTGGCCGATATATTTTAGGTATCATTTTATAAGATAGGCAGGCCGCAGGAAGGCAATATAACAAGACTGATGATGATGCTCTCATGAGGCCAATTGTGAGCCAGAAACTTTATTGGTGCCATATTAGTACGGGAATTGATTCAATTTCGTGAGAATTTTACAAACGTATATCAAATATTAATTTTGTATTTACTCGTATAACATTGTTCTGATTTCTTAAGTACTCTGCTGTATATGTTATACATAGTTATATTTTATTTCTTTTTTAATAAGAAAAAATTGAGCAAATAATCACACACGCTTTATTTCCATTTCTGAAAGCTCAAGTCATCTTTTATTGCATTTATGATAAAAATGTACTAACCTGAGCATTTAAACTCTTGATCATGTAAGTCTGCCACGTTTTGTCCTTTCAGTTGTGATGGTGAGTGACATCTTGTATAAGGAGCGAGCCGTGGAGAGCCACGCAAAAAACGGGACAACCACGATAAATGGCAATCACAAGATAACGGATTATCTGATAGCCGTAACGCTCGTAGTCTACTCAAGCCACTAAATATGCTGTGTGGCAGTGCGGTCAAATTGTTATTATTGAGCGTGCTAATACGTTGAAAATACAAAAAACCAAATTTATAAGAAACAAGTTAAATATAGACATCTTATTACTAATTTACATAATAAAAATATATTCACACATATAAATACATAAGAAAATATCGTAGAATAAATCATAAACATTCACAATTCAAAAAATTATTTTATATAAAAATAATAAATAATGTTGCAAATAACTTTTTGCGGTGGTTGCACATTTGTTCAGACGTCGTCCAAATAGTAATAAAACATTTGCTGCGAAACATTTCCAAGTTCTATTTTGAAACTGCATTCGTGTCCACACTGTGAAGTTTTTGTTTTGCAGCTTAATATATTTTCTCATATACTTCTCAAGAGAAAGAGATGAGAACAACATACGAACAAGAACTTCATGTACATGAAACAAAGTACTTCTTCCATTTCTCTTTCCCACTTCATCAAAAACTCGAAAGTTTTGCAGCAAATGTTTTATATGAACAATGAGCAATGTCTCAGTGAATTGGTTTAGGAAAGAAATAAAACTGTTTGATAACTTAAACTTGTAACTGTTTATGATTTAGTGTGCGATATACATATGTATGTATATGTATGTATATATATATATATACATACATATGTATCTTTATGTATGTACATATATACATACGTATGTATTTACATACATATGTATATAGGTATTTTAAAAACTTACAGTATCTCAAGATCAGTAACTCCTTTGAACGCATGTTCATCTATACATGTTATTTGGTTATTATCAATCTGCAGGTTGCGCAATGATTGGGCTCCTTTAAACACTCGCTTGCCAATTGTGGTAATAGCATTATGTGACAAATCTCTAAATATTTGAAAACAACAGGAAGTACATTACAAATCAACAATAACAACAAGATATCTTAAAAGCAAATGCCTACTTATAACTATAGACAACCGGTCCTGTTCTAAAAATCTCAGTGATTTAATTCATGGTGATTTCAAAACCAAACTATTAATAGTTGACTACTTAGTGGATTTTTATTGTATTTTAAGTTTTTCTCGCGTAAAATGGAATATTTTATTCCAAATTCCATCGTTTTAAATCGTGAAATTTACAAAAGCAATGATTTAGCTTTTAATGATTTTTTTAAATCACTGTGATTTCACATATCGTGATTTGCCGAATAGGCCCATATGTACATAAATATTAAAACTAAAACTAATATATACATATGTATAGGGTGATATTTTCAATGCAAATGAACACTTATTGTCGACACTTTAAAAGCTATTGTGAACAATTTTATTTGCGTTTCATAAGATTTCCTGTAAATGGCATCAATTTGTTTTTGCATATTTTGCATATTTAAAAAAAAAAACTAACTTCTGTACACATTTTTGTAATAAGTGCATATTTATTTGCATATTTTCCAAGTTTTTCACAGCTATAACAATAATAAAAAAATCCTCCATTCTCTCAAACTTGCACTGGATACTTTAATATCATCTCTGAAATAACCGCCATTTGATACAAGATACTAGCGATGGGCAAAAATATCGATATATCGATATTTATATATATATATTTTTTCAAAATCTGATATATCGCTACATCGATTCTTATTTGAGAGTATCGGGTTTCGATATTTTTAAGAGATTTATAAATTTTTGCCGTTTTTTCAACTACACGATATTGGCATCAATGTGATGCGAAGAAAAAAATTCACAATAACAGCCAAGGCGCATATATACATATACGGTGATCTCACTAGGCCAGGTGACTTTTGTTTGTTAACTAAGCTAAGTCGTCGGGTGGTTATTGGTTTGCTGCAGACATAATGGTCTCTACTCTGGAACACGCGTCGACTTGGTGAAACTTGCAAGGAAAACAAAAACAAAATTGTTTAAATGTAAAAATTTTGTTTTAACCGTTTTTAAAAGAAAGAGAAACGCGTTGAAATTCTCACTTTTATTTCATTTAAGAAATGTATGGCAAACAAAAACAATTTTTAGTTAATTTTAATTATTATTTTTCGAACTTAATTTGTTTCTATATTTATGATTTGAACGGGCTAAGGTTCGTATCGCTTTTTAAGCCGAATTACATGTGATAATTATTAATGAACAAATAACATCAAAGTAAGTTGTAAATATTCTGAAAGGAACAGCCAGCCGTTTTCGAAGGCCACTAAACCTTCATCATCAGCGTTCTTCTGTGTTGGTCCACTGTGTGTGGTGTCAGTTGATGTAAATTTCTGTTTTTATGCAAAGTTTCACTTCTTCGACGCGTTTTCCAGAATAGCCCCCAATGTATTTTAAATATACTGTTTCGTAAACCAATAACCAACCGACGAAATGTCGAATTTGGTATGTATCGTATAAGCCTAAGACTATGCTCTTATTATCGTCAACAACCACTCTAAAATATTGAGTTTTGTATAGTGTTTGACATTTCTTAAAACCTTTTTTTTTTTAATACATGTATTTATTTATTGTATCTTCAAATATGAACTAACAATAAGTATTCAAATCTTAAATCTAAAAATATAATTATTAGGACCGACCACTGTCGGACATAAACTTGTTAATAGTTATAAATAATACATAAGTAGTGATAATAAAAAAAGAAAAAAAAATTATAAAAAAGTATAAAAAAAGTATTTTCAAGAAATCCCATTTGGCGTGTTGAGTAATAGAGCCCTTGTGTCCCTCTTTTTTAAGCGGATGTGTCCAGTAAAGTTCAAAATATTACGAGCAAGCGGATTAGGATGTGACTCGAGTTTTGTTAAATATTTGCCTGCGTATTTTGCAATTTCTTCAATCACTAGTGGCATATTTAAATCACGATGTATATTAGAATTTTTGATGTACCATGGAGCCGTGGCATATTTAAATCACGATGTATATTAGAATTTTTGATGTACCATGGAGCCGATGTTATTAACCTTAAAATTTTGTTTTGTCTTCGTTGAATTCTCTCTACATTGCATGCTGAAGCAGTGCCCCATAACTGGATACCGTAACACCATATTGGCTTTAAAAGCGACTTGTATAATAAAAGTTTACAGTCCAGGCTAAGTGTTGAATTTCTGCTAATCAACCAGTGTATTTGAGATAACTTAAGTTTCATCTGTGTTAGCTTAAAGTCAATATGATGTTTTCATGTTAGCCTTCGATCAAGGTGTATACCAAGGTATTTCACTTGGGAATGTTGAGGAATATTTTGATTATTGATTCGAATTGGGGAACAAGTATCTCTTCTTAGGGTAAACGTTATATGGACACACTTTTGTTCATTTACCTTAATTCTCCATAAGTTCAACCACATTTCCAATTGTGTAATATGTTCTTGTAAATATCGGGAAGCCTCGTGAGGGTTTTCATGCATACTAAGGCAGGCTGTATCATCGGCAAACGTAGATGTATGGATATTGCTGCTCAAAGGCATATCACAAGTATAGATCAAATACAAAACTGGCAACAGTATGCTCCCCTGTGGCACACCGGATGATATAGATTCGGGCACACTCATGAATTCTCCTTCCACAACCGTGAACTTCCGGGTAGTAATGTAACTTTCTAATAAATTCACTAAATTTATTGGTAGATATGATTTTAATTTTAGAATTAGACCTTCATGCCACACTTTATCAAATGCCTGAGAAACGTCAATAAACAGGGCAGAACAATGCTTCTTTTCCTCAAATGTTTTTCTTATAAATTGAACCAATCTATGAGTTTGTTCAATGGTGCTATGCTGACTTCTAAAACCAAATTGATGGTCTGGGATGCACCCACTATCAGTTAAGGTTGGGGACAATTTTGTCATGAGCAGCTTTTCGAAGAGTTTTGACATAGTTGACAGCAAACTTATTGGCCTATATGACTCAGCTTTAGTAAGATCTTTGCCCGGCTTTGGAATCATTTTGATTTTTTTTTTAATATTTCGAAAATCCTTAAGGGGTTTCATGAGAACTCTTAAAATTGCCATTTGTGCAATTGAGGAAACTTGCGAGACTTGTTTCATGAAGCCCCTTTTAGCCTTTGTGCAAACAACTTATGTAAATTTAAAACAAACGTCAAAAAATTAATTAAGTAATAATAAAATAATAAAATTTGAAGCAGTTTTGAATTAAAAAACATATTTATAAAAATAAAAAATGTGTGTGTGTGTGTGTCTAAAAGTGCCTAACCTTACGTCTACACCTGATATATTTTAATATAACAAAAGCCAAACTTTATATTGAAAAATAGTTTTTTTTATGTTAGGTTTTTTATATGGAATTTGACTTTTGTCATGATAAAAATATATAAGGTGTAGACGTAGGGTAAAGAAGTCCAAAACAGCAAGAAGTTGATATTAACAAAATGTACAAGTTTACGAGTCAAAATTATTGGGCAAACTTAAAAGTTTTGTGTTAATAAATTTCTATACAATCTTTGACGTTTTATTTACGAGAGTGTAAAAATGCACAATTGCACAGTTTGCGAGACTTTTGAACAGTCTCATGAAAACCCTTATCGTGTTTTATATTTAAACTTTTTAACTTTTTAAACTTTACATTTTAAAGTCAACTAGAAATTCTTTATAAATATTTCTATTTTTTTTAAACGTATATGTGACGCGGAAAATAGAAAGGGACCTAAAGGTAAAAACCAGTTTTGTTCAAGAGAGCCATTTTAAAGATTTAAGTACGTGTATCTTAGGTTACCATCACTTCATAATACGTTCATATCTCTGGGAGGGAACACTTTTGGGGCATGGGATCGGTCTCATTCGATGCTCAGAAGTTGTCGACATCAAAAAAAAAACTAAAAAGTGAAAATTGATTTTTTTACCCTTAGGTCCCTTTCTCTATGCGCGGTCACATATTCAGTCATTTATACATACATACATACAGATATAAATAAATAAATAAGTAAAATATTGAACTTGCGTATTCTTTTTCTTTGCTTTCTTTCTATGTTAAACGTTATTTCGAATACCTTTTTGCTTGCGAGTAAAGACACGAATGCTTGCATTCGAATGTTTGCTCGTTATCGAATGCTGTCATTAGAAATTTCGATATGTGTTGTTTGAAATCGAATGAGAAAATCCCAAAACTTAAGAAATTCGCTCGCTCGATTAATAAATCGCTCGTAATGGAATGCGGGAACTAGGCTCCAGTATTTTTCAGATATTGGACCGAAATATCGAGTGATTTTAAAAATATTTAATTTATATAAAATACCGTTGATTTTTGATAATTTCTAATGAAATTTTGCAGTTATATGTAAGTAATTTATGTGCCCTATGTACATGAAATAAATCAAAACTAATATTTGTTTCTGGGAATCTCAGAAATTGTACGAAAGTTAAAACAAATCTAAGAAATTTAACTTGGAACAGTTTGATACCAAGATAATTCAACGCCTTATTAAGCGACAAAAATTAAAGTTTTCAGGACAAGGTTTTTTATAATGGGTCTAATTATTCAGTCCGTTCCGCGATTGCAAAAAGATTTCTAACCGCAGGAATTGAATAATTGCAATTTGCATCTCGATCGATAGTGCTTTCCGTGGAATTTTCCTTTCTGTGCGGAATCAATAATACAACCCAATATTCAAATTTATTTTCCATATCTAAATTATCACCACAGAATGCTTTGTTTTGTCGCTTACGAGAAAATTTTACAGCTAAACTAAAGGTAGGCCCATAAAATTTTAATTTCAATAAAAAAGTATATTTTTTTGCGATTACATTGCGCTTGCGATAAAATCGAAAATAAATCCCAGCCTTAAAATTTTGATGTAAACTTGGTCATATTCGGAAGGTCCTAGGTTTGACAAAAATTTAAAATTCGATTATTTCCTTGCTGTCGCCTTATGTTCCGAATTTTTTTTAATATATATGTATATGTATCATATACATGCATACATATATAACAGTGGTGATGGTAAAAACTGTCGAAAATTCAACATTTTATTACTTTTAAAATTCAATTTGACGGTAAAATTTCACACTTTATTTTAACGCTTTTGAAAAATTGGTTGATGTTTGGAAAATATTTGGAAAAATTAAGAAACTTAAAGTTTCATATAAAGACTAGGATTCACTTTCCTACACAATCGTACGACTTTTGAGAACATACAACTCTGGTCTATGCAAAAATTCAAAAGACAACAATAATTTATTAAGTCAGAGTTGTATATTTCGTTACTTATGCTAAGTTCAGGCAAGTTTTTTACTATAGATAAGAATGCTAGTATGTATTTATGGCATTAGAAATAAACAGCAAGATTCTTACTGCAATATGCGGCAAGTTCATCAGCATCTTGTTACTAATTCCATCAATACCTGGAGCTTTCTTTGGCTTGAGTTCAACAATTACTTTATGTACATCACGCATCTTAAACTTTAAGGCTCGAGGGGGTAGAGCAACTACACTCGGCAAATCAGCAACACCAGTACATGTATTTGGGCTAAATACGGATTTTAAATGCTCAACAAATATGTTACCTTTTTCAGTATCGCTTCTTGCCCAATCTCCGGTAGATGTGCGCAGAGGTGACTTAAACTCAACGGGTGTTTTAAGCTTTCTAGCAGCGTGCCACAAAGAGTAATTAGATGTCGGTGTGACATCAAGACCTTCCAAAAAAATTTTAAGAGATGCAGTTTTTTCAGATGCAAGCAACTCTTGAAGTCGTTTAGAACATTCTTTAAGTTTGAGTTTATGTTGGGTTGATCTGTGCTGTTGCCATTCCCTTCTAGCTCTTCTTTTTTCACATACGAGATGTTCAATATCCCTGGAATAAATTTTATTAAACCCAGACTGCGGATGGGAGATAGTGGCATGTTCAGCAGCCTGTTTAATAATTTCGTTAAGATTGGCAATGTTAGTTTCAATGTCATTGGGTGTTCTTAACGCAATATTTTCCGTGCAATGACTACTAAGATATTTTTTGAATCCCAGCCAATTAACACGATTGGTCATCTTCATATATGGGTGAGGTAAGTCACTTCTTAGTGGGTTACAAATTGTAACGATAGTGGGGGAGTGATCGGAGGAGAGATCTAGAGAAGTTTCAACACTAATTAAATCCCTAGAAATATTTTTCATTACGCCAAAATCAATAACATTTGGAATTTTTCGTACGTCACACAGTGGCTGAAAATCGTTTTTCATTGGCCAAAATTCTGTAACTTTTGAACTGATCAAAATATTGAAGTAATTTTTATTTTAGTGGATAGATATTTAGTTCAGTTTGACTCAGTTTTAATTACATTAAAATTGATTGAGGACTTTTTAAGGAATTCTAGCTCAAAGTTGAACTTTTGAATTTTTTTAACTTTTAGAGTGAAATATGGGTTTATTATTTTTTTATTTATTAAAAAATTTAATATATGGAAATTAGTAATAATTATAAATATGTTTTGTAATAATGGAATTTATTTAATGTTACACTCAAAAAAAATTTTACACTAAAAAAAAATAGTAAAATCAACGATTTTGCTATTATTACAGAAAAATTAAAAATTTTTTGCTGTCTAATTTGCAATTTTGTTTACACTCAAAGAATAGTTACACTTAAAAAAAACTTTAATAATATTATCTAAAAATATTGCTATTACTACAGAAAAATTTATTATTTTTTGCTGTCAAATTTGATCATTTTAAAAAACATATTAAAAATAAAAACTGCAATAAATTTTAATAGCATTTGTAACAATGGTAGGTTCTGTGTATTATTATTTTTTACTAATAGTATGCTTTTCGTACCTTAAATAACAATGAAAGGCAATTATGATTATTATTCATTTGACTCAAATATTGATTGTAAATATTCCATATTTTGTTCTGTGCTATTTCTGTTCTTTAGTAGTTTTTTGGCTTCTTCATCTAAATCCCGATGTTCCACTTTCCATTGATTTCGAATACTGGAGATGAACGGATCTGACGTTGCCAATAATATATTAAATATATCTTCATTTGTTGAATTTCGTGAAATTTTTCTAGTATTGTGCTCTCTATAAAATCTGTAATCCTTGTTTCTTTTTTCCTGAGCCTCCTCTGATAGATCTCCAAGTGGCACCAAATGATATTTAATGATATCTTCTCCATGATAAAGGATTTTATGAACTGTTGCAGACATATTTCTCCATGGGTAGTTGGTTGTATATATTTTTGCAGTTTCCTTAGCATAATCTCCAAATTTTCTAGAGTCAATTTCTTCATTGCACGCAAGTACTTCTAGGATTATTTTAAACCTGAAAATAAGGTTTAAATCCACTCCTGTTATTTCAGATGCTGTTTCTGGATCTGAAAAGAATCTTCTTGCGGTATTGCCATCATTTGTATTGCCTGACCCTTGTTTTGGCTGATCTATAATCAATCCTAATTTGCGATATTCATCTAGAACATGTTTCTTTTTTGAACTTCTTAACTCTTTGTTGGTTTCGTTGTTTCTTATTGATCCTGAAGACCCGAAATCCAAATCATAACTGATTTTTAGTATGTGTTCCATAAGTCGTATTCTTGCATGTAGTGGTGATAATCCAAATTCATATGCATCGGTATTATCTAATGATTTTGTCGGGACTTGGTTTAATTGGGTTGATGTTGCTTGGCATATAATGCAGCTGGATGCAGCCTTCGTGTTAGTCAAAGCCTGACCTACTTTTCCATCTATCATTGTCAGCACTAATTGGTAGCTTACTTCAGTTTGCTGCCCATCTAACTGTAATTGTAATGGCTGTAGTGTTGCAATTTGGGCCTTGATATCACTAACTTCTTTGTTAATGGCATCATGAGTTTCTTTTTTGAATTCAAATTTAATTGGCCTGCAGTATTTCGTAGAAGATGGTGTCTCATTTTTCCAAATATCCATTGTTTGCGTTGTACTAGTCGAAGGCTCTGAATCTTCCAAAATCTTTTTCAATCGCAATGGTACAAATGATACCATGAACATATCTGAGTCCGAAATATTTTCACATACAGCTTGTTTGTATTGTTTTTGTCCCGAGGAACCATCACATCCCCATTTACAAAAAAGAATTAACTTTGTGTTTCCATATTTCTTTAACTCATTTCCTGTTATTGATTGTACCAAGCGTTCGGCTGTGTGATCAAGTAGAGATTGTAGTTGTACCTCTGCCGAAATTGGTGTGATTGTAATAGTGTCCTTTGATGGCAAACAGTCTATTTTAGCAGCGGTTATGTAATGATATGCTGGATACATATTTGACCCTTTTTCAATCGCACGCAGTCTGAGCTTAATATATTGCTGTTTTGTTAATTTCAAATCCAGAAATAATGCTAATGCCTCCTCATTTGTGTACTGTATTGCATCACTCGGAGTTGGTATACTTTTAAGAATCCGTTTTGTTCTCACTGGACTAGCTTTAACAACTTTTTCAATGATATCCACTTTTGATAATTGGTTCTGTGATCGTAATTGATGTAGGAAAGATTCTTTTATATTTGTACAACCAATTGCATCGTTAAAATCTTTAAGTTTCCGCCTCTTAGATCTATCACTGCAGTTGCCCATTAATGATTTGCCCTATCTTGCTTTGCTGTTTCTGCAGCGACAGTAAGTTGGCCTTCTAACCAGTTTGCACTTTTTATATAAAAGTTTTGTTTACTGTAGCTAACTTCTTTGTAGCGTTTTTTTAGTGCTTTGACGAAATTAGATAATTGCTCTTGCATTTCGGTGCTACACGAATTTAAGTTTAATTTTATTTTAACGTAACTAAGAACATCTTCCTGGTTTTTGTTTCTAAAATACTCTTCGGCCAGTTCTTTATAACTGAAGCTCTCCATATTTATCTGAATATTTTTATTTGTTATATTTTATCCGTACAATTAAAGGATTAACTTATTACTGAGTAATCCCTTATGGAATCCGTAGTTTTATACATTTTTAGATACATGTTATTCACACATTGATCTTCAATTTCATAGCAGGTAGCGCTTAAATTGAACAAAACTGCACATGTTATTCAGACCTTAATATCAGGTATAACTGATTAGTATCTCGCCAATATGGGGTTGTTTTTTATCTTTAGTGGTTTAATGTCGCCATTATTGTTATAAAAATGTTTATGACTTTGGTTGACCCTAACATTTGATAACAGGTAAATTCAGAAAGAGATCATATGTTTACTGTAGAACCTATTGTGATAATTTTATGACTTATTTTTTGCTGATCAAAACAAAGCCATTAAACCCTTTCGCAGGTATTATATTTAATTTTTTTCGTTTTACGTAGTCTAAAGTAAAAAAAAACAAACTTTTAGGCAAAAAAGTGAAAATTTAAGACACTATTGTATACGAGTACTTATAGGGCTGTTTAAATTAATTTGAATTTTTTTTAGAGTAATTTCATTAAAATGAAAAAAGTGTTCTACCCACGGGTCGTCACGGGTGCAAAAGTATATATAGCGTTAAAGAGGACACTTTCACCTTTCTCCTGGTGGTATACGTTTCTTGTTCCCTTTTGTTCCCTAGAAGTTCTATTCCACTAAAATTTAAATTTGAGAAAAATATAGTAGTTTCATAAATATTTCATAACGCCCGTAATATTAAACGCTAGAGCTGTGACCACTTACAACAACTAAAGACTATAGTCCTACCAACATTATAAAAAAGACCGCAGGCCGTTATCGATGATAGCTTGCGAGTAGTAACCATTTATTTTTGATAAAAAACAAAAGAAAAACACCTTTTTCTGAAATTAAAAAAACGGTTGAGTTTGACAGCATGCCACGCCCACAATTATCAATAGTTTAACCTAAGTTTTTGGCTACCTTAATCTGGATATATTAGCTACAAAAAGGCGTAAAAATTTTAAAAATCGGTGACAAAAAAAATTAGACTTTTGGCCAATGAAAAACGATTTTCAGCCACTGTGCGTCAGTGGGCCAATAAGTGGGCTCTCCACTCGAAATAACATCTAAGCCCATTTTTGAAATTGTATTAAACAAAGCTCGACCTCTAGGTGTTAAAAGGCGCTTTGCAATGTAGTCTCCAGCTGCCACGAAACAAGATCCAAGCGATTTGTAGAACTTCTCATACTGATCTTCGGTAACTGAAAATCTGGGAGGTGAGTAAATTGATGATATTACGAAATTAGAACAAAAATTTTTTACAAAAATATTCGTAGCTTTCATATATTCTTCACTAACGTTGTCAAGAATATAGTGCTTGAGTCTTGACTTAATTAGAATTGCAGATCCACCGCATGCTCTCCCTCTAGGGTCCTTTGTATCATACATAGTGTAGCCATTTATTTTGAAAAAGCTTCTCGAAGTCAAATGTGTCTCAGAGACCAACATTATATCAATATTTTTTTCCGTAAGGAAGTGCTCAAGTTCATTTTTATGTTGGCGAATGCCGTTTGCGTTCCAGAAACATATTTTAACGTGTTCATGGCTTGTTAATTAATGCTTGAAGCAGAGTAGTCTGCATTCTCAGCATTTCTTGCATCATGGTAGTCATATTTGTTGTAAAATTATTTATTTTAGTTTGCTCCAAATTGTCAATAGTAGCTTCAAAGCGACTAAAGTTAAAGCTTGAGTTTGCATTCGTTGAATTATTTGGAGGTGGAACATTTTGTGCGGGAAAAGAATTTGTTTTAGCAGCATCGGCATACGATACACGGGAAGTAACTGGTTGGCTCATTTGCACAAAAGTGGCGGAGTAAGCGTTTGCTGATTGAGATGGAGCTAAATGGGTTTTTGCACCATAGTCTGTTTGACAAAAGAGTACACAGGACAACCTCTGTAGTTAGCGGTGTGATTACCTCCACAATTACTGCATTTTTTATCATTTGGTCTTTTGGCTTATTGCAACTAGCAGTGCCGTG
Organism: Tachina fera; assembly: GCA_905220375.1. Lineage (NCBI taxonomy): Eukaryota > Metazoa > Arthropoda > Insecta > Diptera > Tachinidae > Tachina > Tachina fera. Next base: position 58,070,794 of record LR999967.1, read on the forward strand.
TAATTCGCCGCACACAACACAAACAGTGGGTAATTTACAGTATGTTTTTGTATGGCCATATTCCTGGCAGTTATGGCACTGTACGGGACCTGATCGCTTATGTGGCTCTTCAACTGTGATTTTTCGGCATAAGAGGTATTTTAGGCAATAAATTGGGTGTGTCTCGTTTTTTTTCAGCTGTATATCATTCGGCTCCAATTCAACACGAAATAGAGGCTGGGGGATCTTCTCCCTATTGATTATGTTGGTAACATTTTTTACCTTAAATCCTTGTATCATGAGTGCATCTTTTACTTCTTCGGGATTAACATAAGAGTCAATACCCTTCAATACGATCTGCATACCTTTGGCACTCTTAAGCTGGTACGTATAAAAACTTGTTTTATTTTTTTCAAATTCAGTCACTATTTTACGGAAATTTTTTTCTTCGTATATTTTAATTTTAGTTTCGTCAATATTACCACGCTTTATTGGAATAACATGAAATGCGTTTTCACCAATGGCCGAGACTAATTTTTTAATTAGGGCGTTAGAATTTTTCTCTCTCAAATATACAGGTGGTGGCTTAAAAGACTTTTGCGACGATGCAGCGGGCTTGTCGTCGGTGACTTGCAATAATGAAAAACGATTTTGACGATTGATAGATGATGCGCTATTATCCCTAGACATCTTTGCAGCAGATGAAATTTTTGAAGAATTTGGGCTTCGCCCACGCTTTACCACTGTTATGTATCTGTCCATTCCGACTTGTACCTTGGGTTTTGAGCTACTCTTATCTGTAGTGATAACTTTATTAAGTGATGAACACGAGCCTGAAGGAGATGATATAACTGACTTATATGAAGAAGTACTAGGCAACTGTAATGTTAATGAATCACTATTTGGCATTGGACAAAGCGAAGTTGATCGCTGACGAAAAATTGGCTTCGCCGTTTAAAAAAAACCTTTCATTAGATTTATTATTTCTATTATTTTCATTGAGAGCTTCAGAACTCACAGTAAAATAGGCATTTCTGCCGTTAGAACTCACTTCATAATTTTTTGTTTTTGAGTTACTCGTATAGAGTATTCCTCAATGCCACTGTTTGTGTTTTTTTGTTTTCGGTTTTTTTTTGTTTTTGTTATTTCCACTACATATGTAAAATAATTATCAAAGCAATAAAGCTTATTTATTAAAGTCAGTATGTACCTATTACGAATAATATGCACTACGAATATTTTTTTTTGTATAATTTTTTGTTTGTTTAATAAGAATGTAAGAAAAATTCCGCTAATCGACTATTCACTATGAAGGTACAACGAGAACTGACTTCTTAAAACCTGACAGGACAATATAACATTGCATGGACGCCGGTTTTGTGCTGTAATATTTGTTGTAGAACCAGGGCTAACTTTTTGATTTGCCTTGATCAATATACGTTTCTTCGTATAGTAATATTTTAAGTGGTTTGGGGTATTTCTTTAGTGGATTCAAACAACGAACGAGCTTCTTGCAATTTGTGTGGTAATACATACAAAACGTGTGCAAATACAACATAGGTTTCTGGCAAAAATTAGCAAACGAGTTGGACCCAGCTCTATCACCTACTTGTTTTAGCCAAAAAAAAAAACTTTTCCATAAAAAAGTACATAGAAGTAAAAATTGTCATACTACTTTAAATTAAAATGATTAATTTCTTAGCGAAAGTTTTAACATAGGTACTTTTTTAGGGTTCCGTACACCAAAGGTGAAAAAAGGAACCCTATTGTTTTCGCTAAGCTGTCCGCCACACGGTATTTTCTCAGGAACCGTAAGAGCTACGGACCTGAAATTTGGACAGAGTATGTAGAACCTTGGCCACTACAACAGCAAATAGCATGAGAATTAGAAATTAAAGGGTGCTCCAAAACGAGCGACGAAAAATGTTAGTCTCATGTAATATACATACAATTGTATGTACATATGTATATTGACACTTTAAATTTGTAAAATTAGTGTATTTTTATATAGACTACAACAATAAACATTAAAATATTAAAAAATTTAAATTAAAGGGTGGTCCTTTAGTTAATGCAATTTTGACAATGTAATTTTGGCAACTTGCTATATCTTGGAGACCGTAAGAGGTAAACTCTTGAAATTTTCAAAAACGGTAAAACTAAAAAATCAGAAAATTATAAAATCGCCAAACCGAAAAAAATCGCCAAAACCTGAAAAAAACGCCAGAAAATTAAAAAAAAAATCGCCAAATCGAAAAAAATCGACAAAATTAAAAAAAAATCTAGCACTAAAAAATCGCCAAATTCGAAAAAATCGTTTAAATTAAAATAAATGGCCAATATGAAAAAAAAACGCCAAAAACCGAAAAAATCGCCAAAACGCAAAAAATGCGCCAAAACCAAAATAATTGTTTATGTGAAAAAAACGCCAAAATGAAAAAAATCGTCAAAATTAAAAAAAATCGCCAAATTTAAAACAAATCGCCTTAACGAAAAAAATCGCCAAAATATTAAATAAACGCCAAAAAGAGAAAAAAATCCTCAAAACAAAAAAAATCGCCAAAACCAAAAAAAAATCACCTATATGAAAAAAACGCCAAAATTAAACAAAATCTCCAAAATAAAAAAATCGCCAAAATAAAATAAGACGGCAAAATAATAAAAATTGCCAAAATTAAAAAAACTTCAAAAACCAAAAAAAAAAAATCGCCAAAACGTGAAAAAAGTGCCAAAATTCAGAAAACGCCAATAAATTAAAAAAAAACCCAAACTATAAAAAACGCTTAAAACCGAAAAAACCCAAAAACGTAAAAAAATACCAAAACTATAGTTTATATGGTTCGTATTGAATTACATATCTCGTGCCCGTACGGAACCCTTCGTGCGCGGGTCAAAGTCGCACTTCACTGAATTTATTTAAAATATACTGACAGCACTGAGTGATATAATTTTTGAAAGCAAAAAATAAAACGTCAGACAAAATTCTTGTATGAAAAATTAGTTTTTTTTTGTTCGAGCTGTTTGGACCAAAAATATACCAATTTTTAGAATAGCTATTTTGACATCTATACGTAATAAATGCGATTTGAGTATAAATACATGTACATACATACATATGTATGTATGCATATATATGAATTTCCTTTCACCATATTTTTGCTAAATTTTTTGTTTTCATTATTTTATTGTTTATATTGAATTGTTTTATTATTTTTATTTAATCTTTTGCTATATTGTATTGATTTTTTAATAATAAATTTATGTTACATGTTTGTGAATACATACCCAGCAAAAAATTTCAAAAAAGGTAATGGGGTTTGGAATTAAGCATTTTTGGTGGAAACTTTTCCGTACCGGATTACCAACTTAATGATTTTAACAAGGCGTGAGACTAAAATAATCGATTCTTGAGAAGTGCTTACGTTTTTATTTGGCAAGTTGTTCACGTAATCTATTTAATCTAAAAAAATCATTCTCGTCATTTAGCAACTTGTACGTAATTTTTTTTAATTTTAGGTAATGTGATTTGTAAGCGAGCAATGAAATTTGGTAATCAGAAAAGTAAGCCAGTAGTTTCGTTGCTAATGTGTAATTTTTTGCTGTGTACATATGTTTGTATGTATGTATGTTAGTATTTATTTCAAATTTGGAATATTTTTGAAAAAAAAAATTTTTCGTATAAAAATATCGATGTTTAAAAAAATATGTATCGATACTGTTCAAAAATATCGATGCGATATATATCGATAAATTTTTCCCCTGTGTCCAAGATGCAAGTTTACAAATTTTTATCAATCTAATGACACCAAACATAAGGCACATTCGGTAAGAGCATTGTGTCTTTTTAATTGCGGTAGTTTTGGATACTACGTCTCATGGTGCAGATCTATAGCCTATTCAAAATGTATGGGTTTATTTGAAAAATAGTGTTTCCAAATGGTATTTCAAGAAATAAATAGAGTTAAGAACAGTAATACGAGGGGAAAGTGAGAAATTTCAGCGGATTATTATTATTTATTATTATTATTTTTTTATGAAAAGTATTCTTACAGACCTATTTGATGCCAATGGCGGCCAAAAAAAAATATTTATTTTTGTACACCTTAAAATCTTTCATATTTTCTTATTATATAATACAAGGATGTAAAAACATTTTCTTGACAAAGAAATTTTTGAGTTTTTTTGGTTTTCATTTTTAATTTTGCTTATAACTTACGACTATTTGTGCACTTAAATGTATATAATAAAAATTAAAAATTTTAAAAACCCCCGAATATATCTAGAGAAGATGCGATATCTTTTTAACGGCTGGACCGATTTTCTTAAAACATGGTTAAGAACCTTCTGGATCAAGCCACCTTTCAAACAGAAAAAACTAAATCACAATCGGTCCAGCCGTTTGGTCTGTACGTGGACACGAACAGACTCACAGATACACAGACACACAGGTACTCAGACACACACTTCAAATTTATAACACCCCTTTTTTTAGTCGGGGCTTAATAAAATGAAATCTTCTACAAAAAAATTTCATAATGCAGAAAGGGAAAAAATATTTACGATAAATATGTCAAAACAATTACTTGACATACTGTATGTAGTCTACATACATCTTGCCATAGCCGTCTAAAGTTTCCACTTATTTAAACTCAGCCGCTACCGCCGATTAAACCTTAATATAGAAGTCACACCTTAATATAGAAGAACACAAATTCAGGTACGTCGCATGTCAGATTGTCAAATGTTATGGATTCGTTTAAAACCGCAATCCTGTAATAAAATAATTTTCTAGGAACAAAATGCTTAAACCCAAACCATGTAAATACAACAACTTACATAAATATACAGCTCAATACAATGATGTGTTCAAAACGTATGGAAAATTATTATTTTGCAAAGGTTGCGAGAAAGTGGTAAATTCTGAAAGGAAGTTTCTTGTTGATTAACACGTTAAAAGCCAAAAGCACTTGGAATTGTGTGAACGTAAAAAAGGAGGAACTACGCAGGCGTTACTAACAAATGCCGATGCAATAAACCAATTTTCACATTCATTATTTAAAAAGAATTTACAAAATGTGTTTTAAGATATTCTCATCCCAATAAAATTGTAATAATTATCTTAAAATAAAATATTTTCCTAGAATATTGGTGGCTAAAAACGTGTCGAAGAAGTGAAACTTTACATAAAAACAAAAACAAATTTTCAAATATTGTTTTTGTTCGTCATCCATTTCTAAAATGAAATAAACGTGAGAGTTTCAACGCGTTTCTCTCTCTTTTAAAAACAGTTAAATTTGTACGTAAAACAAAAACATTTGTTTTGAATCAACACAATTTTGTTTTTGTTTTCCACGCAAGTTTTCACCAAGTCGACGCGTATTTCAGAATAGGCACCATTATCTCTGGTAAAGGTCAAAATCTTTGGATTTAATAAAAATTTCGATTTCAAGGAGATATTGCTTGCTCATTTACTAAAACAACGTCATAACTCAATAAATGGAATTTTTGAGTTAATTATATAAATTTGTAAATAAAAATTTTGTTAATATAAATACATAAATATAATCTTAATATAATGTAAAGCTACAAATTATAATTCATATTGTGTAAAAATTTCATACAAATATCTTGTTTACTCAACCATTGAGAGAAAAATAAAATTTAATATTTGTTTAAACTCAAAATTTTAAACTCGTTTTCTGGCAAAAAAAATTTTTTGAGTTATGACGTACTATTAAATGAGCGATGTCCTCTCATTTGCTGGAACAACGTCATTACTCAAAAACAAAAGTTTTGCATAAAAGGAGTTTAAAGTTTTTCTCACTCATTAATACAAAAAGCTAATGTTATTCTTCTCTCAAGAGCTGGGTATGTTTACAAGACATTTTTATGAAATTTTTACACTATATAAAGAACAATGTGTGGATTAACTTCTGTCCCACAATGTCGATAAGAAAAATTCCATGCTATAATTATATTAAAAAACAATAAAAAACGAAAGAAATTTTATTGTGGGACAACTACTTTAACTACAACTGCTTGTTCATCTTTATCATCTCAAAAAGTTGTGTAGAGGATATGAAAAGGACATCTTGGAGCTTAGCAGCTTTTGTTATAAAGTAAAAGTATTTAGTTGTAATTATTATACGAAATTATTTTAAGTTAAAATTTGGATATTTTTAATACATTATTTAGTACCAGGATATATTGGAAGGATACTAGTCCTTGAAATTTAAATGGTCAAACTCTGAAGTGTGATATATATTTTCCATATATATAATATACATTTAACTCATAAGTGAAGGAAACATGTTTTCCTTTTTATTACTTTTTATGCGTATCCTTTCTCTAAAATGAACGAAGTTTTGACGAAGCATTATATATGTTAAAATTAATATGTGTACAAAATTTCATTAAGTTACAATTATTTTTATGTCTGTTATTGTAATTTTTTACATCACGATGCATGGGAAGGACAAGAATCCTTGAAATTTAAGTGGCCATATTTTAAGTGTGGTTATATTTTACTAATTAAAACATGTGTGCCAAGTTTTATTTCTTTACGATACCTCTATGTTTGGCCGGTCGTTATATGGACTCACTACACTGTGCGGCTGAGTTTCTGAGTATACTACAAGTTTCCAGTTAAACTTGAAATCAAAATGACCACTGAAAATATTCAAAGTGTTGCACAAAACTATGGGACAAAAATGGGAATTGAAGTTTGTTTGAAGTTAATAAAATGAAAATCATCCTCAGTGATAAAAAAATCAAATTCTAAGAAAAAACTGTATTCGCAGATTTTCATTTGAATTTAATTTTCTATTATTTTTTTATAGTTTGAGCTGCTTCACCTAGCTAGATTAAAGTTTATACACATATTTTTCTAAAAGTTTGGCTATAATTACATTACTTATTTTAATTAAAATTCTCCAATTTAGTGAAAATTTTATTGATTTTAAGAAGAACACAATCAAATTTAAGAAAAATACCAACTTTCATATATCTACCATCACAATTCTTTACACTTCGCCTACTAAAATTTAACTACCGTTCTTATTTCCACCAAAAATTTCCAAATTTATTGAAACTACTTCATATGAATTTTTTATTTTTTTTTACATGTATTTATTTATTGTATCTTCAAATATGAACTAACAATAAGTATTCAAATCTTAAATCAAAAATATAATTCTTAGGACCGACTACTGTCGGATATAAACTTGTTAACAATTATAAATAATACATTAGTAGTGATAATCAAAAAAGAAAAAAAAAGTATTTTCAAGAAATCCCATCTGGAGTGTTGAGTATTAGAGCTCTTGTGTCCCTCTTTTTTGAGCGGATATGTCCAGTAAAGTTCAAAATATTACGAGCAAGCGGATTAGGATGTGACTCGAGTTTTATTAATTATTTGCCGGCGTATTTTGCAATTTCATCAATCACTAGTGGCATATTTAAATCATGATGTATATTAGAATTTTTGATGTACCATGGAGCCGATGTTATTAACCGTAAAATTTTGTTTTGTCTTCGTTGGATTCTCTCTACATTGGAAGCTGAAGCAGTGCCCCATAACTGGATACCGTAACACCATATTGGCTTCAAAAGCGACTTGTATAATAAAAGTCCAGGCTAAGTGTTGAATTTCTGCCAATCAACCAGTGTATTTGAGATAGCTTAAGTTTCATCTGAGTTAGCTTAAAGTCAATATGATGTTTCCATGTAAACCTTCGATCAAGGTGTATACCAAGGTATTTCACTTGGGAATGTTGAGGAATATTTTGATTATTGATTCGAATTGGGGAACAAGTATCTCTTCTTAGGGTAAACGTTATATGGACCCACTTTTGTTCATTTACCTTAATTCTCCATAAGTTCAGCCACATTTCCAATTGTGTAATATATTTTTGTAGATATTGGAAAGCCTCGTGAGGGATTTTATGCATACTAAGACAGGCTGCATCATCGGCAAACGTAGATGTATGGATATTGCTGCTCAAAGGCATATCACAAGTATAGATCAAATACAAAACTGGCCGCAGTATACTCCCCTGTGGCACACCGGATGATATAGACTCGGGCACACTCATGAATTATCCTTCCACAACCGTGAGCTTCGAGCTAGTAATATAACTTTCTAATAAATTCACTAAATTTATTGGTAGATATGATTTTAATTTTAAAATTAGGCCTTCATGCCACACTTTATCAAATGCCTGAGAAACGTCAATAAACAGGGCAGAACAATACTTCTTTTCCTGAAATGTTTTTCTTATAAATTGAACCAATCTATGAGTTTGTTCAATGGTGCTATGCTGACTTCTAAAACCAAATTGATGGTCTGGGATGCACCCACTATCAGTTAAGGTTGGGGACAATTTTGTCATGAGCAGCTTTTCGAAAAGTTTTGACATAGTTGACAGCAAACTTATTGGCCTATATGACTCAGCTTTAGTAAGATCTTTGCCCGGCTTTGGAATCATTTTGATTTTTGCAAGCTTCCAGAGTTGTGGATAATACTCCAGTCGTAATATGGCATTAGAAATAAACAGCAAGATTCTTATTGCAATATGCGGCAAGTTCATCAGCATCTTGTTACTAATTCCATCAATACCTGGAGCTTTCTTTGGCTTGAGTTCAGCAATTACTTTATGTACATCACACATCTTAAACTTTAAGGCTCGAGGGGGTAGAGCAACTACACTCGGCAAATCAGCAACACCAGTACATGTATTTGGGGTAAATACGGATTTTAAATGCTCAGCAAATATTTTACATTTTTCCGTATCGCTTATTGCCCATCCTCCGGTAGATGTGCGCAGAGGTGGCTTAAACTCAACGGGTGTTTTAAGCTTTCTAGCAGCGCGCCACAAAGAGTACTTAGATGTTGGTGTGACATCAAGACCTTCCAAATAATTTTTAAGAGATGCAGTTTTTTCAGATGCAAGCAACGCTTGAAGTCGTTCAGAACATTCTTTAAGTCTGAGTTTATGTTGGGGTGATCTGTGCTGTTGCCATTCCCTTCTAGCTCTTCTTTTTTCACATACGAGATGTTCAATATCCCTGGAATAAATTTTATTAAACCCAGACTGCGGATGGGAAGTAGTGGCATGTTCAGCAGCCTGTTTAATAATTTCGTTAAGATTGGCAATGTTAGTTTCAATGTCATTGGGTGTTCTTAAGGAAATATTTTTCGAGCAAAGACTACTAAGATATTTTTTGAATCCCAGCCAATTAACACGATTGGTCATCTTCATATATGGGTGAGGTAAGTCACTTCTTAGTGGGTTACAAATTGTAACGATAGTGGGGGAGTGATCGGAGGAGAGATCTAGAGAAGTTTTAACATTAATTAAATCCTTAGAAATATTTTTCATTACGCCAAAATCAATAACATCCGGAATTTTTCGTACGTCAGTAGGCCAATAAGTGGGCTCCCCACTCGAAATAACATCTAAGCCCATTTTCGAAATTGTATTAAACAAAGCTCGAAATATAGGTGTTACAAAGCGCGACCCCCAGTACGTATGCTTTGCATTGTAGTCTCCACCTGCCACGAAACAAGATCCAAGCGATTTGTAGAACTTCTCATACGGATCTTCGGTAACTGAAAATCTGGGAGGTGAGTAAATTGATGATATCACGAAATTAAAACAAAAATGTTCTACAAAAATATTCGTAGCTTGCATTGCATTGCATATTGTTCACTAACGTTGTAAAACATAGAGTGCTTGAGTCTTGACTTAATTAGAATTGCAGATCCACCGCATGCTCTCCCTCTAGGGTCCTTTGTATCATACATAGTGTATTTTGAAAAAGCTTCTCGAAGTCAAATGTGTCTCAGAGATCAACATTATATCAATAATTTTTTCCGTAAGGAAGTGCTCAACTTCATTTTTATGTTGGCGAATGCCGTTTGCCGTTTGCGTTCCAGAAACATATTTTTAACGTGTTCATGGCTTGTTAATTAATGCTTGAAGCAGAGTATTCTGCATTCTCAGCATTTCTTGCATCATGGTAGTCATATTTGTTGTAAAGTTGTTTATAGTTTGCACCAAATTGTCAATAGTAGCTTCAAGGCGACTAAAGCTAAAGCTTGAGTTTGCATTCGTTGAACTATTTGGAGGTGGAACATTTTGTGCGGGAATAGAATTTGTTTTAGCAGCATCGGCATACGATACACGGGAAGTAACTGGTTGGCTCATTTGCGCAAAAGTGGCGGAGTAAGCGTTTGCTGATTGAGATGGAGCTAATTTAGGTTTTTGCACCATAGTCTGTTTGACAAAAGAGTACACAGGACAACCTCAGTAGTTAGTGGTGTGATTACCTCCACAATTACTGCATTTTTTATCACTTTGATCGTTTGGCTTATTGCAACTAGCAGTGCCGTGTAATTCGCCGCACACAACGCAAACAGTGGGTAATTTACAGTATGTTTTTGTATGGCCATATTCGTGGCAATTATGGCACTGTAGGGGACCTGGTCGCTTATGTGGCTCTTTAACTCTGATTTTTCGGTATAAGAGGTATTTTAGGCTATAAATTGGGTGTGTCTCGTTTTTTTTTCAGCTGTATATCATTCGGCCCCAATTCAACACGAAATAGAGGCTGGGGGATCTTCTCCCTATTGATTATGTTGGTAACATTTTTTTACCTAAAATCCTTGTATCATGAGTGCATCTTTTACTTCTTTGGGATTAACATAAGAGTCAATGCCCTTCAATACGATCTGCATACCTTTGGCACTCCCTATAAAAACTTGTTTTATTTTTTTCGAATTCAGTCACAATTTTGCGGAAATCTTTTTCTTCGTATATTTGAATTTTAGTTTCGTCAATGTTACCACGCTTTATTGGAATAACATGAAATGCGTTTTCACCAATGGCCGAGACTAATTTTTGAATTAGTGCGTTAGAATTTCTCTCTCTCAAATATGTAGGTGGTGGCTTAAAAGACTTTTGCGATGATGCAGCGGGCTTGTCGTCGGTGACTTGCAATAATGCAAAAAGATTTTGACGATTGGTAGATGGTGCGCTATTATCCCTAGACATCTTTGGAGCAGATGAAATTTTTGAAGAATTCGGGCTTCGCCCACGCTTTACCACGGTTATGTATCTGTCCATTCCGACTTGTACCTTGAGGTTTGAGCAACTTTTATCTGTAGTGATAACTTTATTAAGTGATGAACACGAGCCTGAAAGGGGATGATATTACTGACTTATATGAAGAAGTACTAGGCAACTGTAATGTTAATGAATCACTATTTGGCATTGGACAAAGCGAAGTTGATCGCTGACGAAAAATTGGCTTCGCCGTTTAAAAAAAACCTTTCATTAAATTTATTATTTCTATTATTTTCATTGAGAGCTTCAGAACTCACAGTAAAATAGGCATTTCTGCCGTTAGAACTCACTTCATAATTTTTTGTATTTGAGGTACTCATATAGAGTATTCCTCAAGGGCACTTTTTGTGTTTTTTGATTGCTGTTTATTTGTTTGTTTTTGTAATTTATGATTGTTTGTCTGTTTTGAGGTACTCGTATAGAGTATTCCTCAATGTCACTGTTTATGTTTTTTTTTGTTTGCGGTTTTTTTGTTTTTGTTATTTCCACTATGTAAAAATATTAGGAAAGCACATAAAGCTTATTTAATAAAGTCAGTATGTACCTATTACGAATAATATGCACTACGAATATTTTTTTTTTGTATAATTTTTTGTTTGTTTAATAAGAATGTAAGAATAATTCCGCTAATCGACTATTCACTGTGAAGGTACAACGAGAACTCCCGCTTAATAAAAATAAAAAAGTATTTGATTTTTACATTAAATTTGTTTTAAAACCAAAAATCTAAAGATTAATAAATATAAAAGGGAAATTGTTGGGTTCTAAAGCAAATAATTAAATAAATACCAAATGCAATATTAAAGATTTTAGGAAAAACGCAATGAAGTTTAAATAAAATAAGATTTTTATGTGTTAACCCCCACATTTTTTTACATTTTGCAGATCAAAATTTATATGATGTTTATTTTCAGGAATGCTTGTACATATGTGTAAAATAGAAAAACATTGCTTTATAAAATACATACAAAATCACTTGTGTTATTAAATTCGTCTGCTCGAATGAAAACAAAAGTAAAAATGCCGAATCAAAAAAATGCTTATTTAAATTTTTAAGTAGCCTTTAAGTACCTTTGCAAAGGAAAAATTCATGAACATGGCAACTTATTAAGGTAATATAGCAAAGCAAGATACCCAGCAAACACGACGTGAAATGTTAGTTATTTTTTTTGACAGTACGCTTCACACCCCAATCTTGACAGCAGCAACTTGCTTTGCTATACAAAATTATCACAGCGAATCAAGTAGATTCAGTATAGATGTATATTGCGAAGCGCGTAAAATTGGTATCCTCTCTATCTTTTTCCGCATTTTGTCACCAGTTTATCTGAACTAGACACAAAAACAAAATAGTGTACGTGTATGGGTATGTGTGTATGAACAAATAAAAACAAACTAAACGCACGTGCGTATGATCCCAGTTGGCCAAATCGTCGCAGACGACATTGTCTTCGACGATTAATGTACGACATGTCGCCTGTCGATTATGTTTTCCTATCGGCAATTTAAAGGAAATCGTCGTTCATGACTATCTGAGCGACAATGTCATACGTTTTGTCTTCAATAATATTTTGTTGAGGACAATCTGAGCGACAATGTCCCTCGTTTTGTCTTCAATAAAGCCGTGTTGGCGACAATCTGAGCGACACTGTAACACACTTTGTCTTCAATAAGACTTTGTCGAGAACAATCTGATCGACAGTGTCATATGTGTTGTCTTTAATAAAGCTGTATTGACGACAATCTGAGCGACAGTGTCATACGTTTTGTCTTCAATAAAGCCGTGTTGACTACAATCTGAGCGACATTGTCGCTCATCTCGTCTTGTGTAACCTCGCCGCCATTTGTATGAAAATTTCATCGACGATTTGTATGGAGCTGTCTTCAATATCTCTTAAATGACTTACCATTGTCTTTTACCCGTCGTCAAAGATGTCTTAAAGACGTGGCCAACTGGGATACGTACGTTGTACATATGTGCGAGTATAAATAATAAAATGCCAAAACGAATACACAGTGCAAAGGGCATGATTCATAAACATGATTGAGAAAGCGAAGCATGTTATTCAACTCGTAGTGGAAACATAGTATTGCACTTAAATAAAATATTTCATTAGAAGATAAATAAATACTTCATTAGAAGATAAGAATGGGTTTGAATTTAATATTTGAGATCAAAATAATTAACTTTTTGCAAAAAATGTATTTAATATATTTTAAAACTTGATGATGAATATTGTTATTGAAATAATGCTAAAAAGTTACAGATGTAAGTATGCATGTACATAAGAATTAACAGCGTTGTCAACTCGGTGCTTTTCGCACCGTTTCTAGTGCTTTTTGAAATTTTCGAGGCGAGAAATTTTGAAGTTAGTGCTCAGTGCTTTTTATATAAATTTTTAGTGCTTTTTGTTTCGTGGCGGTGGCACTGTGCGCAAAATTCAAAAATAAATTTCCATATCTATTTTTTTTTTCGAGGAAGCCTATTGTTCAAAAAGCAGAACATTTCAAAAAATTCGAATAAGGTTGTAAAATGCTGGCTTTAACATTTTAAGCATAATTAATGTAAAGAAGACATTAAGCAAGTAGGTACCCAAATATAGTTAAAAAGCATCATTTTGTCTAGTTACTATAACAATGGATGGAGAATGAAAAAACTTTAATTCCAATTTCGAGTTTTAGGCAGAAGTAAAATCTAATAAGTTTATGTAAAGTTAATGGATATAAACTCGTTTGAGGCATTATCAAAAACTGCATTTCCATCAATCTTTTGTCACTTCAATGTTGAAGCACGTAACAATATATCCTTAGACTTTGTTATAACTTCGCTTTATAATAAACAAGGTCTGAAACAAGAAAATTGAATTGTGAATATACTTTTTTATACACTAAGGGGGAAAACGTGCTAAAATCAAGATTTTACGCTCAAAACTCAAATAATTTTAATATTTATAGTCTGTTAAATGCGAAAATTCTTGATTCAAGAATAAAATGTTGATTTTTTTAAGATCAAATTCAAGAGTTTTTTCTTAATAAATATCTTAAATTAAGATCATATTCTTAACAATTTAAGGATATAATCTAAAAATTAATATTACGTTCTTGATTTTAAGACTGCGCTATTAAAGTTTAAGACAACGTTTTTGATTTTAAGAATTCATTCTATAAATTAAGAATTTATGTTAAATTTGAGAACGTCAATTTTACTGACCAAATTTCAAGATTGAAATATTAAGATCTCTGCAATCTAAATTGGAGAATTTTGTTCTTAAATTTAGATCGTTTTATTCTCTTAGGCCCAAATTCACAGTCATTAAGTTAGCTAATAGCAATAGTTTAACCAATAATATTTGATTCACAGCTTTTGGTTTAACATTAGTTAAACCGCCAAACGTCATTGGTTAAGAAATAGTTTTATACAACAGCTGCTTCGTTGTAAAATTTATCAGTATTGATGTTTTATGAACAACATAATATCCTGTGGTGAAAAATTTTGGATACATTTTATACATATGTACGTTGTAAAGCATCTTCTTTGTGTTTAGCTCTAATACATTATTTTTTTATTTTCTATTATGTTTTGGTTTTCCCGAACCAATTTCTGCACTAAGTTAATATCTTTCACGATAAACTTGAGCGAGCACTTAATTTTTATCAATTTTTAAGAAAGAATATAATATATGTAATCAAAAAGTATTAGTTAAACAATAGTTATCATTTTATTTTACTAACAATTAATTAGAATTAAAACGTTTATCGGATGCCTCAAATTTGAACTATAAAAATACAAGGTCAACCGATCCCTATACATACATATTTATGTATAACAATTTTTTTAATATAATAAAATAATTCAATTTAGTGCTTTTTTACTTAAATTACGCGTTTTTTTTCATAGTTTCAGTGCTTTTTGAAATTTAAAAGTTGACAACACTGATAATTAATTATTCAAAGTTTATAGCATGAGAGAGATGTACGGTTTATTTTATTCATGAAATCGGTATTTAATGTTTGGTGGGATTTTTCGCACTTTTTAATACAGACATACTATGTACCACCGTTGTCAACTCTTGAATTTAAAAATGCACTAAAATAGAAAAAAGCATACGTTTTGTGAAAAATTTTTGCATATAATAACTTGTGTATGTGTTAATTTTTATGATCTATTTAATTTTTGTTTTGAAAGACTTTGTTCTACTTCAGCATTGTTCTCTTGCATTTTTGTTCTGTACTTCAGTCAGTGGTGCCAGAAATTTTCAAAGAAAAATCTTCATTCGTCGAAAAAAAAATCTTAAGTTTAGAAAAAAAATCTTAATTTTTTTTTAATGTTTATTATTTATAATAAAAAATAATTCATGTTTGTTAATTATAATAAAGCCATGCATATATATATATATATGCATATAGCAACATAAAAATTAGAATATAAACATAAAAAACAAAAGTCCAATTCTTAAGCTACGGTCACACTTGGGAAATATTTGCCGAAAAAAGCGTAACCACTATTTTTTCTGTTGGCTTAGTGTGATTTAACTTGGTTTATATATTAGAAAATAAAACTTTTTATGCTGCAAAAAGCTATTTTTATATAATTTTTAATAAATGCGCTTCCATATTTAAAATATATTGGAATTAAAGGAAATAAAATTTTAGTTTATCGTTTGGTTACGCTTTTTTGGACAAATATTTGCCAAGTGTGACCGTGGCTTTATAATAAAATTAGTAATATAAATATATAACTATTCATTGTACATTTTTGAGATCAAATATGTATGCTTCTGGCTTTAAACCTACAGGTAAAAAAATTATATCATGACTGATTTTATAAAAGTAGTCAACATTTTATAAATAATTTAAAATAGTTGACAGATTATTAATTATAATACTGTGAGGGTTTCAGATTTTTCAAAATATTGGTATCAATTTTTAAATTATAGCACGAACATTTGTTAACTAGTAAATAATCTTGTGTATATAAAATACCCTCCAATGTGGTGTTGTCTAATCTGTTTCTGTATTTCGTTTTATTTAAGTTTACTTTTGAAAATATCTGTTCAACGTTTGCAGATGAACTAGGGAGACACATTAAATTTAATGCTAATTTTGACAACGTTGGAAACGCTAACTCATTATTTGCTCTACTAATTTTTGAAATTGTGTACCAAAAGTCTTCGACGGTAACGTTTTCTAAATTTGAAAAATATTTATTAAACTCTATGTGGCGGAGCTCTCTAAATTCGTCATCTAAATTTTGAACCTCACTGTCATCAATTAAATTTGAAAAGAGTGTTATTAGACCTGCCAGTGAAGAAACTTTTTTCTTAAAAATGTTTAGCGGGTCAAGATAAGAAAGCTGTTTTAACGCTGCATCGTTAAAGTCAAATCGTTTTGTTATTTGTTTGCAGAACTCAATGTAAAATGCAACACAGTTGCCAATGAATTCATTTATTTCAAGAGTGTTTAATTTTGTATTGGAAATTTTGTTTTTTACAAATATACCAAGGTACACTTCATCGTTTTTTAAAAAAATGTCTTTATTTTCAAAATCGTCACACTTAAAATTCGTACTGACATACATTGGCTTTACAAAGTTATCTAATATTTTGAGGTATAAACGTTCCATTTCATCATACATTTTTTGTATCTGTGAACTTGTACTTTGAAAAATTTTGTTGACATTATTTATGACATGAAGAATATACTTTAAAAAGCATAGATATAACTCATTAATATCATTTAATTTGGTTTTTATGACTTTAGCGCTATCTATATGATCCACGTTGGATGCAAATGCAAAAAATATTTTAAGTGGCTCATATAACTCTAGGACTCTAATCACAACAGCTTCCAAAGAGAGCCACCTAGTTTGTGCTGGATGCAACATCTTTTTAGGCTTATATTCTAAAAGCTTAGCAATATTTTGAAATTGAGTGTTTCGTTTAGGGCTGTTAGCTACATAACTATATACCTCACGTACTAAAGACTCAACTTCAGAAGGAAGTTCAAGGCATGCATAAGACGAACAAAGAGCGATTGAATGACAAATACATTTCATTACAAACAAATGTGGTACTTCATTTTTTAAAAGTCTAGCAACAGAATGGTGTCTTCCAGTCATATTTGGGGCACCATCTGCTGCGAAACCTATCATGTTATATTTATAAGGTATGTTATATTGCTGAAAGTAGTTAGTAATGCACATAAACAAGCTGGAAGCATCGCAATTTTCTGTTTCAATTAAGCCAAAGAAAAAATCTTTTACAGAGTAATCAACAGTAACTCGGGCTATCAAGCAAAGCGATTTCTTATTTGCTATATCCGTTGATTCATCTATGCATAAAGAGAATTTCTGCTGCTGTAGTATGCCGCAAACAAAATCAAACTGAGTGCGGCCCAAAACGTTTTTTACGAGACATTTCGTCTTAGTTCTCCCACAAGAAATCTTCGGTGTTATCTTAGAATCAGGTATTGCTTGTTTTAAAAAGAGGGACAAGTGGTCCATACAGGCAAAAGGCAAATTATGTTCAGCTATAAAAGCACTTAACTGAACTTCTAAGTTTTTTACGCACCTTGATTCACTGGTGTTTTTTCGAAATTCATCTTCTATTGTCGTATGATGGCTATCAATACAATTTGACTTTTGCTTATGTCTTTTTGTATTTTGGTGTTTTATCAAGTCCGATTTACCGCCGGTTATTTTCAGGCTGACGTTACATATTTTACAATATAATTGAAATTCACCTGACGAATCTTTAATTTTTGTTAGCCACTTGCCAAACACCTCTAACCACGATGCATTTATTTTGCGTTTTGTAGTATTTTCCACCTAAACAAAAAATGTAATATTTAAAAATGTAAGATTAATATCAAAAACTAAATTTAATACATTATCTTCAACCGAAATAACGCTGCTTCTAATTTCATTGGAATTTTTCGTGTTGCCTCCATATGAAATAAGCATGGAACATTAGATAAGAATTAACAAATATGCATATGTAAATTTAAATTACCTTTTCTCATCAAAAATTTATCCATAAGTAGCTTTGTTAAAATATTTAATTCATTTGTATCGCAAGCGTCTTTTTTACCAATAAAACTTTTTTCACAAAATAATAAGCGCCAAACCACGGCTGCTTATTTAGGTACATATATTTTTTGTACAAAAAATGCTATGTTGCATTTTTATGTATGTATACTTTGTGTATTATCAAATGGCAATTCTCTACAATACATTGTTCTTTTATTGAGGTAACGTTAAGATGACAGGTAAATACATCTTGCGCCTTGACAATATAAAAATTGTTATATGTTATAATTTTGACTTTGTCACAAAGCATAGAATAAGGGGCAAATCTCAAAAAATCTTTATTTTTGAAAAAAGATCTTCAAATCTTATTTTGACTCAAAAATCTTCAAAATTAAGGTAAAATCTTCATTCTGGCATCACTGACTTCAGTATTGTTATCATATAGCAAATCGCATCTCTTTTGGCAGTATTTGTTTTAAAGTAATGGAGCAATATACACACACATTTTAAAATTAAAGAGAGTGTTTGTGAGGCTTGTGCTGCACTCCAGTACATATAAAACAAAAATTTTTTAGTCGTAAAGTTATAACTAGCATTAAACTAATCTTTAATTCATGTGCACATATGTAACTGCAAACAACCTACGTAAACATACATACATACATATACAGATATTACTTGATGTTACTAATAATTTAAACAAAAGATGTGTACGCGTAAATAAAAATTTTTTTATTAGCAATTGTTCCCCAAAATAATTTTACATTCTTAGTAATATATATACAAACATATGTATAATATACATATAATATATTATATAATATATTATGTATAAATGGTAATTTAAATATGAGAACGCGTAAACTTGAATATATTTATCATAATTCTTTTTCAATTACAGATTAGAATGTTGCCTTTTATATGTTTATCAAAACATTAGGGGCTGTCCATATATTACATAACGCTTGTGTGGGAGGGGGCTTCGAGTTTTGTTACGATTAGTTATGAAGGGGGGGGGGAGTTTTTGAAAATGTTACTTAACAGAAAAAATTACTACTTTCGTACAAAAATACGTATGTTTTTCTCATTTATTTGTCTAATTGATCATATGTGTTATCTAAATACAGTATGTCAAGTAATTGTTTTTACATAGTTAAAATCGTTGTAAATTTTGACTTTTATCGTAAATATTTTTTCCCCTTTTTGCATTATGAAATTTTTTTGTAGTTGACTTCATTTTATATACATTTAAGTGCACATATAGTCGTAAGTTATAAGCAAAATTAAGAATGAGAGCATAAAAATTACATGAAAACCAAAGAAACTCAAAAATTTCTTTGTCAAGAAAATGTTTTTACATCCTTGTATTATATAGTAAGCAAATGGGAAAGATTTTAAGGTGTACAAATATGAATATTGTTTTTGGCCATCAAATAGGCCTGTAAGACGACTTCTCATAAAAAATTTTTTTTCCATATATACCGCTGAAATTTCTCACTTTCCCCTCGTATTACTGTTCTTATCTCCATTTAGTTCTTGAAATATAATTTGGAAACACTATTTTTCAGTTAAACCCATAATTTTTGAATAGGATATACATAGATCTGGACCTTGGGATGGAGTATCCACAACTTTACCGCAATTGAAAAGACACCATGTTCTTACCCAAAGTGCCCTACATTTCAGGTCAATACATTAATACAAATTTAAAACTTCCACGTTTACCAGCAATTACGCCAACCTTACTCAAGCTCTCATCCAAAAAAATACTTCAATATATTGAGCTACTGCCCCGCATCCATAATATTTTCAATAAAGCAAATTTATTCCTCCTTTTACAGCATAAACATATATACGTATACATACTATATATACCTCCAATCCATCAACCAAATTATTTTAAATTTTACAGTTGGGTTAATGGTTTCACTTCCCAATATTTTAAAAATTTTTTTCATCCATACTTTGTTAGATCTGTAATTCTAATAAAGCAGAAGTTTGGTTTCGTCGCAGCAAATCACATTATCGTAGTAGCCATCAAGCTTGGAAGTATGCGTTATCGCAAAAGGCAATTGTTGTTCTTTGTGCTGCACTCTAAGAGGCGGGGATTTGCGAGCAGTTCTTGAAGTACAATCTATTTATTTATTTATCTTTTTAGCAATTGCCTTTGTCTCATGGGAGAGTGTTAGTGAGCGGTACTTCAATACGTTGAAATGGTTTTTGGTTGACAGCGCGAGTAAGGTTGGCTTTATTGCTGATATGTATGGACGTTTTAGATTTTTATTAATGTATTGACCTCAAACATGAGGCACTTTGGGTAAGAACATGGTGTCTTTTCAATTGCGGTAAAGTTGTGGATACTCCATCTCAAGGTCCAGATCTATATCCTATTCAAAATGTATGGGTTTAACTGAAAAATAGTGTTTCCAAATTATATTTCAAGAACTAAATGGAGTTAAGAACAGTAATACGAGGGAAAAGTGAGAAATTTCAGCGATATATATGGAAAAAATGGAAAAAAAAAATTTTATGAGAAGTCGTCTTACAGGCCTATTTGATGCCAATGGCGGCCAAAAACAATATTCATTTTTGTACACCTTAAAATCTTTCCCATTTGCTTACTATATAATACAAGGATGTAAAAACATTTTCTTGGCAAAGACATTTTTGAGTTTTTTTGGTTTTCATGTAATTTTTATGCTCTTATTCTTAATTTTTCTTATAACCTACGACTATATGTGCACTTAAATGTATATAAATTGAAGTCAACTACAAAAAATTTCATAGTGCAAAAAGGGAGAAAAATATTTACGATAAAAGTAAAAATTTACAACGATTTTAACTATGTAAAAACAATTATTTTACATACTGTATATTATGTATGCATTAGTGATGCAAAGAATGTTAAATTTTAATATTCGCAAATACGAATACGAATATTAAATGCGAAATTTATAGTTATAAAATTGGTGTTCTGTTTACGCCTGCAAAATGAAATATGAAAAAATTTTTATGAAAAAAATCTTCATACTCCTGTTGGTGTACCTTAAAGTTAATAAAAAATACCCAAAAATTTTAATGATGGTCATTGAATAGCATTTGAAAATGTTAAAAAGCACAAATTTCTATAACAAATTCATTGCAAATTTATTTTTAGTCATTTATTTAAATTTTGTTGAGGATTTATGCATTTATTTATTTAAATTTTTTGGAAAAATATTCGTATTCGTATATATTTAAAAATGTTCAAATATTCGTCAATTCGAATACGAATATTCTTGTATCACTAGTATTGTCAGTTCTCGTGGTACCTTCATAGAGAACAGTCGATTAGCGGAATTTTTCTTACATACCAAACAAACAAAAAAATATTCGTAGTATATTTGATTCGTAATACTGACTTTAATAAATAAGCTTTATTGCTTTGGTAATATTTTTTACATAGTGGAAATAACAAAAACAAAAAACTGGAAATAAAAAAACATAAACAGTGACATTGAGGAAAACTCTATACGAGTACCTCAAAAACATCCAAACAATCATAAATTACAAAAAAAAAATCCGCAAAAAAAACACAAAAAGGTGCCCTTGAGGAATACATAGAGTATTCCTCAATTACTCAACACAAGAAATTATGAAGTGAGTTCTAACCGCAGAAATGCCTATTTTACTGTGAGTTCTGAAGCTCTTAATGAAAACAATAAATCTAATGAGTCTTCTTTTAACGGCAAATCCAATTTTTCGTCAGCGATCAACTTCGCTTTGTCCAATGCCAAATACTGATTCATTAACATTACAGTTTCCTAGTACTTCTTCATATAAGTCAGTAATATCATCCCCTTCAGGCTCGTGTTCACCACTTAACAAAGTTATCACTACAGATAACAGTATTTCAAAACCCAAGGTGCAAGATCTTTAACCGTGGTATAGCGTGGGCGAAGCCCACATTCATCAAAAATTTCGTCCACTCCAAAGATGTCTAGGGATAACAGCGCATCATTTACCAATCGTCAAAACCGCTTTAACATTTTGCAAGATGAGAACGACAATTCCGATGTATCCTCGAATAAAACATACAAGCCGCCACCAACCTATTTGAGACAAAAAAAATTCAAACGTTCTTATTAAAAATTTAATTTCAGTCATTGGTGAGAATAAATTTTACATCGTTCCAATAAAACCTGGTAACATTGATGAAACCAAAATTCAAATTTGTGAAAAAACAGATTTTCGCAACTGATTACTGAATTTGAAAAAAGTAAAGAAAGTTTCTACACATATCAGCTTAAGAATGCTAAAGGCCTGCAGATCGTATTAAAGGGCATAGATTACCATGTTGCTCCCGAAAAAATAAAAGATCCACTTGTCCTCCAGGGATTTTTTAAAAAAATGTATCTAACATAATAAATAGGGAGAAGATTCCTCAACCACTATTTCGCGCTTGAGCCAAACGATATAAAATTGAAAAAAAACGACTCTAATCCAATTTATAATTTAAAATATCTCTTATACCGAAAAATAACAGTTGAGAACCACACAAGCGTTCTGGACCCGTGCAGTGCCATAATTGTCAAGAATATGGGCACACAAAAACTTACTGCAAGTTACCTTCAGTTTGGGTTATCTGCGGTGAATTGCACAGTACTGCTGGTTGTACTAAACCTAAAGATCTAACAGAAAAAAATTTAGTAATTGTGGAGGTAATCACACCGCTAACTACAGAGGATGTCCTGTCTATTCTTTCGTTAAACAGACTATGGGACAAAAACCTAAACTAGCTCGAGCACATACAGCAAACGCTTACTCCTCCACTTTTGCTCAAATGAGCCAACCTGGCACTTTACGTGTATTGTATGCCGATGCAGCTAAGACTAGTTATATTCGCACACAAAATATTCCGCCTCAAAATAATTCAACGAATGAAAACTCAAGCTTTAATTTTAGTCGCCTTGAAGCTACTATTGAGAATCTGGTGCTAACTATAAACAACTTTACAACAAATATGACTACCATGATGCAAGAAATGCTGAGAATGCAGAATACTCTGCTTCAAGCATTAATTAACAAGCCATGAACACGTTAAAAATATGTTTTTGGAACGCAAACGGCATTCGCCAACATAAAAATGAACTTGAGCACTTCCTTACGGAAAAAATATTGATATAATGTTGGTCTCTGAGACTCATTTGACTTCTGGAAGCCTCTTTAAAGTGAATGGCTACACATTATATGATACAAATTACCCTAGAGGGAGAGCATGCGGTGGATCAGCAATTCTAATAAATATTCCACTATATTCTTAACAAGCAGAAGAAGAAGAAGAAGAACATCTACAAGCAACAAATATCTAAATTGAAAATTTTTGTATAAATTTCGTGATATCTTCAATTTACTCCCCTCCCAGGTTTTTAATCACTGAGGATCAATACGAGAAATTCTACAAATCTCTTGGACCTTGTCTCGTAGCAGCTGGCGACTATATTGCTAAGCATTCGTTCTGGGGTTCGCGTCTTATTACGCTTAGAGGTAGGGCGTTGTTCAACACAATTTCAAAAATGGGCTTGGATGTTATTTCGAGTGGGGAGCCTGCTGGCGTACCAAAAATTCCCTATGTTATAGATTTCGGCGTGATAAAAAGTATTTCTAAGGAATTAATACACGTTAAAGCTTCCCTAGATCTCTCGGCCGATCACTCTCCCACGATCGTTACAATCTGTAACCGACTGATAAGCGCTTTACCTCACCCATATGTCAAGATGATAAATCGTGTTAATTGGCTGGGATTCAAAAAATATCTTAGTAGTCATTGCACGGAAAATATAACATTGCCAATCTTAACGAGAATATTAAACAAGCTTCTGAACATGCCACAACCTCCCATCCGCATACTGGATTCAATAAAATTTATTCCACAGACGTTGAACGTCTCGTACGTGAAAAAAGAAGAACTAGAAGGGAATGGCAACAGCAAAGATAACCTCTACACAAAATCAGATTTAAAGAGTGCACTAAACGACTCCAAGAATTGCTTGCATCTAAAAAAAACTGCATCTTTTAAAAATTATCTGGAAGGTTTTGATGTCACACCAATTACTCTTTGTGGCGCGCTGCTAAAAAGCTTAAAATATCCGTTGAGTTTAAGCCACCTCTGCGCACATCTACCGGAGGTTGGGCAAGAAGCGATACTGAAAAAGGTAACATATTTGCTGTGCATTTAAAATCCGTATTTACACCAAATACATGTACCGGTGTTGCTGATTTGATTAGTTACTCTAACCCCACGACCCTTAAAATTTACGATGTGTGATGTACAAAAACTAATTGCCGAACTCAACCCGAAAAAAGCTCCCGGTATGGATAGAATTAGTAACCAGATGCTGATTAAGTTACCTCGTACTGCAATTAGAATCATGTTATTCATTTTTAATTCCATTTTACTACTGTATTAGTATTATCCACACTGCTGGAAGCTTGCCAAGGTTAAAATGATTCCAAAGCCAGGTAAAGATCTGACCAAGGCTGAGTCATATAGGCCAATAAGTTTACTGTCAACGATGTCAATGCTTTTTGAAAAGCTACTCATGACAAAATTGTCTTCAATTTTAACCGATAATGGGAGCATCCCGGACTATCAATTTGGTTTTAGAAGCCAGCATAGCACCATTGAGCAAACGCTTAGATTGGTTCAATTTATCAGAAAAACATTTGAGGAAAAGAAGTATTGTTTTGCCCTGTTTATTGATGTTTCTCAGGCATTTGATAAAGTGTGGCATGAAGGCCTCATTTTGAAATACATACTTACCAATAAACATTCTAAGTCTTTTGGAAAGTTACATTCTTGGAGGAAAATTTACAGTTGTGGAAGGACAATTTATGAGTATGCCTGAAACTATGTATCTGGTGTGCCACAGGGGAGTATATTGGGGCCATTTTCATATTTGATTTATACTTGTGATATGCCTGTGAGCAGTAGTATCCACACTTCTACATTTGCCGACGATACAGCCTGCCTTAGTATGCACGAAAACCCTGATGAGGCATCCCGCAAACTCCAGGAATACATTAGCCAGATGGAACTATGGTTAAACTTATGGAGAATTAAGGTAAATGAACAAAAGTGTGTTCAAGTAACAGTTACCTTACGAACAGATACTTGTTCCCCCATTCGGATTAATAATCAAGTTGTTCCGCAAGATTCACATGTGAAATATCTTGGTACACACCTTGATCGACGGCTTACATGGAAACATCACATTGATTCTAAGTTAAGTAAAATGAAACTAAAATTAACTCAGGTACATTGGCTGGTTGCCAGAAATTCAACACTTAGCCTAGACTGCAAACTTTTAATATACAAGTCGCTTTTGAAGCCATATGGTGCTACGGAATTCAGCTATGGGACACTGCTGCACCTTCAAATGTCGAGAGATTCCAACGAAGGCAAAACAATATTTTACGTTTGATAACATCGGCTCCATGTTTCATCAAAAATTCAAATATACATCGTGATTTAAATATGCCACTAGTGACTGAAGAAATTGCAAAATACGCAGGCAAATATTTAACAAAACTTGTGTCACATCCTAATCCGCTTGCTCGTAATATTTTAAACTTTACTGGACACATCCGCTTAAAAAAGAGAGATACCAGGGCTCTAATACTAAACACTTCAGATGAAGCTGCTTGAAAATACTTTTGTTTGCCTATCACTACTTATGTATTATTAATAACTA
The DNA here is from genome assembly GCA_905220375.1 of Tachina fera. Lineage (NCBI taxonomy): Eukaryota > Metazoa > Arthropoda > Insecta > Diptera > Tachinidae > Tachina > Tachina fera. The sequence goes on from LR999967.1 coordinate 58,096,659, forward strand.
TCCCTAAGTTATGTCCGACATTGGTCGGGCCTACTAATTATATTCTAGATTTGAATACTTATTGTTAGTTCATATATGAAGATACAATAAATAAAAAACATCCATCAAAAAAAACTAGTATTGTGTGTATACATATGTACATACAAGTGCCGAATGTCAATTTTTGCTAATCGTGAATTTGAATACTTAAAACAATAGCCGCGAAAACCAATATTTTAAATTTTAAATTTATAGACATTTACAATTAAAAAAAATATGTATGGATAATAACTTTATACTCCTGTCCGTGTACGTTAAAGTTTATGAAAACTATCGAAAAATTTAATGGTTGCTATGAAACTTGATGCTACAGGCTTTGAGTCTGAGAGATGTGTTAATGGAAACTTGCATACATAGACGTATTTTTATAAGGATTTATTTTAGTTTTTTATACAACCGAACAAGAAAAAATATTTAGAAAACAACAAAGTCTAGGAACTAGATTGCGTGCCCCTCTAGTTTTAAGATATACATATGTAAGGAATATTTTTTTAAATGAGCAAATATTTTCTATTGAAAATGTAATGTTGCAAAAAGGACAAAAATTAAGAAAAGAAATATTACATATCTTTCGTAATGGACATCATTTTGAGTCATTTGATCTGCCAAAATGCAAAATATCCTCCCCCTAAATGCACTTGTTAAAAAATGTTGTCTTTTACATAATAAAATATTTTTTACCACGGCAACCTTAATTGATCCAAGATATAGTATTTTTTTAGTTTCACGCATATTTTAGATTTATTTGAAGATGGCCAAATGGAGTATCTTCAAGATATTTGAACACACGACGACTTCACTTATAGACACTAGTGAAAGCGACGTGAGGCTAATGCCAATTATCATCTTGGTGTTTCAAATACTGCTCAGAAATCAATACGGAATACTATGTATAGCAGATTATTTGGCGGAAAAACGGATAGTAAAAATATAGAAATAAATTTTTTTATTTATTACAAACTAATATTTGTATGCCATTAATATAAATTTCGTTTTGGACTTATGAATTTTTTTATACATATATTTTTTTTTAAACGAATACGAGTACATATCTAGAAACGGCCGAATATTTGGGAATTTGAATACGCATTAGTAATTCATACATACTGTTTAGGAATAAGCTCTCCATAAAACCATAATTTTTGGAATTTGAGGACACTTGGGAAGACATTTAAAAAATATTTTTGGCAATATTTGGAGTGCATTCATGAGTTAGCTTTTTTAATTTTTATCAACGCACTGTGCTAGTCTAACAAATGACTTTAATACAATGAATTAAATTTATTTTTTTTAAATTAGTTGTGTTACGATCTGATACTAGGGAAATTGGGGGGTGGGTCAAAAATCGGAGAAAACTGCGTTACGTAATATATGTACAGCCCCTAAGTACATATAAAATATGCATGTAAGTGCCGTCATTGAAGAATTTAGTTTTTTTTTAATATAAAAATAACAAAATAAATTTGGAGTAATGTTAAGGCTTACAATGTAAGATGTTGGAACGCTAAATAACTTATTTTGGGTTTTTGGTGTTTTGGATTCTTTTTTTTCTTGTGGAACCGAAATGTTTTCAACCATACGAAACTAATAGCCATGCGCCGATTAAAAAAGCAATAGCATAGAAAGGACGAATAAAGTAAAGACTAGAATGAGACCGAACAATTATTCTTAATTTGTAAACTATAAAAGCTTACATTAAAGGAAATCATATACTTTCAAAAATTAAATTCAGCAGTATCCACATATATTAAAGTTATATTAAGGTAAAAGAAAATTATTTCTCTTTAATAAAAATACTGAAAAACAAGTAAAATGCATGACTTAATAACATTTATTTCTCCATTTTTGTTCAAACTAATGTTATAGTTGTTTGTACTACAAACAGTAAATAGCACCAATTGCAAAGCTATCAAAAATTTTGTTGCTTACCACTTGTTTCTTATTTTTACCAAATATTTTAAACTAATAGCGCATCTTGTTAATAATACAGTCATATCCCTCGCTCCTTAGTTTTGGATGGAGTTCGACACTTTTTGGTTCACATGGAAAGATGGTATACTTACAAAACAAGTATCAAAGATACGCGTGTTATATCATAACGTTTCTAAAGTATGTAATTAATCGCAAAAGTTTTGTTATTTTAATTTGCTAAGGTAGAAAAACTTAATATCGGTTTTAGTATAAAAAGTAATTAAATATTTTTAAAATTACATATTAAAAAAGACATATACATATATATATATATATATATATATATATATATATATATATATATATATAAATATATATATCCAGTGAAAAAAATGGAAGTCATTCTAGCGGAATTACATTTTCACTGCTTCCAAAAAATCGATATTTTTAATTTGCCGAGAGTGAGCAAAAAACCTTTAAAGAAATTTATGAACTAATTTTAGTCTAAAATTTAAAAGTTAATTGCTTAAATTTACATGAAAGCACTGTTTCGGACTTCAATTCGTATAAAAAGAAACGAATTATTAAAAAAGGCAACTATTTACCATTTTTCCTAGATGAAAATATTATCATAGAACACAAAAAAGGGAATTTTTCTTAATATCGCTTTCAATTCAGTGATCAGGCATCGAAAAAGAGAACTTTTTGCAATGACAACTCTATGTAAAAATCATTAGATCGGATCGAAATTTTGACTACTTCCAGATCGCAACCTCTACATTTTCATGACTTTTTTGGAGTCTCTTTTTTTGCTGGGTATTTTCCGAAGATCTGGTAGCAATCGAAATTACTAGAGTCAAAACCTGCTAGAATAAACCAATTTACTTAGGATTTTGTGTACTCCAGCTGCCCAAATTGAAAATGTATAATTTCCTTTACGGGTAAAATAACCTAAGTTTAAGACAAAACTGATTGAACATATGTACACTAGTGATGAACGTGATTTTTAGATAATGTTTCTCCTTGTGAACGTGATTTCTAAATGACTGTTCTTTTAAACTGTGACTGTGATCACGGTTTAGCAGTATTTTGTTTGTAGCAGTTATTTTGAGAAAATCTAATAAGAAGAGCAGCAGTGAAATTAAACAGTGACTGTGATCGGTAACGGTTTAACGCATTTCAGCTCTTCTGCTTTAAATTTTAAAAGTATTTATTAGTATTTGTGTCTTGATAAATACTAATAAGAATAGCAACAACAACAAACAATTAGCAATCAACCCCGTCCAAATATTGATAATTGTCGTATAAGAGGCAGATACAATATTTATTTAATTATTTAATAATTTATTTATTATTTACTTATTTGTTTATTAATTTATTTATTTCTGTATTTATTTATTGGTTTTATATTTGTTTATGAATGTATCTATTAGTTTTAGTATTTAATTCACACAAAAACATGTTAAAATGGAATTGTTTAAAACTTTTATCTTTTTACCTATACCTAAATTATTTGAAAATAAAAATCTAATATTATATTAATGATATTTTTTATCTTTTTATATCTATATATTTTTATTTATACATAGAGTATGATTTTTAAGAAAAATGTGAAATAATATATTGAAGAAAGAATTAAATATGTGAATGGTTTTTATTTCTTTATTGGCTTTACTTCGTTAGATCAAAATATTTTTGATTTTGCTTATATGTATGCAAATTCTTGTTTTCATATCAATAGAAATTGAATTTCAGAATATTATGAAATTCCAGAATTTCACAATATTATGAAATTCCATTAGATATTTTTATAAAGAGAAACAATTTAGATAATCGGATAAGTCCTTATATTTTTCACTACATACAAGTTTCTGTTATTTTCTATTCAAACAGATGATGCCTAATTTTCCTTTAAAAAAAATAATAATGCAAAACAAGGAATATTTTAACAATACAATTTTATTTTGTTTTGATTCTTTTAATTATACAATTTAAATTTATTTTTATTTATTTAATTTATAATGATGGAAACATTTCGTAGATTCCAATTATTAGATGTTCTAATATACTTTTCCGTAAAATATATATGTATTGTACATCTACAAGTATCAGGTTCTTCCTCACACTCAGCCTCTTACCAAGGACAGCTATTGAAGTGTCCTTCTGTGTTGTCTTCATCTTCCATAACTCTATATTCTTCGTTTTCATCCAGCATATTTTGAAAAAACTTTATCATCTCCCAATGATCAAAAAGCCTGAAGCTTTCAAAATCTCTTATAAATTGGTTTAGAGTACGTCTAATTTGGCTCATTTTATTTGCTAATAAATGAATGATGATGAATGTTGGAAGGTTCCTTAAAGACTAATTTGCCCTGTATATTTTTAAAGTAGGATCTCCTAATCTTTAAAAAATTTATACCATCATCTCTATTCCATATTTATTTTTAGCACTCTACCACTCTCAACTTTCTCTACCCCTTTTTTCTCTATAACTATGTCTTTCAGTGTATCACTATCCCCCACTTATTCACTATTTCACCATAATCATTTTTGATTAGCCTTCGTGAAGTCATCATCGCTACTTTTAAGATCATTTCCAGTTAAACATTCAAAGTGACGAGAACTAAATAAAAAAATGGACTCCACATCAAATCTTATTTCAACATTTAATGGTCTAAACAACAAAACTTTAATACACATAAAGGAGCTTGAATCATCAACAAAATGTACTATTAGAAATGTGTTACGTGTAACAACTAAATATGGACCAACACTAAAAGTTGAAATGAATAAACACACAATGTTCCTGCCTAAACAATATAATATTTTAACAGATGACGATATTAAAGATCTCTCGAGCGAGTCATATTGCTTAAATAGAGAAGGTGAAAAAACCTAATCGTTGAGAATGGGCTGAGTGAATTTTTAATTCAAAATTCCCAATATCCTGTTTGGCAATAACATGTATTAATTATGTATTTTAAATTATGACTAAAAAGACATTAAAGAGTTTCGCAAAATATAAATGTTTGTGTTTTTATTTAATATTTTCAGTTATTTCATAATGAAATTTTAGACATAAATGACCACAGGTAAATGTATTAAAATTCTGATGTTGATTATAGATGTATTTTATATTTGTACTAAGATATTTTACTACTTCTGAAGGAGGTTGTAAGTTTCGAAAGCTGTCGAAATATTCTTTTTCATTGTTGTTTTTATAATATGCTACACAATGTGTACCAGGTCCTGTTTATACATCTAAGTTGATTATTCCACATTCAGTTTTCTTTGCTCGTTTTGGTAGAGTATTCAACATGAAAACTCCTCTAAAATATGGAATATTTATGGAGAAACGGTTTAGGTCCACATCAGATAGTGGTCTGTTAGGTAGCATTTCTAAGAGTTTTTTGATTCTTCTTTGTGAACTAAGCCATAACTTTTTTTATATGGTTTTAAGTAAAGTCCTTTGCCAACTGCTATAGATTCCATCGCTCTATTATGTCTAGTGGCTTCATCAAGTTGATTTTTTGTATTCTTTGTTACATTTACAGCTTTAGCTATAGCAGCACATCCAGTTGTTAGACTACCAATTGCACCCAGAGCAGTTAAAATCGGTATTAGAGGTAAAAAACCACAAATTTTTGAGACACGTATTGCACGTGGAACTATAATTTTAGATTTTCTTCCTTTTAATGATTTGTTGATAAATGTTGAGTTAATATCTAATGGCTTTTTCTTCTTAAGTATTTTTGTTGCATCTCTAATTGATGTTGATAAAACTCTATCCCAAGCTAAAATTTCCACTATTTCATCAGCTTTATGTCTAGTACTTAAATCCTTATTTTTTGGATACACAATATCGCGGTTTTTACAAGCAGAGTCCAATAAATTAATTCCTTTGTCACTTCGATTTAAAAGTTTTGTTCCAGGTCCGCAGTACTGATATCCAGGAAGATGAAGTTCAACAGGTAGAGAGTTTATTATTTTTTTATCTACTATACCTTCCGCCACCGAAGGTGTTTTTATTACTAAGCGTTTTCTGATATCGCATAAACATATTATCAAATTTTTTCTATAATAAGAGGTAACATTTATGAAATGCATTTAGTTACAAAAATGCAGTTAGTGAAACAACATAAAAATATTTTAGTTCGTAATATTGATGATTCAGCGAATATCAGTTCGAAAATAAAGCATAGTTTTCTCTTACCAAATTCTATTCGTGGTCTAATAGTGGGACCATCAAATTTTGAAATGATTGGCTTACTAGAAAGTCCTACTGGACTTAAGTTTGAAAATATCTATTTATACTCAAAATCTCTATATCAATGCAAATATGAATACCTGAAGAAACTAATTTCACCAATTAAAGGAATGGCATATTATACATTTACAGATAATGAATCAGTTATTCCACCTGACATAGCTAAAACTACTTCAATTATGATATTTGATGACGTTGCATGTGAAAAGCAGAATAATATACATACGTACATATTTTTGTATGGGGGTGACATAGGGATGTTGATTCATTCTACTTGTGTCAAACTTGTACTAGAATTCCCAAGCATTTAATAAGAGACAATGCAAATGTTATTATAATGTTTAAGCAAGATGAGACAAATATGAAGCATGTTTATAGGGATCATGTTGGCAGCGATACGAGTTATGAAAAGTTCAAAGAAATTTGTCGAGAGTGCTGGAAGGATAAATATGGATTTTTGGTGATAAGCAAAGATAATGAATTAAATAATGGTCGCTACAGAAAGCAATTTGACTATTTCATAACTATATAAACTAATGTTCATAAACATTGACTTTAGTTATTAATCTAACTTTAAACTTCATACATCTGTTTGCTATAAACTGAGCTACTACATAATAAGCTGATCTGAAAACCATACTAGGTCCTGATAAGCTGATCTGAAAACTAGACCAGATACTGAAAAGCTGATTTGAAAACCAGACCAGGTCCTGAAAAGCTGATCTAAAAACCAGACCAGGTCCTGAAAAGCTGATCTGAAAACCAGACCAGGTCCTGAATAGCTGATCTGAATGGTTTTAAGTAAAGTCTTTTTCCAATTGCTATAGATTCCATCTATAGATTCAATTGGTTGTTCTAAGAAACAATGTATTTTCAATGTATTTTTAATAAAAAATTATTTTACTGAATAAGTAAAATAATAATTTGGGATTACTAGTGCGTTAATAAATTTTAAACTTAAATTGTAACAATTCCCAATAAAAAACAATAATTATTATCTTGACGGCACCAGGTCAAAAATACTTGTGTGTCAACACTCTATTCTTGAATAGCTTTTGTTGTTATTTACATTTATTTTTTTACATAGTTTTACAATTAGAGCTGAAAAAAAGTCAGCCAATTTAGTAAAGTAAGAAAATAAAAAACATGTTGACTATCGAGTTCTTGTTTCAACTTTGTTATTTGTTGAGCTTCTCATTTGTTTAAATGAAAGTTTATAACATAATAAGTCTAGTTGTTCTAAGACACTTTGGGTAAAGGTTCCCTGATGATCTGCCTTAGCAACAGTGCAATGCGCATAGGATCCAGCTAAACCCCTCAATAATCAATTTCAATGTATTTTTAATAAAAAATTATTTTACTGAATAAGTAAAATAATAATTTGGGATTATTAGTGCGTTAAAAAATTTTAAACTTGAATTGAAGAATACAGGGTGGCCCAGAAAGACCGAAGTGGTGTGAATTCCTTATAGCTTTTTATTTAAGACATATTTTTTTAATTTTTTGTTTTTTTAAATGCAGTAAATTTATAGGGAATATTTTTAAATTAGTTATTAAAAATGATATCCCGCAAGTGGTGGACATTTTCTGCTTCGCAAAAATGTGTTCTTTCCATTTCCATTATTCATAACTTAGTTATGAGTGACGAAGCCTCGTTAACAAACAAAACTTTAGGATATGGGATATTGAAAACCCGAGAGTACTTCATCAACGACAATTACACCCAGTTAAGTATACTGTTTGATGCGGTGTTTCTTCAGAAAGGATCATTGGCCCATATTTTTTTGAAAATGAACGAGGTGTCGCCATTTCCATCAATGGTGATCGATATCAGGCCATGTTGGAAAATTTGGTAAAGCCAACCGTGGAAAACCATCCGCAAATATGGTTCCAACAGGATGGACCCACAGCGCACACTTCCAGGGCCACAATGGCTCTTTTACGCGACATCTTTGGTGGAAAAATAATTTCGCGTAGAAGCAATTTTAATTGGCCTCCGCGTTCCCCGGATTTAACTGCTCCAGACTGTTTCCTTTGGAGTTATTTAAAAGGGAAAGTTTATCTTAATAAGCCTAGGACTATTGAGGAATTAAAAACCAATATTCGAGACGAAATTAACAACATAACACCGGACGTTTTGCGAAAGGTCATTGAAAATGTGTTGGAAAGAGCACATTTGTGCGAAGCAGAAAATGGCCACCACTTGCGGGATATAATTTTTAATAACTAATCTTAAAATATTCCCTATAAATTTAATGTATTTAAAAAACAAAAAACTAAAAAAATATGTCTTAAATAAAAAGTTATAAGGATTTCACACCACTTCGGTCTTTCTGGGCCACCCTGTACAATTCTCATTATTAATGTTAAGCAAACATTTTCTCTACTTGAGAAGGGCCACGTTCACTTTGCCAGTCCCGATTATTTTTTATCAGAATCAGCATAATTTTAAGTTTGTGTTTGAAGCAAATACTAAGATATTAAGCAATAACACTATTCTCGTTATTGGCGTTTCTTTTGAAAAATTTTCTACATTTCTACGGTTTGGCTTGCTAGATATCTTGAAGTAAATATTGTTTCTACATATTGTTTTTTTTACTCAAAGAACGTCATAACTAAAATATATTAAATTTTTGAGTAAATGATTTAGTATTAATGTTCATATCGTTCTTCATATTGTGTAAAAATTTCATAGAAATATCTTGTTTAGTCAACTCTTGAGTGAAAATTAAAATTTTATTTTCCCATTAATTTGTGTATAAATTTAAAACTTTAAACTTATTTTCTGGCAAACAGTTTTTTTTGGGTTATGACGTTCTTTGAGTTTGAGTTCTTTGAGGGTTGTTCAACTATGATTCACAACATTCCTCCCCCTTTGGCTGAAGAAAACATCTAGCTATATATGTTTTCAAAATATAGTAATTGGATCAAATGCTTAAATGTTGATGTAAAATATATAAGTAAGTGACATGTAGGTGGTCTATTCTATAAAATACATAAATAAGTGCCTTCGACTCACAACATACCTCCCCCTTTGGCGAAAAAAATACGAATTTTTTCTGTTGATGTTCTGATTCTTGATATCTAAGTTAGGTTGACGTGCTTTTGTTTATCCTTATGTGTTGATATTTGTGGCACCTTTAAGTATTCAGTGATTTTCTTCTTTATGCAGGGACGCTCTTGCTTGTGGTTTTAAAAAAATAAATCAGCACTAACATGAAATAATGTCTTCGGCTGAGAAAGAGTGTATCCAGAAACTAGAATCGCCAATAAAGTTGTTCTCAGTTGAGCTGAGATGTGGTAATGGTCGAAAATTATGATTTATGTAATGGACGGCCATCGTGGAACGAATACACTTTTATATGGGGTGTTTGCCTTGTCGGTACATCGTAACAAAACATCGCTAGTACACAAAATGGCTTGTTCGAAATCTAATGTTTAATTTTTGTGCCCATCCTTCAGAAAGTTACTGACTGATTGTCCGTTATAATCCACGTTGAAGTTAGTCGTCATATAATTCATTATATCTACCTTTTCACTTTTCAGTTTGTGCGGGACATGATATCTCTTTTTCTTATATAGTAACGTTAAATATAAACTTGCATCAATTTGCGATTAACCTGCTTATTTTGTAACATTTTGGATAACAGAACGAAGAACTACCTCACTTAGGATATTGGAAAAAATCCGCATGTATCCTGTTAAGGTGTACTCAAAACGTGGACAGTATGGATGACAGCCACGGAACAAGCATCGTCCCACTTAATGTGGGCGAATAAACGAATGTCAATTTTCTGTAGTCGATTTCGTAGAGTTGTAATCTATACAAAGATTTGTTTGCAGTATTCCTGGGATTTGACTTCCCGGAATAATCTGATCGAGCAGATTATTGGGAGTGCTGTTATGCCGTCAGTAATTCATCTCACCGTTTAGATAAAAATATTACTTGATGTTTAAGCTGTTGTTTTGTATGTATGTTGTAGATTTTTTTTTCTGATTTGGTTGTTGGAAATTCATCCATTATGTTGTTCTTTCTGGGGTAAAGTTGTAGCTTCAGATATTACTTAACTGTTGGCGACAGGAGACTATGCGCCATGTTGTCAAAATTATACGATTATTACATTAGTTGCTGTTGTTGTTACTGGTGTTGTTATCTTTGTCTTCACTGCATGTATGCCAATCTTGTTCTGGGGGTTGTAGTTGATTCGCGGTTACCCTTATCTTTATCTTACAATAAATTTAATTTGTGTTTTTATGTTTCAAATATCAAAAAGATTCTTTTTCTTTTTATACGCAATCATTGTTTATATATTTCAATTTACTATTAATGTAATCCTAAGAAGGTTTAATGATAATAAACTTTCGTTTGCTGATTTCATTTAACTTTTTTCATGTGTACATGCATTTTCGGCATCCCAGTCCATTAATTTTGGCCGGGCCGCCGCGAGTTTCCGGACGTTCTGCAAATCCTACAGAATAATGCTCTTAAACGTTTTCTGCATTCTCCTTCCTTATGTCCCTTATTGTTGCAGTAATCACACGTGTCAACTCTAGTGTCTCAGTTTGATTCACATGCTGGTCCAATTTCATGCCAATATTCTCCAAATTTATTGCAATATGGTGTGTTAAGCCTCTGTTCACAATGTTCACAATTTGTTCTGTTGTGACCTTGTTGCTTAAAGAAACTGCATTGAGTAGTCAGGGTAATAGTGTTTATTGTGATGGGGTTTTCTCCAAAAAGTTGCTAGCTTCCTCTACTATTTGAGTTAGTTTCTGTAAGCCCTCGCTTTCTTGGCCAATAAATCTAGTCCTTAATGATTGGTCCCTAAGACCTTTGATAAAGCTTCTTACTGCTATTCTTTTTAGCCTTCCAGTATCGTTTTTCTGCTACCTTCATCGTTCCATTCATTTGTTACTAAACTTCCGGCTTCATTTAGTAAAGTTTCAAGTCGATTACCAAATCTGCTTGCTGACTCGTGATTTCCTTGCTTGCACAAAACTATGAGTTCTCTTATTTGATCTAAAGTTTTCCTCTTCAAATACACCTTTTTTATTGAATCACGCAAAGCGTCTGTGGTGCCGGATGTTTGTGGTGCTATTTGAACGTAAGCTGGTCCCATTAATCGCAGTTTCAGGCATTCTATAATATCTTGTGTTGGCACTCCATTTTCTTCAGAGGACAGCTCTCGTTCTACTAGTTTACATCCTTGAATGAATCGAAACACTTTTGATGTTAAATCTGGTCCTTCGGTGCCGAAAAATGTGGGGACTATATTGTTTACTATTTTGGTAATTGTCAAGATTGCAGGCATCTTGTATGCTTTTGTATTTATGCTACTGGAATCTTCTTCGGTGGTTATAGGGGATGACGGGTACTTCTTTAGTGAATTCCTAGCTTCTTGTAGGTATTTATCAAATTCTTTTTTGAGCTGAACTTCTTCTAGCCTCAGCTCTTTAAATTCCTTCTCGTATTCTGCTAAATCTACTAGTTTTCGTTTTATAGTCTCTTTTGTGTATCCTCTGTTAACAGTTTTTCTCGCGTTTGATGGTAAATTTTTCACTTTATTCAATAATCTATTTCCTTTTTCCTCCTTGCGAAAATTTGTATTATGTTCTGTTGTATTCGTGTCTTCTTGTTCTATGATTTCTTGTTGTGTAAAAATTACCACTGATGGAAGTCCTTGGGTAGTATAAGATAAGTCCTTTTTTATTCGTTTCAATTTCTTTATGAGTATCTAGGAATGTTCTACAAGGATTATAGGCTTTCAATTCTAACCATGCATGCATTTGAAGACTACCAACGTTAGTGTTGTAGTCATTTAATTGTAGTATTAGTTTGTCCGTTTGTTTTTGTGGACTGTCCATTTAATTAAATTTATACTTACCATCCTTACGACTTGACCAAACCCGAAATTGTAGTTTTTCGTGGCAGAAAAATTTATAAATACACACACAAATAAACAAAATTTCTACAGTGCGAGGTTTAATTGTTTTTAGTTAAGAAATACACTTGTTTTTATTATATTCCCAGTGAAAAAAAAATGGAAGTCATTCTAGCGGACATTCTCGTTGTACATTCATAGTGAACAGTCAATTTAGCGGAGTTTTTATTTCATACTAAACAAAAAAAAAATTGTACGAAAAATATTCGGAATACATATTGTTATTGTTAGCTTTATTTGCATTGCTAATATTTTTTACATAGTCATAATTAACAAAAACAAAAAAACCGTAATAAAAAAAAACAAACAAACAAACAAAAGTGCCCTTGAGGAATACTCTATATGAGTACCTCAAAAACAAATAACTGTGAAGTGAGTTCTAATGGCAGAAATGCCTATTTTACTGTGAGTTCTGAAGCTCTTAATGAAAATAATAAAAATAAAAAATCTAATGATAGACTTACTGAGAGCTCTGAAGCTCTTAATGATAATAAATTAAATAAGAAATCTGATAGTAGACTTTTTTTAACGGCGAGTCCACTTTTTCGTCAGCGATCAACTTCGCTTTGTCCAATGCCAACTAGTGATTCGTTAACATTATCGTTGCCTAGTACTTCTACATTTAACTCAGCGATATCATCCGCCTCGGGCTCGTGGTCATCACTTAACCAAGTTTTTACTGAAGTTAAGAGCAGCCCAAAACCCAAGGTCCAAGTGGGAATGGACAGATATATTACAGTGGTAAAGCGCGGACGAAGCCCAAAGTCTTCGAAAATTTCATCTGCTCCAAAAATGTCTAGGGATAACAGCGCATCCTCTATTAACCGCCAAAATCGTTTTCAAATATTACAAGTTGACAACAACGAACCCGATGTATCTACGAACAAAACATCCAAGCCGCCTCCAATCTATTTGAGAGAAAAAAATTCAAACGCTATTATAAAAAATTTAATTTCAGTCATTGGTGAGAATAAATTTCACATCGTTCCAATAAAACGTGGTAACATTGATGAAACCAAAATTCAAATTTATGAAGAAAAAAAATTTCGCAAACTGATTACTGAATTTGAAAAAAGTAAGAAAAGTTTCTACACATATCAGCTTAAAAGTGCTAAAGGCCTGCAGATCGTATTGAAGGGCATCGATTCCTATGTTGCTCCCGAAGAAATAAAAGATGCACTCGTCCTCCAGGGATTTAGGGTAAAAAATGTATCTAACATAATAAATAGGGAGAAGATTCCTCAACCTCTACTTCGCGTCGAACTTGAGCCAAACGATATAAAATTGAAAAAAAGCGAGACTCATCCAATTTATAATTTGAAATATCTCTTATATCGAAAAATAACAGTTGAAGAACCACACAAGCGTTCTGGACCCGTACAGTGCCATAATTGTCAAGAATATGGTCACACAAAAACTTACTGCAAGTTACCTTCAGTTTGTGTTATCTGCGGTGAATTGCACGGTACTGCTGGTTGTACCAAGCCTAAAGATCTAGCAGAAAAAAAATGTAGTAATTGTGGAGGTAATCACACCGCTAACTACAGAGGATGTCCTGTCTATTCTTTCGTTAAACAGACTATGGGGCAAAAACCTAAATTAGCTCCAGCACAAACAGCAAACGCTTACTCCGCCACTTTTGCTCAAATCAGCCAACCTGTCACTTCACGTGTATCGTATGCCGATGCAGCTAAGACTAGTTATATTCCCACACAAAATATTCCGCCTCAAAATAGTTCAACGAATGCAAACTCAAACTTTAATTTTAGTCGCCTTGAAGCTACTATTGAGAATCTAGTGCTGACTATAAATAATTTTACAACAAATATGACTAGTATGATGCAAGAAATGCTACGAATGCAGTCTACACTGCTTCAAGCATTAGTTAATAAGCCATGAACACGTTAAAGATAAGTTTCTGGAACGCAAACGGCATTCGCCAACATAAAAATGAACTTGAGCATTTCCTCACGGAAAAAAATATTGATATAATGTTGGTTTCTGAGACTCATTTGACTTCAAGAAGCCTATTCAAAATTAATGGCTACATTTTATATGATTCAAAGGACCCAAGAGGAAGATCTTGCGGGGGATCAGCAATTTTAATAAAGTCAAGACTCAAGCATTATATTCTTGACAACATTTGTGAAGAACATCTACAAGCAACGAATATTTGTATCGAAAATTTTTGCACAAATTTTGTCATATCATCAATTTACTCCCCTCCTAGATTCGCAATTACTGAGGGTCAATACGAGGATTTCTACAAATCTCTTGGCCCTTGTTTCGTAGCAGCTGGAGACTATAATGCAAAACATACTTTCTGGGGTTCGCGTCTTATCACACCTAGAGGACGAGCGTTGTTCAACACAATTTCAAAATTGGGCTTGGACGTCATTTCGAGTGGGGAGCCCACTTACTGGCCTACTGACATACATAAAATTCCGGATATTATAGATTTTGGGGTCATGAAAAATATTTCTAGGGAATTAATTCACGTCGAAGCTTCCCTAGATCTATCGTCCGATCACTCTCCCACGATCGTTACAATCTGTAGCCCACTGAGAAGTGCTCTACCTCACCCATATGTGAAAATGGTCAGTCGTGTTAATTGGCTGCGATTCAAAAAATATCTTAGTAGTCATTGCGCTGAAAACATTAAGCTAAGAACTCATGATGATATTGAATCTAATATTGCTAATCTTAACGAAAATATTAAGCAGGCAGCTGAACATGCAACTTCCTCCCATCCGCAGACTGGGTTTAACAGAATATATTCTACAGATATTGAACATCTCGTATGTGCAAAAAGAAGAGCTAGAAGAGAATGGCAACAGCACAGATCACCCCAAAATAAAATTAAATTAAAAGAGTGCACTAAAAGACTCCAAGAACTGCTTGCATATGAAAAAACTGCATCTCTTAAAAACTATCTGGAAAATCTCGACGTAACACCTGCATCTAATTATTCTTTGTGGCGCGCTGCGAAAAGAATTAAAACACCCGTTGAGTTTAAACCACCTCTGCGCACTTCTACCGGAGTTTGGGCCAGGAGTGATATTGAAAAAGGTAACTTGTTTGCAAAGCATTTAAAATCCGTATTTACCCCAAACACATGTACTGGTGTTGTTGATTTCCCGAGTGTAGTTGCGCTACCCCTCGACTCATAAAATTTAAAATGTGTGATGTACAAAATCTAATTGCTGAACTCAACCCGAAGAAAGCACCGGGTATTGATGGAATCAGTAACCAAATGCTAATAAAATTGCCTCGTATTGTAATTAGAATCATGTTATTCATTTTTAATGCCATTTTACGACTGGAGTATTATCCCCACAGCTGGAAGCTTGCCAAAGTTAAAATGATTCCAAAGCCGGGCAAAGATCTTACCAAGGCAGAATCATACAGGCCAATAAGTCTGCTATCAACAATGTCAAAACTTTTCGAAAAACTGCTCATGTCAAAATTGTCCCCAATTCTAATTGGTAGTGGGTGTATCCCAGACCATCAGTTTGGTTTTAGAAGTCAGCATAGCACTATTGAACAAACGCATAGATTGGTTCAATGTATAAGAAGAACATTTGAAGAAAAGAAGTACTGTTCTGCACTCTTTATTGACGTTTCGCAGGCATTTGATAAAGTGTGGCATGAAGGCCTAATTTTAAAATTAAAATTATATCTACCAATAAATTTGGTGAATTTATTAGAAAGTTACATTACTTCCCGGAAGTTCACGGTTGTGGAAGGAGAATTCATGAGTGTGCCCGAAACTATATCATCCGGTGTGCCACAGGGGAGCATACTGGGGCCAGTTTTGTATTTAATTTATACTTGTGATATGCCTTTGAGCAGCAATATCCATACATCTACGTTTGCCGATGATACAGCCTGCCTAAGTATGCACGAAAATCCTCATGAGGCTTCCCGATATCTACAAGAACATATAACACAACTAGAACTATGGTTAAAATTATGGAGAATTAAGGTAAACGAGCAAAAGTGTGTTCAGGTAACATTTACCCTGCGAAGAGATACTTGTTCCCCAATTCGAATCAACAATCAAGTTGTTCCTCAGCATTCACATGTAAAATACCTTGGTATACACCTTGATCGACGACTTACATGGAAACACCATATTGACTCAAAGCTAGGACAAATGAAACTTAAACTAACTCAGATATATTGGCTGATTGGTAGAAACTCAACACTCAGCCTTGACTGCAAACTTTTATTATACAAGTCGCTCTTGAAGCCAATATGGTGCTACGGAATTCAGTTATGGGGCACTGCTTCAGCTTCTAACGTCGAGAGAATCCAACGAAGGCAAAATAAAATTTTACGTTTGATAACATCGGCTCCATGGTACATAAAAAACTCAAATATACATCGTGATTTGAATATGCCACTAGTGATTGAAGAAATAGCAAAATACGCAGGCAAATCCTAATCCGCTTGCTCGTAACATCTTGAATTTTACTGGCCACATTCGCTTGAAAAAGAAGGACACAAGGGCTCTTTTACTCAACACTCCAGATGGGATTGCTTGAAAATATTTTTTTTCTCTTTTTTTTTTTTATTATCACTACTTATGTATTATTTATAATTATCACTAAGTTTATGTCCGACAGTGGTCGGGCCTAATACTTATATTTTAGATTTAAGATTTGAATACTTATTTTTAGTTCATAATTGAAGATACAATAAATAAATAAATGTATTAAAAAAAAAAAAAAAAAAAATTCTAGCGGAAGTACATTTTCATTGCTTCCAAAAAATCGATATTTTTAATTTGCCGAGAGCGAGCAAAAAACCATGTAGAAGCTTATTTTAGTCACAAAAAACCTTGTAACTACTCCATAGTGTTAGAAAATACTCACCAGAATTTAAAAAAAAATTATTTTTTTAAAGAAATTTATGAACTATTTTTAGTCTAAAATTTAAAAGTTAGTTGCTTAAATTTACATGAAAACCCTGTTTCGGGCTTAAATTCGTATAAAAAGAAACGAATTGTTAAAAAAGGCAACTATTTACCATTTTTCCTAGATGAAAATATTATCATAGAACACAAAAAAGGGAATTTTTCTTAATATCGCTTCCAATTCAGTGACCAGGCATCGAAAAAGAGAACTTCTTGCAATGACAACCCTATGTAAAAATCATTAGATCGGATCGAAATTTGCACTACTTCCGCATCGTAAACTCTACATTTTCATGACTTTTTTGGAGTCTCTTTTTTTTACTGGGATTATAATGGTAATAAGGATTGATATGCGTCCACAAAGTCGAATGCACTTCTCTTTTCACTGACACTAAAGCGAGCTATAAAAGCTGTACCAGCAAAGACTTTCCAAGTCAAAAACAGACGAAATTATATGGTAGCAAGGATCAATTTGCCGCCAATAAACCGATTGCACTTGCTTTTCACTGCTTCTAAGGCGAGTTATAAAAACTGTACCAATAGAAACTTTCCAAGCCAGAAAAAAGCGGAATATTAGCATGCAAAGCTTTACCGGCTGCGTCAAATTATGTTATAGTATTTTTATTTATAACCTGGAGGGTCCCTGGAGAATCTCAGGTATTCTTTATTATACTTAAAATGCTTACAACTGTCACTGAAAACTGACTGTGTCACCTTTATTTTCTATAAGCTATTTATACAAAATATACTTTGATATATTTCTACAATATTTTACTTACAATTCTTTTTCTTATGCTAACTAGGCAATAACTTAAATATTATTTATAAATATTATTTAGCTTTTGTCCCAATTACAAAATATCGATGTTGCACAGCTTGTCAGCGCAAAGAAAATAAAAAGTAACCAAGTGAATGAACTGGTTACTGCTGCGTCAACAAATTAGTGCAATGCAGAGGTAAGAGGGTTGTTCAACTATGATTCACAACATTCCTCCCCCCTTGGCGGAAGAACACATCTAGCTATAGATGTTTTCTAAATATAGTAATTGGAGCGAATGCTGAAATGTTAATGTCAAATACATAAGTAAGTGACATGTAGGTGATCTATTCTATAATATACATAAATAAGTGCCTTCGACTCACAACAGAGTTTACTAGAGACTCTGGTACTCTAACTAGAGTGAATTAATATGTTTTTATTTAATAATTTAATAAAAGCCAATAGTACTGTTGCCAACAATTAAATTAAGAATTAGATTTAATGCGAGAATGTACGAAAACGAAAGCTAAGAAACACAGAAATGAACTTTTTTTTTCGAATATTCGTCGCTGAGCTCTGTCATTATGATTCAGATGATAACCCGTCAACAGAAGAAACTATCAATAGTAAAACAAGAAATATTCTAGCAAAATTAATAGAATTGGTTTAAGAACTATTATTTATGTGTGTTTTTGGGTTTACTAATAAACTCAAGTTCATAAATAATTTATGCACTTTTATTTGTTGCAAACACTTGATTTATGGAAAAACTTTATTAATCGGTTAACCGGTTAATACCGAAAGTAAACGATTATTAACCGATTAAGGAAAAATTTCGATTAAATAATCGATCGATTAACCGATTAAAGCAAAACCCCGATTAATTGAATACCCTAGTAAATGAGCGATATGTGCCAAGTGCAACGGCAACATCGGACATTAAATAAATTCAGCAAGGTGCGACTTTGACTCGCACAACACGGGTTCCGTACGGACACTACTTATGTAATATTTTTTTTAAATTCAATTACACGGTAAAGTTTTTTTCAGTTTTTAGCTTCGGTTTTTTTTAGTTTTAGCGTTTATTTTTAGTTCTGACGATTTTTTCGTTTTTTACGATTTATTTTAGTTTACATAAGACAATTAATTTAGTTTCAGTGCTTTCTTTCGTTTTGGCGACTTTTTTCGGTTTTCGGAGATTTATTTTAGTTTCAAATTTTTTTTAGTTTTGGATATTTTTTTCTTATTGGTAAATTATCGGGATTTGGCAAT
Organism: Tachina fera; assembly: GCA_905220375.1. NCBI lineage: Eukaryota > Metazoa > Arthropoda > Insecta > Diptera > Tachinidae > Tachina > Tachina fera. Next base: position 58,115,768 of record LR999967.1, read on the forward strand.
TTTCTTCGTTTTGGCGAATTTTTTCATTCTGATATTTTTTACTTTTAGCGTTTTTGAAAATTTCAAGAGTTTGGCTCTTACGGTTTCCAAGATGCGGGAAGTTTTCAAAATTACATCAACTATTAGAATACCCTTTAATTTTGATTTTTATATTTCCGTGTTAATTGTTGTAGTCTGCGTAAAAATGCACAAACTATGAAAATTTCCTGTGTGAATATAAAATTGTTTGTATATTAATTACATTAGGATTTCGACATGATTCGTTGTTCGCTTCAATTTTTTAATTTTTACCTGCCATATATTTGTTGCTATAGCGGCTAAGGTTGTCCATATTCTGTAAAAACTACAGGTCCGTAACTTTCACGGTTCTCTAGAAAACAGACTGTGACAGAATGACGGCTGGAGAGACGGACAGCGTAGCGAAAACAATAGGTTTCCTTTTCACATATTGGTGTACGGAACCCTAAAAATTAAATAATTCCTCCTTCTAGACCATCAGTAATATGCTGTAAGCAAATCAGCCGCTAGTGCTTTGATTGTTGTTTTATTACTTACTTAATTCTATCTTATAGTTATACTTACACTAATACTTTTATATTATTGTGGTGAGAATATGCAAACACTGCAAATTCCCAGAATGACATACAGCGACTTAGTCAAATACGCTACACATATTATAAAAATCATTACTTACACAAAACAATTTTATATGGGGGCTGCCACAATAAAAAATAGCTAAATATGATGCGATTACTAACGAACAGCATTTGATTTTTATTTATATAACTACATAAATATTTTTGCTTATTTAAAAGTATTTGTTTTGCATTGAAAACACATCCCGCTTTCTAAAACATATTTCATTTTTATTTTGTTCAAAATTCCGCTTTTTGACCGATCATGTCCCGCTTTTTGCAAAAAACATCTGGTCACGTTACCTATGTATACCATTGTTTTTCTACCGAAGACTAGCCGGAACAAACAGACACACAAAATATTTAAAATTACTGTTGTGTTATACGTATCGCATAAACTTTCATAAGCACTTATCAAAAGCTATTATTTTGACATTACAAACAGATCCTTCAAGTTTATTAATTTGTATAGATATAAATAAGTATGTAAACAAAAAGCTAAACAAAAATTAATTTTAGGTTCTTCGTAAAAAATATATAAATATGTATGTATATATTCGTATTTGTGGCTAAGTTAGTGCTTGAAGGTTAATGAGAATTATTTTTCATTTACTTATTTATTTTTCCTTAATTTATTGGCTATTTATTTACTTACAATCTTAAAAGACTCGCTGAACTTGTACCAAAGTCATCAGGTATTGACTTTAGTCTATTGTTGTTTAGGCGTCTGCATAAAGTTGACGTTTATGTAGTGTTATTGTGTAGATAATGCATTTCAGTTCATGGAATATTAAAAAAATAATAAGAAAAATTATAAATGGTAAATCATATGTAAAGTTTATGAAAAAATACTACTTGTTTATATATACAATTTATAACCATTATCCAACCAAAATCTTAGTAACGGAAGCACTGAAATCACAAGAACTTCATTCTACGTAACAATAACTAGCAGCATAATTTCCAATAAATTTTCATTTACGACCGTCACACTGTGGGGGATTTTGAAAAAAAAATGGAAATAATTCTGCAATTTCTAAACGAGGAAGGAGGTGCTAGCGAGCTTAAGTCTGGAGTTTGGAATATATATCTTAAAGGGGCGGACACACAAATCCCCAAAGAGGGAAACCTCAGGTTAATAAAAAATTCAAACCGATGCCAAGCTAATGTTTTTGACCTGATAAAAATTTGTTTTGCAAATGGGATTTCTCTATTCGAAAAAGTCTCATTAATTTATGCAGTTATGCTTACAGTTTAGGAAATATTCGAGAAAAATATTTGAATTCTTCTGCCAAATCTTGTTGGAATTGGGAAAAGAAACTTATTATGGGTTAAGAACAAAATTTTTAACAGTTGGTATCAAACGCATAATTAAGTAAAAACTTATACGCAATTTAAATTAAATATTTGAAAAAAATAGTCAAAAACATATCATGTCCTATGTGAGGTGAAGTGATTTGAATTTTTAGAACGCAATCAGTACATTTGATATTTATAACAAAAATTGGCCAATTTCGAAACTATGTTACTTACACCTTTAATCACGAAAATTTTTAACAAAAATTTTATTTTCTTTGTAATCTTTCTTATAGTATTACCTCTTGAATAAATAAAAATTAAGCTCGCTATCACCTCCTTAAGTGCTGTATAAAATTTCATAACAGTCGTCCGGCTCGATTAGAAACTGCAGAATTATTTTCATTTTTTTAAATCCCCCAGTGTGCGTCAGGATGCAATCTGGGGCCAAATCGTCGAATTCAGGATCGAACGACATATCGTATCGACTTAGTAGATCGTGGCATTCAATAGCGTTCTAAACGAATTTTCTTTGCAAATGAAAAAGATTTTTGCATTGTTGTAAATAACAATATATCGTCGGCTTATAGTGTAAACTTGCTAAATCGTCTTTGTATAAAATAAAATGCCGTTCGAAAGAGAAAGAGACGCCTCATCGACTTGCTAAAACATTTATTTTAATTTGAAGCTCTATATGTCGAAAAAAGTTAATGTATTAGACTAATTTTTTAAGCTTTGTATAGAAACCGTTAACAGTATTTTGTCTCTCCTGTAAAATTTCCTGGAAGGGAGTTAGCAGGTTTACACTCTAAGCCGACGATATGATTCTTATAATATGTAAACAAAGATATCAAATAGAGGTAAGCAAACGTAAAATTCTTAGGAATGAAATATTTTTGTTTTGTATTACTTATATTTTTAATTTTTCATCTAATGAAATGTTGAAAATGTCATGCATACCCGAAGAGAAATTCGAAGCAAAATCCATTGTTTTCCATTTATTTTATTTATACTTGTCCTAGCAAAAAGTTAATGTATTTGATATTATTCACGAAAAACTGTTTATTTTTTTTTTTGGAAAAAACTACTTATTTGTTCCAGTGATGTTAAATAAATTTTTTTTTGGGAATTTTTACAATTACGTTTCAAATTTGTTAAACTCAATTATGCAGTAAAATAATAAGTTGGGATTAATAGGCTGAGTTTACATCTGGCATTTCCTGTGTGCCATGTGCCGAAGAAAGCGTAACCACTAATTACTAATGAAATACTGTTTGATTCAGACATGTACTTATTGCTTTTAAACTGTTTCCAATCATGTTGAATTCTATAAAATTGCCTACAGTAGTTTAAATGCACAAAATTTCCATACAAAAACCGGTTTAACGTACACTTGAAGCATACGTTAATTTTTTTTGCATATGGGAGTTAAACTTTAAGTGCAATTTGGACTTTTAACTGCCGAAAATGATAAATTTCTCTCACTATTTTTAAAATCCAATACAAATTCGTTTTTATGTGCACTTTGTATTAGGGATGGGCAAAAAATATCCATATATCGATATTTGAGAAAAACATCAATATATATCGCCGATATTTCAAAAACCGATATATCGATAAATAGATTGTTATTTACGAGTAACGGGTTTCGATATTTTTAAGAGCTTTATAAATTTTTGCCTTTCTTCAACTATGTATACGATATTGGAATCAATGTGATGCGAAGAAAAAAATTCACAATAACAGCAAAAGCGCATATATACGGTGACCCCACTATGCCAGGTGACTTATTTTGTTATTTAAGCTAAGTCGTCGGTTGGTTATTGGTTTGCTGCAGAAATAATGTATTTTGAATATACTGTGTCGCAAACTAATAACCAACCAACGAAATGTCGAATTTGGTTTGTATGGTATAAGCCTAAGATTATGCTCTTATTATCGTCAACAATCCAAATATTGAGTTTTGTATGTTGTTTAACATTTCTTATAACCCGACAAGACAATGTAACGTTGCATCGACAAGTGTTATGGTAATGTATACCAACGAAGTTCACGCGGTTTTTGTGCTGTAATATTTTTTGTAGAACCAAGGCTAACTTTTTGATGTAAGTTGGTAAATATACGGAGAAACTACAAGTAAATTTTTATGTGGTTTTGGTTATTGCTTTAGTGGATTCGTGTAAATAAATATGTCACTTATTTGGAAATTAAAAAAAAAACGAACCCACTTCTTGCAATTTGTGTGGTAAGACATACAAAACGTGTGGAAATACAACATAGGTTTATGGCAAAAATTAACAAATGAACAAGTTGGACCCAACTCTAGTAGATGATCTACTTGTTTTAGCCAAAAAAAAAGTTCCATACAACTCTTTTTTTTTGTATTTTGACATATTTTACATAGAAGTAAAAATTGTCATACTACTTTAAATTAAAATGATTAATTTTTTAGCGAAAGTTGTAATATAGGTACTTTTTTTAAAAAAAATCTACTGACAGCACTGAGTGATAAAATTTTTGAAAGCATAAAAAAATAATAAAATGTCAGAAAAAATTTTTGTAGGAAAATTAAGTTTTTTTGTTTCGAGCTGTTTTGACAAAAAATATATCTATTTTTAGAATAACTATTTTGACATTTATACGCAATAAATGCGATTTGAGTATAAATGCATGTATATGAATTTTCTTTCACCTTGTTTTTGTTAAATTTTTTGTTTCCATTATTTTATTGTTTATATTGAATTGTTTTATTCTTTTCTTTATATGAATTGTTTGATAAATAAGTATTGAATTTTTAATAAAAAATTTATGTAACATGTTTGTGAATACATATTTATGTATGTTAGCATGTGTATTTATTTCAAATTTGGAATATTTTTGTAAAAAATTATTTTTCATATTAAAAATATCGACACATCCAAATATCGATGTTTTAAAAATACATATTTAATGGGTGTTTTTTATTGAGGTATAGAACTTTAAGTTGGCATCACTTTTTTAACTGGCGGCCATTTTGTCAGCTGTCAAGTGATTAATATTTAGTTTGGTTTGCCATTTCATCATGAACAGGTTGACAAAAGAACAACGCTTGCAAATCGTGCAAATTTATTTCGAAAATAATGGTTCAGTTCACGAAGTTTACCGCAAGCTCCGTCCATTTTATGGTCGACATAATCGTCCATCAGAGCAATTAATTCGTTTAACCATGGATCGTTTTCGCACTACGTTTGTTCAATTGGAGCTTTATCCATCAACTTTATGGAAGATTTTGGATGGCATGAATGTGGATGAGTTGTGGTTCCAACAAGACGGCGCTACATGCCACACAGCGCACGTCACAATCGATTTATTGAAGGAAACATTCGATCAGCGCATAATTTCGCGGAATGGACCTGTCAATTGGCCACCAAGATCGTGTGATTTGACACCATTGGATTATTTTCTTTGGGGATATGTGAAGTCGCTTGTCTACGCCAACAAACCAGAAACGTTAGGGGACTTGAAAGCCAACATTCGTGGCGTTATTGCCAACATACGGCCCCACATGCTCGAAAAAGTGGTTGAAAATTGGACCTGTAGAATTGGCTTTATTTGAGCCAGCCGCGGCGGCCACATGCCCGAAATCATATTTAAACATTAATGGCATAAAATTATCCTTCCAATAAAGCCAAATTGATGGACATTAAAACGATTTTCTTGTGTTTTATTTCAAAGAATGTATCAAACATATTTAACAAAGAAAAAGTACCCCAACCCCTATTTCGTGTTGAACTGGAGCCAAATGATATACAGTTGAAAAAAAAGGAGACTCATCCTATTTATAGCCTTAAATACCTTTTATACAGAAAAATCACAGTTGAAGAGCCACATAAGCGTGCAGGTCCCGTGCAGTGTCATAATTGCCAAGAATATGGCCATACAAAAGCTTACTGCAATTTACCTACAGTGTGTGTTATCTGCGGTGAATTGCACGGTACTGCAAGTTGTACCAAGCCAAAAGATCAAGCGGAAAAAAAATGCAGTAATTGTGGAGGTAATCACACCGCTAACTACAGAGGATGTCCTGTGTACTCTTTCGTCAAGCAGGCTATGGTGCAAAAACCTAAATTAGCTCCAGCTCAACCATTAAACGCGTACTCCGCCACTTTTGCTCCAGTGAGCCAACCAGTTACTTCACGTGTATCGTATGCCGATGCTGCTAAGGCTAGTTCTATTCCCACAACAAATGTTTCACCGCCAAATAATTCAACGAATACAAATTCAAGTTTTAACTTTAGTCGCCTTGAAGCTACTATTGAGAATCTGGTGCTAACTATAAACAACTTTACAACAAATATGACTACCATGATGCAAGAAATGCTGAGAATGCAGAATACTCTGCTTCAAGCATTAATTAACAAGCCATGAACATGTTAAAAATATGTTTCTGGAACGCAAACGGCATTCGCCAACATAAAAATGAACTTGAGCATTTTCTTACGGAAAAAAATATTGATATAATGTTGGTCTCTGAGACTCATTTGACTTCTAGAAGCCTCTTTAAAATGAATGGGTACACTTTATATGATACAAAGGACCCTAGAGGGAGAGCATGCGGTGGATCAGCAATTATAATAAAGTCAAGACTCAAGCACTATATTCTTGACCACATTTGTGAAGAACATCTACAAGCAAAAAAAAAAGCATTGAAAATTTTTGTACAAATTTCGTGATATCTTCAATTTACTCTCCTCCCAGATTTTCAATCACTGAGGACCAATACGAGAAGTTCTACAAATCTCTCGAACCTTGTTTCGTTGCAGCTGGCGACTACAATGCTAAGCATACGTTCTGGGGTTCGCGTTTTATTACGCCTAGAGGTAGGTCGTTGTTCAACACAATTTCAAAAATGGGCTTGGATGTTATTTCAAGTGGGGAGCCTACTTACTGGCCTACTGACGTACGCAAAATTCCGGATGTTATAGATTTCGGCGTCATAAAAAGTATTTCTAGGGAATTAATTCACGTTGAAGCTTCTCTAGATCTGTCGTCTGATCACTCTCCCACGATCGTTACAATCTGTAGTCCACTGAGAAGCGCTTTACCTCACCCATATGTCAAGATGATAAATCGTGTTAATTGGCTGGGATTCAAAAAATATCTTAGTAGTCATTGCACGGAAAATATTACGCTAAGAACACCCAATGATATTGAATCGAACATTGCAAATCTTAACGAGAATATTAAACAAGCTTCTGAACATGCCACTATATCCCATCCGCATACTGGGTTCAATAAAATTTATTCTACAGACGTTGAACATCTCGTAGGTGAAAAAAGAAGAGCTAGAAGGGAATGGCAACAGCACAGATCACCTCAACACAAAATCAGATTTAAAGAGTGCACTAAACGACTCCAAGAGTTGCTTGCATCTGAAAAAACTGCATCTTTCAAAAATTATCTGGAAGGCCTTGATGTCACACCAGCATCTAATTACTCTTTGTGGCGCGCTGCTAAAAAGTTTAAAACACCCCTTGAGTTTAAGCCACCTCTGCGCACATCTACCGGAGGTTGGGCAAGAAGCGATACTGAAAAAGGTAAAATATTTGCTGAGCATTTAAAATCCGTATTTACACCAAATACATGTACCGGTGTTGCTGATTTGCCGGGTGTAGTTGCTCTACCCCCTCGACCCTTAAAATTTACGATGTGTGATGTACAAAAACTAATTGCCGAACTCAACCCGAAAAAAGTTCCCGGTATGGATGGAATTAGTAACCAGATGCTGATTAAGTTACCTCGTACTGCAATTAGAATCCTGTTATTCATTTTTATTGCCATTTTACGACTGGAGTATTATCCAGACTGCTGGAAGCTTGCCAAGGTTAAAATGATTCCAAAGCCAGGTAAAGATCTTTCCAAGGCTGAGTCATATAGGCCAATAAGTTTACTGTCAACAATGTCAAAGCTTTTTGAAAAGCTACTCATGACAAAATTGTCTGCAATTTTAACTGATAATGAGTGCATCCCGGACCATCTATTTGGTTTTAGAAGCCAGCATAGCACCATTGAGCAAACGCATAGATTGGTTCAATTTATCAGAAAAACATTTGAGGAAAAGAAGTATTGTTCTGCCGTGTTTATTGATGTTTCTCAGGCATTTGATAAAGTGTGGCATGAAGGCCTGATTTTGAAATTGAAGACATATTTACCAATAAACATCCTAAATCTTTTGGAAAGTTACATTGTTGCACGAAAATTTACAGTTGTGGAAGGACACTTTATGAGTATGCCTGAAACTATCTCATCCGGTGTGCCACAGGGGAGTATACTGGGGCCATTTTTATATTTGATTTATACTTTTGATATGCCTGTGAGCAGTAGTATCCACACTTCTACATTTGCCGACGATACCGCCTGCCTTAGTATGCACGAAAACCCTGATGAGGCATCCCGAAAACTCCAGGAACACATTAGCCAGATGGAACTATGGTTAAAATTATGGAGAATTAAGGTAAATGAACAAAAGTGTGTCCATATAACATTTACCTTACGAAGAGATACTTGTTCCCCCATTCGGATTAATAATCAAGTTGTTCCTCAACATTCACATGTGAAATATCTTGGTATACACCTCGATCGACGGCTTACATGGAAACATCACATTGACTATAAGTTAACTCAAATGAAACTAAAATTAACTCAGGTACATTGGCTGATTGGCAGAAATTCAACACGCAGCCTAGACTGCAAACTTTTAATATACAAGTCGCTTTTAAAGCCAATATGGTGTTACGGTATCCAGTTATGGGGCACTGCTTCTGCTTCCAATGTAGAGAGAATTCAACGAAGACAAAACAAAATTTTAAGGTTAATAACATCTGCTCCATGGTACATTAAGAATTCAAATATACATCGTGATTTAAATATGCCACTAGTGACTGAAGAAATTGCAAAATACGCAGGCAAATATCTAACAAAACTCGAGTCACATCCTAATCCGCTTGCTCGTAACATTTTGAACTTTACTGGACACATCCGCTTAAAAAAGAGAGATACAAGGGCTCTAATACTAAACACTCCGAATGAAGTTGCTTGAAAAATTTTTTTTTTTGCTTATCACCACTTATGTATTATTTACAACTATCACTTAGTTATGTCTGGCATTGGTCGGGCCTATTAATTATATGTTAGATTTAAGATTTGAATACTTATTGTTAGTTCATATATGAAGATACAATAAATAAAAAAAAAACATGCATAAAAAAAAAATTTCAATTCGAAGTTCTACACCTCTAAAAAAACACCCTGTATATACTCAACTGAAATCAAAAATTGTATACCTGCACATTTAGGCAGGTAAGTGCATTTTTGACTTATCTTTACTAATAGTATGTTTACACGGAACGTGCTTTGCTCTCTATTTATGCTTTACATCCCAATCATAAGCGAAGCAACTTGCTTCGGCAGACAAATTTTGTGAGAGCGAATCAAGTAGATTCAATATGAATCTAGTTGTGAAGCACGTAAAATTGGTATATTTTCTAACTGTTGTCGCAGTTTATAGCCGTTTATCTGAACTAGCTATCAAAACAAAATAAGTATATGTGTGTATGTGTGTGATTGTGAACAAATAAAAACAAACCGAACACAACTAAGAGTGCTATATTCGCCTGTGCCGAATCTTACATACCCTTTACCCAAGTGCTTATATGAAGTATTAATAACACTATAAAATAGTTTTAGTATTGTACCTCCATACCAAGTAAACTAACTTGTTTTATTTAATAATCTTTGACGTTGCAAAATTGTTAAGTGTCTCAATTTAAACATCCCATTGCAAAAGGTATATATCGTGGTATTATGTAAACGTTTATTCCTAAAGAATTTTATAAACTTTGTTCAGCACTAACGAAAATTTTCAGGTAAATGAATCTGAACATGTTCTTTAATTAATTTTATAGTTAAAACTGTTCTTTAGCGATAAATTTTATTTTTATTTGTATTTTTTAAAACTTTCGTTACAAGCTGTCATCGAAAAACCATCGATTTGAAACATAAGTGTGCTGAGAGCATAATAAGCAACATGACACAAACCTTCGTTTATACTTAAATAAAAATTGAACAGTTATAAAAAAAAATTGTTTTTGGTTATAGTTTTACCAAAAAATTTTTTATCTTAATTTTCATGCCTGGAACCATAATTTTAATTTGCTAATTTTTAATACTAATTTATTTTTTTTAAATATGTAATATATTTAATTACCAAAGAAATAATTAGTTTTATTTAATTAGATTTAAATATCACAAAAAGTTAAAGTTTTCTAGGTCTGGTGCTGTTTTTTTAATAATTTTTTTGCCAAACTATTTCTTTCTAAAACATAAAGCATAAATAATTTTTAAACAAAATGAAAAACATAATTTCACATACTTACTTTTATATGCAAAGACAATTTAATTTTCCAACCCTGGAATCATCCTTTTAGAATTTTCTGATTCCTTATACCAATCAAGTAGTTCTTAAAAAACATATAACGTGAATAAGGGAAATTAAAAAACTTGTTTTATTTAGTTACTTTAATATTTTGAACAAAGTTCAAAGTTTCCAGCCGTGGAGCTGCGAATTTTAATTTTATATTTTTCTACAACACTTTCCAAAACGTAAAACATATATATATATATATATATATATATATATATAATATATGAAAAAATAAAAAAAGAATTAACTATACTTAGTTACTTTTATAAATCACAAAAAATTTAAGTTTAACCCCGGAATCATCCTTTTTGATTTTTCTGATTTCTTACATCAATCTCTTTCGTTTAAGAGTATAAGACATGTTTAATTTATAGAAACAAAAGGAAAAATTTGTTTTAGTAAGTTACTTTTGTATAAGAAAAGAGTTAAAGTTTTCCAACCCTGGAAACATCTTTTTAATTTTTTTATTATTTTTAAACTTGAAATACCAATATTATTGTTATTGAAATATAAAGGTTTATTTAATAAAAAATAAAAATTAATTTTCGGTAGTTACTTTTATATTTCAAAATAAAGTTAGAGTTTTCCAGCTCTGAAACCGTCTGCTCGATTTTTCTGATTTTCAATACCAATCTAAGTTGGACCACTTCTGAAACACCGAAGTGACCGAAGTCTCTAGCGCATCTGGGAGCTTCGGAAAACCGATTTCACGTACATCAGACGGAGGGACAGATGTACATCGCTTATTCGTCTTCCTTATTCATAAGGATATTGTGGATATTACACACGGAATGACAAACCTATATATACACTTTTAAATTTTTGGTAAAAGGTATAAAAAACATAGATGTGATGCATTAATAAATTTAATTACATTATGTATACACAGAAAGAAAAAAGCCGTACTAGATTTACGTTTTTTCTACTTACTTTTAGTACGAATTATACTTAAAAATTTAAGTACGAATAGCACTAACATTTACTTAAAAGAAACTGAAAACTGTATCACTTTAGACAACCAATCCTACAGTTTCTTAAATTGAGTATGAAGAGCTTAAATTATGTAAAAAAATTTAAATCAAGTACAAAGTTCTTAAATTGAGTAAAAAACTTATTTAAAGTACGACTGTGTGTACTTACTTTATAAACATATGAAAAGAAGAATAAAAAAGATTTTCACCAAAAAATTTCAAGTTCGTTAGTGTGCTTGTAATTGAAATTCAATAAAATGAAAAAAATCAATATATTAAAATAAAAATAATAATTGTGCTCCTTAACCGAAAATATTTTATTTAAAAGTGACTAGGCGCGTTTGATTTTTCTCGTGTGTAAAAGTGTGTTTTTAATAATATATGTATAAGTGAACAAAATAAAACTATATCAATATTTAAATGTGAATAACGCAAAGGACGACTCCAAACTGTTAAAGCTACTGAGGGTTTTAGACTACGAAACTGTTTCAGAATATTTAAAGAGTAAGTAGAAATATGAGATATTTTTTATCGATTGTACGTGTTGTTTTTAAGAACTTCCGTTTCACACTCGGCAATTTTAGTTGAGGAACCTTTTAGTTCATAGGCGAAAGAGGAAAATATCATAGTTCCCATTTTCATTATCTTCTCTTTCATCTTTCATAAACTACAAAAGTTGCTCAACAGAAATTGAAGCCTGTGAAGCCAGTATAATAAACGCTTCTGCTCCCGGCTTTGCAAATAATAAAACAAAATGCACACTTTGTTAACATTATGAAAATACCCGTAAAAGATTTATATACAGAAGTATATTTTAATCTGTAGTTTTTTTGTATTATATAAATATACATATGTAGATACATATTAGGTAAAAAACAGTAAAAAGTACGAAAACTTTCTGCAACGCATGCCTCATAAGTTCTCATTGATAATTATTATCTGTTGCTCAACTCGCTGTAAGACCGGACTCAGAAACATGTTATCGCTCTAGGTGAACAAGAACCCCTCTTCCCCGCTTCTTAATGAAATAGTTTCGCTTAGTTTCATTGATGAAAAAGAGGCAGTGTTGTACAGGCCAAGTTCCTACTTATTATTTAGTAAAAAAGAATTCCACAAACTGCTAAAATAACCTCTATAAATTTAAAATCTAGCATTTTTTTATTTCATAGAAGTGAAATTTTGGACTCATTTAGCATACTACCTTCACTATTTTCTACCAACAATGTTAGCGATACATGTAACAGAGCAACGCAATGGAAGCAATACCAGCTTTTGGTCTTCGTATGGAATATGGTGAAAGCTTTTCAAGTGAAATAAATTACATATAGTGTAAAAATATGTATAATAAATATGGACGATAAAAAGTGAAATTAAAAATTAAATTAAATTTATTTATTCAATAAATCAAGTTAGAACATCTTATTTTGGATTATTTCAAGTACGGGTTCGGGATTGAATCAACCCTATTTTTAGCTTAAACCAATCTCAGATTTTCCTTAGTCAATCTCGTTTTAAGAGTATTTCAAGTACGAATTAGCGATTAAATACACTAAGAAAATCTTGAATCAAGCGCATTTTGAGTTTGATTCAATCTAAGGTATTCTGAAATCAATCTCGTTTTGGGCTTATTTCAAGTACGGATTCAGGATTAGATATGGATAAAATTAAGTATTTACCACTTAAATAATCCGTACTTGAATCAAGCATTCTATAATTGATTTAAGTAAATTCGTACTTACCGTACTTATGACACCGCTTTTTATTGATTTAAGTACGGATGGATTGAATTTTATTTTGAGTCTAGTATAAAAAGGAAAACTAAGAAGAAGATATGGGAGTGCCTTCAAAAATAAGATTTTGAATGAGTAGAATATTTGAAAATACGTATGCTAATGTGTATGCATGTATGTATATACGTGCGTATGATACGTATGCATGTATGATAGTGTCCTGCACAAGACCATTTATAAGACCTTTCAAGACATGAGAGATTTTTAGAATGCTTTAGTACAGCGAAATATAGTAAAACAAACGCTAAACAAAACTGTTGGCAACACAAACAAGTGAAACAAATGTCTTGCCAACAGTATTGTTTAGATTTGTTTTACAATAAAGTAGTAAAAAAAACCTTGCTAAAATATATGGATAAAAATCCGCAAATTAGTATTAGTAATTTTTCTAATGCGTTTAGAAATTTTTAGCGAGCTTGCGATTTTTTTCGTGTTTTTCCAGGTTTATTTTATTTTTTAACTTTTTTAGCGATTTCTTTAATGAGTTTCAAGGGTTGTACGCGATT